>LPNX010475792.1:276582-348604 GCA_001517045.1 Pseudotsuga menziesii
GAGAAAGGTTAAATTACCACCTACCCAACGCTCCTTCGAGAGCAGCATATAGCTTGAGTTTTACGAGTGTGAAGGAAAGCAAGATCACTCGAAAAGATCCATTTGAGTACAAGAAATGAGGTTGACAACAATAAACTAGATGCTTTGTTCTTGGTGTTTAACAAGCATGACAAAGACATAAAGTACACTCAGAATATTTTTCATGTTTAGGTCTAGAGCACGAAAAAGAGAAAACTAAGCTCATACTAGGTGTTCCTTTTCCATAAATTTAGTCCCTCGGGTCCAAAAAAGTGATAAACCTGTACCTGAGAATACACTTCTCAATTCTGTAGAAAAGAGAGTGATCCTTTCTCGTATTATTCCAAATGGTCCAAGAAAGAGATAACCTACCACCAATGTGGATGCCCATTCACATATTCTTAACGATCTTGAATGGACAAGTTTACTCGGCAGTCAAGTCTATTTTGAGGAGTTAAACCTGGGCCTAAAGAAACTCCATAAGGGCGGGGAGTCATATAAAGGGATAGCTTGTAAAAAGAGACCAAAATGAGGCTCAATTTGGTGTGAAAAATAGCTAAGAAGACTCCCCTAAACCTATGACAGTTGCAACATGAGTATCGAAAGACAATAAGTAGGTTCTAAATGAGGATACTCATGGGAGGAAAGTCCTATCCACGGAAGAACAATGGTATAAACAAGGAACTAATGGTTAAAGATACCATAGTTCGTGGTCAAAGTGTTAATGCCATGGGGTCTTCACTTGTTGACCAATATCCTATCACGTTAGTTCATATTGTGGGTTTTAAAATTATCAAAAATTGAACCAATATATTGCAAGTATTGGGGGGATGAGGGGTTTTAGGTGGGGGTGGGTAGGGTGGTTTATAAGGATTGAGGTATAAAAAGGGGTGGGGAGGAGGTTTTAAGTATTGAGAGGGGGTTTCAACAAAAAGAGTTTGGGTCAATATCTCTGGAAATTAAAGGTATTCTTTAATATCCAACGATCGTACGTGCTATGTGAGAAGTTCACTAAGTGAAGTCCCTGTGGTTAATGCTAGGATTAAGATCGATTAGGTATAAATGTAGAATTCATGTTGAATGACCAAAAACCATCCTATATGAGTGAAAAAACAACTTTAAATGACCACAAACCTGTCACATGGAAGAAAAGAGATGGCATTAGTTTAAAAAATATGAACTATAGGGAAAAAACCCACTTTGAAAATAATTTTTCTATAAATAGTTCAAAATATGAATAAAAAAATCACCATTTGATTTTTATCCAAAAAATACAACTTTTACCTCTACCTTTGATTGCTCGGTGTGGACGATTCGATGGACAATTCTCAAAACCGCAAGTGCCAGGTAAAACTACACTCCATGCTCTTTCATTTCATCTAAACAATTTACAATTTTGGGCCCAAATTTTATGTTTTCAAGCACCCTCAAAGCATGAACGTTGTGTATACGGGTATGGTATGTTAATAGTCGAATACACGCGTTCTTTACACAGGTTGCTCGAAGGAAAGTCGCGTACAGTATGCACATGGGGACGTGGCTGATGGATCAATATTATAACACGTTCGTTCATATTGGGTATTAAAATATTAAAAAAAATTAAAACAATATATCGGGGTTGTATTAAGGGTATAAGGGCTTATATTATTTACTATATAAATACCCCAATACATTGGGGGATTTTTTATTGCAACCCAACAACATTCATATGGTTTTCACGTCGCGGGAGGGAGCATGGGTTTTTTTCCATATTGGAGAGCACAAGAGGGCTCTGGAAGAGCATAGGAGAGCCATGGGAAGGCTGATCTGCTGCAGGGTTTACTGGAAGAGCAAGCACCCCTCCAGATCGTCCATTTCAGCATTCATATGGTTTCTGCGCTGTGGGAGGGAGCGTTGGTTTTTTACTATGTTGGAGAGCGCAGGAGGGATATAGGAAGAGCAAAGGAGAGCCCTGGGAAGGCAGAGCTGCCACAGGGTTTACTGGAAGAGAAAGCACCCCTCCAGATCATCTGTTTTAGTGCTCTATTGGCTATTTCATGGGGGAGATGTGGAGGCTGATAAGTGGGGTAAAAAAAAATGATAACCGCTTCTTGTTGGCTGAGATAACTAGTATACAAAAAAGAGAGAATGAGACTGTGTAGGAAATTGGAATTCAATTCTAGATTCTCAAGGACTTTGGGTTGGATTCCCCAAAAAATACGCCCAGGTAATGGAATCTCTCTAGTATTTTACATTAATGCTTTCACCTTAGGTTTTGGGTTTTTGCTAAGAGATCAAGATCCACAAAATCTGGCTGGTGTACAAAATCAATCCCTCAATCTTGAAAGGAATCTCAATGTAGCTGGGAAGAAAGAGGCCACTAAATCTACATGATCACAAGGTTATAAAGGAAAGGTTGTGATGGATTCCACATCATCAGAACCTCTGAAAGATAAGCTTGAACACATGATTAAGGAATTTGATAAGTTTGCAGATGTTATGTAAGCTTTGAGCAACAACGTGATTAAGATGGAGAGAAATAAACAGGGAACCACCTCTACCATTTTTCCATTCCAACCTAGGGCATAACAACAAAGAACACTTTTTAAACCAAATAAACAAGGTGAGCATCATAAAATTCCAAATCCTTTTAAACTAACAATTTTGTTGTTGTTATCTCTCCCTCTGTTTGATGTAGAATTTTTCAAGCACCTCACAAGGAGGAGGGTTCTGGTGTCTTTGAATATTTGATGAAAAAATTTCATTGGGATCAACGTGAGGAGATACCAAATGAGTTGGATGAAACATTAAATGTATTTTGGACAGGTGAAAGTGAGTAGATGCGTAGTCAAACTTTTGTTGGTGTTGATTTTTTTTTCAAGTACCTGATAAGAAATTTGAAACCTTAAAAAACAACATTAATGGCCCCAAAAATGTTGTCCTAAAGTATGCAACTAGGGAACTAGAACAGAAGATTTAGAAGAGGAGACATTCCATTGTTGCATAGGCACGGAAGACCTACAGTTGGAGGAAAAAAGGTGCAGATCTAAATTCTGGTTTACTTCCCATGCACGAGAGAAAACAAAAACAACTTGTTGATTTACAACAACCATTTTTTCAGGTACCAGTGTCCAATTTTGATCTTGCACAGGGGCTCGTGAAAGTCAAAATTTCTATTCCTTTCCCAAATCTATTACAATTGTGTAGTCAAAGAGACAAGCTTTAAGGTTCCTTGTTACAATGAATTGAATGAGCACAGTGATAAAATTCCTCAGGTATATCTAAGCATGCAAAAAACCGAGCACACTCCTTTCTTTATTTCCTTGGTTAATATGTTTCTATTTTGTAACTGCATGTAGGATTTAGGAGCTTTTTCCAACATTATGCCATTAGAGGTCATGAAAGAATAGGGTCTGCAGATTTCTAGACCATATAGTATGTGCAATGGATTCCAGGGAGGTAAAAGTTTGAGGCCGTGTCTCATATATCCATGTAGGTCTGCAAGTGTATCCAGATAAAATACTAACAATGGATGTGGTGATTGTCGATTGCTCGACTAAGAGGGGCATGCTATTGACAAGAAAGTGGGATTCCAATGTTGGTATATGCAACTTTGTGGATTAGTCGTACGCCACTATTCCAATTGGAGATAGTTATGTGGCTAGTTTACTTAAAGAACAACAATTTTTTGCATAATGTTGAATACCTAGGGCAGCCTAATAATGAGCCTTTGTATACAGAGCCTGATTTGGGTATTCATGTAGTTATAACTGCTGATAAACCAATAGATAAAGAGGTTGTTTTAACAATAGAAAATATGTTCGAAGGCCTCTGGACCATGTATTTTGATGGCGCTTGTTCTCAATTTGGTGCAGGTGTTGGGGCAATTTTTGTGTCACTCATGGTAACTCCTTTCCATATTATTTTCAATTGGAATTTGATGCAACTAACAATGTGGCCAAATATGAGGCTTTTCTTTTGGGTTTGGAAAATACAAACGAGCTCAGGATTAAAACATTGAAAGTCAAGGATGACTTATATCTGATTGTGAATAAGGTTCATAACCTTCGTGAGGAAAAAAGTTCTTGTTTTAAGCAATATTAACATGTTGTATGGAATGAGGTTGAGGCATTTGATGCTTTCAATATTCTTGTTCTCCTTCCAAGTGAAAATTAGTAAGCATATGCTCTGGTAGGTTCAGTTGTGGGTTTTGAACCATGCATGCCAAAGCCCATTTCTAAGTACCAAGTGGAGGTAATTTTTCGACCATCCATTCTTGACAATATCGGCAACTGGCAGGTATTCAAAGATGATAGGTATATTGTGAATTATTTGAATAGTCTAAATGAATTTGCCTCTTGCCGGATTGATTAGCAACTAGAAGGCAACAATCCGGAGCAACCTTTGGTACAACTAGAAAGTACTAAAATATGTATAGGTCTGGTACCTTTAGAAAATCTTTTTGATGGTTTCGATGCTTTTAAAATTTCAAAGGTGGCTAATATTAATGAACGGGCTATTGAAGTCAATGTGGGATCTAGAGAAATCCCAAGGTCGATAGAGATTGATCCAATATGCACTCCGGAAAGAAATTGACTCGTTGGACTACTAAAAGCTGGAGAAACAATGAAAAGCATTCCATATAATAATTCTAGGTTGGAAGATTTATGTTTCGTTAATAGTTTATACTTCACTTAAGCAACTAATAAAACAAAATTCATGAACCTAAAATTACACCAATGCACCAAAATAACTGTTAAAAGACTCAATCTGCAAAATGCTTACTTTAAAGTTCTTCATAGGAAAAGGCATGCTACAGCCTACATTTACAGGTTGAGATAAAACAACAAGTAGAATCATTATAAACTACACATATTGGAATACATGTTCATCTACATAGAACAGATTGTCATTAACTTTCAATCAATGAATGGGTAAGTTAAAATGCCAGCAAGTACATCTAAAAATGCTAATCATTACAATATGGGATTCAACTAAGAAACCATATGTGGCTTCTTCATCCGAAGGCATCAAACACATTAATCCTCCATCCATCAGTCTTGCAGCCTTGAACTAATCAACCCTATCATCGAATACAACAAAGTATAAATGTCAAAAGCACCTGTTAACAGGAAAAAAAATTGCAAGTGTTAGATGAGATACACAACTAAATTCAGAAACCATCAAATAGCAATTGATGGCTCATCTAACTTCAAAATTATGGATAATTTTGAAAAGATCTGAAAATGTATCAGTCATATGATGTCTTGCAATCATTTCACTTTAACTTCACTTGACAAATTAGTGCATCCTACATAACTAGCAGTAATCTTGGCAATGCTGAGAAACACCTTCAAAATACCTCTCTTTGCACTAGTTCTCTGGGAATATGAGACCATCCATAGAAGCCAATAAAAATGACCATGACTTCCTTTACAATGATGACATATAAGGTTGTGGCCTTAATATTCTAAACAATTAATCATGTATCTCTGGTAGTAAGTGTTCTACAAGGGAAGGGTAGCTGTACATAAAATTGATTATTAAAATTTAGATAGATCCTGAAAAAGTTCTTAGCTCTCACTGTAACTGTTCAGTTGTGTAGAAGTAACTGTTTGCATTTGTTAGAGTAAAAACAAAATTCTATAATAACTCATTCAATATTTCTGGAAAGATTTATCTTAACTTTTCCTCAGATATATTTGCTCATATAGGATAAACATACAAAATACAGAGTTTTTTTAATCTATAATCTGTATGTTTACTGAAAACTATGCACTATAACCTTTCCTCATATACTTGTTGAATAGATATATCTACTCGGTATGTTTATGCCCTAGAACATACAGAATAAAGAGAGGAAAACTCTGATATATTTTCTTAGGTAGTATGTGCATTACATGGAGTTATCATTAGTTTCATTGGTTTGATTGGAAAATCATCTTAACACAGCATTTATAATATTATGCATCTATTTAGGAAAGTGAATGACAATGCTTATACTTGCAGTCATATTCCCTGATATCATATTTGGTGGCTCCTGCATATCAACTAAGCCCTGTACAGTAGAATTTTGACTAATATTAACTGACAAAAGACCCAGTAACAGATTTGAGAAAGAACTTTGAAAAAGTAAACATGATAATTAATCATATGTGAACTGACTTCACAAAATCATATGTGAATTTGAATTTTGTTTTATTGTTTATATATCTTTGTCAGCATGGTCCCAAAATCTTGATTCATGGGTATATTTAGTGATTTAGAGACATTTTAACTGCATTCCTTCCTTTTTATGTCTGTTAGATAGCATAAAGTCAAATGGCAATGCTTTGAAGGCTAATACAATCTTAGGTTGAATAACAATTGAACCAAGTACTGAAAAGAAACTCCTTCTGTCAATGTCATCAGCATAAGTACTTGGAGGAGCTATTGGCATTACTGGAGCTTTTATTCTTATCCTTGGAGAAGGACCCATCTTGAGCACCATGGGTGTAAATTCAGTAAGTGCACTGGAAATATTAAGTACTCTTTGTTGGACTATATGCTCAATAGTATGAAATGATTTTACCTTTCTGGTATAAATATATTTTCTTAAATATGCAACCTTTTCTGGTTCAAAGTAAATCTGTAACTTGGTCAATTCTTACAGAAAGAGCCAAAACTCTCTTGTTTTATGGATAGGGTACTCAGCAACTAATGGCTATGAAGATTTACATTATTGCTAATTAAAACATTAAACAAGAATATTGCATATTGAGCAATGAATAAGATCAATACACTGTTTATACTTTATTCAATATTGTAAAGAATAAAAGGGATTTTCCTACACAAGGCAATTGCTTCCTCTTCTCAATGTATAACTCTACATTATAAAACAAATAAAATCCATGCTTGGTGTCTAAGGGAATAGCGTTCTATATGCTTCATGTGCATCTCAGTCTACTCTAAATTTTTAGCTGTTAAGGGCATCCTTGACCCCTATATTGATCCTCTATCTCTGAGGGCTACACATTGCACCATTCTATTGCATTGGTGTTTCTAACCAAGGTACTTTAGTTGCTTATTGTGCTTAAATGTATATGGTTTGTGAAAGTGGGAAAACAAGGACTGAAATCTATCCTAGTTCTTCTTTACCATTTGCTCTTGTTTGTATGCCAATTTCCATCGTTAACTTTTATAGTATTCATGGAACTTAAATCTTGGAAAATAACATGGTGCACAAAGGAGGCCATTTCTTGTGTCAACTAGCAAATTGTTTCAATTCCTTAGATACAACAGAAGGAATAAAAAACATTTAATAACAACTTTGTAATCTCTCTATGAATTAGACTTGCAACAATGCAATTTAATGCAAGAGTCGGTGGTGATCTATACATAGCAATTGAATTCCCTTGCTATATATATCAGTGTTATGAGACTTGGCAGAGATCGTGAATCTTGTTGAGATGCTTGTGAAATGAATACTCGGAGGTAAACATGCCAAGAGCTCTCCATGATTCAGAAACTCGCCAAACTCACCCAAGACTTACAATTTCGTCCCTTGGATGGCAAAAGTGGATTCCACATATAGAAAGCTTGAAAAAAACACTGAAATGTGGGTTTATGAATGAAAAAAAAGAGTGGGAACTCCACTAAGGAAACCCTAATGGAAACTAAATTAATATAAAGACTTAAACTTATCTAAGCTTGTTTGCTTTTTCTAAATGCAACTCTATAGAGAGTGACACACCATCCAATTTCATTGTTGCAGTACCGTTAATCTTCACCTTAAATTTTGATGAACCTGTCACATTTTCTGATGAAGGTTCAGTGACATGTTTTATAGGGGAAACTTGCTTATGCTTGCAAACAGAAAACTGCTTAGCTAATTTCCCTTGGTTAAAATTCTCTGAGCCAGATTTCCCATGATCTTTCTTAAGGCCTCTACTATTTTTCGTTGATGGGGTCGCATAAGATTTATTCACCCTGATGCTCTTTGACTTGTATTCATATTGCTCAGCCTCACCCTTGTGTGCAACATAAGCCTTGATAGGAGGTGTGCTGATTGAATTGAATTTCCTTGAAGCTAAATTTGAAACATCTTGCTTCTTTGGAGAAGGAAGCACTGCTGCAGTCACGCTATGTAGCTTTTGTTCTTCCATTTTTGGATCAGCCAATGATTTAGTAGACATTTTAGCATGTGCACTCCTCTCATCCTTATCTCCAATCTGCCATTTATCCATATTCTTAGAGGACATTGAATCTTAAAACCATGGATCCATCTGCTTCTCCTCTATCCATATGCTTAGAGGGAATTCAATCTTCAAAGAATTGAATGATGCCAACATGATTCATAAATCTAGGGCATAGAATATTTCATCCAATGGCCTAACTATGATTGTTGACGTCCTATCCATAGGGAAAAGGAATCAAAATGCATGTATTATGCAGAAAACAAGTTCTCTATACTACAGGAAAAATGAGCAGCAAACATAAAAACTTCACATAGCTATGATATACACCCAACCACCTTTGGTACGCAGAGCATATAAAGAGCAATTGAAAAAGATAAAAGTTGATAAAGCCTTACCAATATGTAAGAGTGTGCCCACCAAATAATGGGGGTGCTCATGGTCCCAAAGTGGGTTCCCAACCATTTTGAGCATTATTGAAGTTGGTGATATTGTTGTGGGTACTGTTCTTGCACCTGGCTCTCAACGTGCTAGTGAGTGTAGGATGGATTCTTTTTATGCTGGATTCCCAGGTGTGTATGCTACAACTTTATGTGTCAAATGAATTTTTTCATTGAAGGCGAGTTTTCGTGACAACTGCAAGCTTCTTACCATGTCTTCTCTCTAGAGAATGTACCTGTCAGGACTGTTAATAGACAATGCTCTTTAGGTCTCCAAGTAGTTGCAACTGCAATTAAAGCTAGCTATTATGACATCGGTATGTAAATTTGTGATTGCTACCACTGGAATAACATAGCAAGTTTGGATTTAGATATGTGTTTGATTCCAGTATGTCTGCTTCAGGAATTGGTGCAGGATTGGAGTCAATGACTACAAATCCTATGGCGTGGGAAGGCTCTGTCAATCCAAGGGTAGGCATCAATAAAAGTTAATGATGTTGAGGCTTTTGAATTTCTTAGTGATTTCAATTTTACATCTCTACCTGCCCTCCTATCTTTGTCTTTTACATAGCTTACTATTGTCATTATATTTATATACACCTAGATGGATAGATATATATACACGCATGCCTGCCATAAGAATACATGTGAGTTCTTGATTTTTATGAACGACTCTGATGGATTTTGTGTTGTTCCATGTAATAGGTTGAAGTTTTCAAACAAGCACAAGATCATCTTTTTCCCATGGGTATCACCTCAGAAAATGTGGTCGAGCGCTATGGGGTTTCACATCAAGAACATGATCAAGCAACGGTACATGGATGTATTTTAAGTTTTGACTTGAGTGAAGTCAATGCATAAATTAGTCATGAAAATTAAGGAATAAAAGTTGAATATTAACAGCCATAGTTGTATTTCAGGTTGAATCTCATAGACATGCAGTAGCAACAGCTACAAGGAAGTTCAAAGATGAGATAATCCCTGTTCAAACTAAGGTATGAAATACCCATGTTTTCATAATCATCAAACTGAATAGTTTGAGGATTACTGTGATGGTGATTAATGTTTTTCTTGCTTTTGTGCTGAATATTTTTTATCCTAAAACTGGAGCTAAGAAGCATGTGATGATTTCTATTGATGATGGCATTCGTCCTACTGCTTCTCTTTCTGATTTAGCGAAATTGAAACCTGTATTTAAGAAGGGTGGAAGCACCACTGCTGGTATAGAGATTCTTTTGCAACTTCATGCAAGGCATGGTTTTTAAGTTATCAAAAGTAGAAATTCCATAAAAGAGTTATGACATAATATCTTAGCTAAATATCATGGGCTTTCTACCATTTTAAACGACTCAAAGTTGAACTTTCAGTCTATCAGTTTTGTATAAGTGCTAATGCAATTTTACATAGGAAATTCAAGCCAAGTAAGTGACAGCGCTGGTGTTGTATTGCTGATGAAGAAGGAAGTGGCTATGCAGAAGGGTTTGCCTATTTTGGGTGTATTTAGGGCAGAACTTTGATTTCATTTTGAATTTTTTCTCTCTCTTATGGAATGGAAACTTTTCATTCTGTTTTGCACTAAATTGATTGCTTTGTAGTGATCTTGTTATGGGAGTTGGCCTGGCTGATGCAATCCCAGCAGCAGTGAAAGAAGTTGGGCTAGAAATTGATGGTATTGATCTATTTGAGATAAATGAGGTAAAATATGCAGTTTATTTATAAATCAATTTTATTTGTTGAGGATTGCTTCTAGTTGATCAAAATATTGTTGATTGATTTATAAAATTCTCTGAGCATTTGCCTCGCAATTCACATATTGTAGCTAGAAATTGGAACTAGACCCTGAAAAAGTAAATGTTAATGGAGGAGTTATTTCCCTTGGTCATCCACTTGGAGCAGTAGGTGAATATTTCCACTAGTCATAAATTTTCAGGAATTTCTATTGCAATTGTTGGGGATTTATTCAGCTTAGGCTATGAAAATAATTTTAGTACAATTTCAAATGACATTGTTTTCTTTTTTTATTTAGGAGGGGTGTTATTTGGTACATACTATATCTGTAGTTGATGTTTGGACCATGCGATTAATTCCATGTCATAATTTTTATTCTTTAGATTTATGTTCTTGATGGTAAAATGACATTGACAGTTGATCATTGTTGTAGAAAGGTCAATTTTCAAGAAATTTGATCCTTTTGTCTAATTACATTACTAGGCTGTGAGTGTGCATGTGGGTGTGTGTAATACTTTTGAGGGTCCAGTAGTTCATGTTACCTCTTCTCACACTACAAACCTACCATATATAGCAATGTAATAGAAATGCATTTATTTCACCAATTTGATCCGTCGGAAAGTGTTCTGAAACTTTTGCACTTCTAGTTCGGTTCATAGCATACATATTGTTTTGAGAGGGGACACATATTGGTGAAATTTTACATATGAGATAATCATGCTCAATATATGAAAAATCTTTCAAATTGACCGTGGACTCTTAATTCCATTCAATTCTTTCTAAGATAAAGTGACCTTTCACCTTCATATGGAAAGGTGTGTTTACTATAATGAAGGCATATATAGGGGCTCGTTGTGTAGCAACCTTATTCCATGAAATGAAATGCCGTGGAAAGGAATGCAGGTTTGGAGTTATGTCGATGTGTATGTGGCTCACTGTGTATCAACATATTCTTCTCAATGCAGATGGTCTTTTATGACATTAGTTTTTTATAATTTTTAACTATTAATGGAGCAATTCCTTTGCATCATTGTTGACTTGTTTTGGATTTCGGTTGATTCTGCTAGGCACTAGGATGGGAGCAGCAATAGTATTTGAATGTGGAAGTGTTGTAGATCAATTGTGCAATGCTCGACCAATCAAGGATCATACCTCGCTGTCAAGGGATGCACAATAGAAAACAATGTTTTCATGGATCCTTGAATGCTCTTAATTTATCTCCTTTTTAATGGACTCATTTCAGGGGTTCTAATTAACCTTTTACTGAGATGGAATTTCTGGCCTATGGCCTATATTGAGATTTTATGGTTTATGACATTTTCCATATCATGGTTTGGGGAATAAATATAATAATGGCCATTTTTTAAATATTTAATCTAGATTCTAGAGTCTTGTTTGAATTATTTCACGTGATGGATATGATTTGAAATGGTACTACTTTATGGGGCTTCATAACATATGAAATGTAAACTAGCACATATTCATCATAATCCCAGAACTATTAATTATTGAGAGGGAAAAAAAGACTGAGGTGTGAACCTCCTGGCACTGGGTACATCCCAGGTTAAGATGCATTTATGCTAGTGTGTGTAGTTTAGTTATCTTTTAGGAGCATTGCATGAAAACAAATGAAGTAAACGTATATATGTCCCCTTATGGATCATATAACACAGTGCTTCTCTCAATGCAGTTACTACTTGTGTAATGGGAATGGAAGGAATAAATCTCTATAGTAAGTCTCTATTCATTCCCTCTAAACCAAAGGACAATCTGTACTAACCTTGAGCCCCCTGAAGATCATAAAAACTTGTCTTCAATGCCTTCTTGAACATCATTTCACTTGGTTGTTATGAAAATTTGTTTGAGAACCTTACCTTAATGATTATTTTCTAGCCAAAGTCTCCTCCATCCATGCAATCTCTATCATTGATTGGAGAATCACAACATTAACAATGTTGCATACAAACTTGGCTTCATCCATGCCATCGACCACATTGGATAAATAAAACTTCCATGCCATCACCTACATTGGCTAAAGAAAACTGGGTTGCATCTAAAGAGAAGTCACCTGATGCTCGATGTAAAGTTTTGAAATTTAGAATTTGACATTTTTTTTTCTAAATTCAGCTTAAGGTGTCCAGCTCATCTAAATGAGTTGGTCCATTTTTCCTTGGGGAATATTACCGTGTGATTGTAAATTCCAAACAAGGAATAAAATTCTTCCGAGACACACACAAAATAAAGGTTACCAGTATTCAAACTATTTCTTCATGAGTATCAAGAGCTCTGAGGGAATCTCTGAATGTGGGAAAGGATTCCCACCAAATATATAATCGCAATTCTCTTCTGTCATATTCTCTGGCTTGATTAGAGTAGTATGCTTAACATACATGTCACTCCTTTGTAGAAGGTTGACAATAGTGTAATTGCCATGTATATTGTGATGTCTCATAACGATTCAACCAGAAATTTTTTATCCTAGGAATTCTTGTTCCAATGCCAAATGATCTAGAACAAACCCACTATAGAACGCATCTTATTGTTCCATGCCTAGCCTCATCATCATAGTAAAGTTTCATCTTGGCGAGACAATAGCCTTCCCTTTCCACTGAGCCTCACCAGAAGTTATCTATTAATGATCAGTATGGCCACAACGCATGTAGAAGAACATTCTCCTATTTCTAAAGTAACCAGCACAACTTTGGAAGGGGCAGAGCTTCCTTTCTCTATAGACACGTTGAAATTAAGCACATAGTACAGGATTTTATTTCGATTTTATCCATGATTGGAAGTGTGAATGGCCATGAACATACCAGTTACATATTTTATTCTAATATGATTTGTTTTATCTAAATGGGTTGCAAAATGACTATTTTGAAATTCATCTAAACAAGTGATTCTCTTGAGAGATGGATTTTGTGTCAAGTGTCAGCAGGTTTATATTTTATGGCTGTATGATCGAAATTTGTGAAGCCTTCTATTTATTAAACGTTGTTGTTGGATCGTGCTTGAAATTCTCATAGTACTTGCAATTTCTGGCTGTAGCCTTTTCATGGCATAGCGGTAGAAATGTTTCTCATTTCGTTAACATTGAAATGGCTTTAGGTATGCTAATCAAATATTGTAAAAATAAAAATAAAAATATATATGAATATATATATGATATTATTTATAATAAATTGATATGATATGTTATATATGATATTTATTTATAGTAGATTGGAGTGATATTATATGTTGTCATATATACATGTATAGAAATGAGAATATCTCTATGTGTGTGAAGATACATAGAGATAAATTGGTCAGGAGCTTCCTTTGTCGTGTGTGTGGATGAAAATATCTGTCTTCTGCCCCTACTATAACTAATCTTTCCTGTAAAGGCCAGGCAAAGGGAGAGGATATCAATTCCTCTCAGAAGAATGAGAATTCAGTGTCAGTGTTGAGTCTACATCTAGCACTTGTTACACTCCCCTTACAGTGCATGGTCCAACATCCACAACAAAGAGAGAGGCCCTTGCTATGGTTACTGAAGAAAAAGACCTTCCATATTCAAATAAAGTGATGTTTTGCATGGGAGACTCTACTTCCCAAAATGTTGTAGATGCCACAAATAATGATTCTGCAATTGAACACAAATAAATTGGAGGTAAAGATGAAACCCTTGTGAAAAATGATTGCATTGATTTGGGAATTGCAGAGCTAGAGAAGGAAATATCCCATCTTACACAAAAACTAGTAGAATTGAAATTGCAAAATGCTTGTGAGACACCATCCCAGTAATTGGTATTCAACACAAATCTAGTGACAAAAACACAGCAATGCGAATTGCAAATAAGATAGAGAGAAGGAATGGTCCTCCAGAAGGGAGTGCTGAGAAGAGAAAAAAAAGGAAGGGTTGTCTTTGCTAAATTTCTTCAATATAGTTTGAAATCCCAACCAAGATTTAAGAAAAAGAATGACAAAATGATGACAAAGAGCATTTCCAGTGGGATAAGCCCTCAGATTCAAAAGAAATCTGGGTCATCTGGGCCTCAGTTCAGAAGCACTCTTAACAGGGTAGGCTGTCTCAAAGAAGACAAGTTTGAAGGGTAGAAAGATAACACTAGAAAACAATTGAACCAAAAGAAAATAGTTGTGCCTAAGGATTGAAAAGGAGATGGATATTCTTCTGGAGGATTTGATGGAAAGGAGAACATATCTCCATGCTTAACACTTTTAGAGAAGAATCACAGTTTTCGCCCATTATCAAATTCTAAAGAAGTTCCAAAGGATGAAAGAAATCTAGGAAAAGGATTGCTTGAGAACTTCAAGAAGTTTTGTGACATACAAGGAGTGATCTCCCATCTCTTCATCATACCATTAGATGCTACAAATCATAATGATATGTGGTTGAGTAATTGCATTGTGGGTGAAGTAATGTGCATCCACAATATACATTGAAAGAAGCAAGGTGCATTATAGAATGCATATGGGGTCATAAGAGGGGTATCATGTCAATATACTAGCTAGATATATAAAGGGGTATAAAAAATGTAAATGAAAAAATGGATACATACAATATATAGTGAAAATAGGGGTTTTTTTAATTAGGGAAAGCATATTGGGAGGGGGTTAAAAAAACCTATTTAGGGAGGTATTTTCAAATATTTATTGAAATAAGGAGTATTGTTTCATATGCCATGAATGAACATGCTATGTCATGGTTTCACTAAGTGAATACCGCGTGAGTACGTGACTTTCCCAAAGGACAGTCGTGTACACTGCGCGAGGTGAAAAAAGAATATATAGGGTCAACAGTTCAAATTTTTATATGAATCTAATGGTTTGAAATTGCTTGGTTATTAGATTGAAAGATGATGCTTTAGTGGAGGGAGAGGGAACATGAAGACATGGACCAAGAAGCTCTACAAGATGCCCCCATGGTGAATGTTTTACGTCAGAGTGGGTTACTGAAATTTTCTGTGCCTCACCTATGTGGTCAAATGTTCGCCTCTTAGAGTTTTTGATAAACTATTGGGATCATGATCTTGGCATGTTTGACCTTCAAGGTGAGTTTCTAGAGGTTACATTGGAAGATGTCTATTTCATTTCCAGTTTATCACGATGAGGAGCTCCGGTGAACTTGGAAGGTACCGGAAGAGGCGGCGACCTCCTAAGTGTACATAACTATATAGACATATACTGCGAGCCAGACACTCAAAAGAGGGGTAACTGCATCCCTATTGTTCACATTCACAACTTTCCTTTACAGGTATTGGCAAGCACTATAGTGAGGGTTGCAGGGTCATCATCACTTCACCTTGCAACTCAGAACCAAATGAGACTAGCAGCGGACTATATGCAGGGAGCCCTATATGACTGGTGTTCGGGAGTGATCACAATAATGAGGAAACAACTCTCTAACTGCAAAAGAGGTAGGCGTAAGAATTTTGGTTATTCTAGCATGTTAGTAGCCTTTTTCTTTGAGAGAGTGCCAGGTTTGAGTCCTGCAGTACCATTTCCAGTTCGTTCTCCCCGTTAGCCTAGGTTGAGTAGGTGGGGAGACATCTTCCTCCACCAGGGAGGTGGTGGATCGGTCCAGAGTGTCTATGATGACGACTTCTACTTTTGGTGGGAACGATAGTTACCAGCCTTGGATTAGTTTCCATATGTTGGGTTAGATTTTCGAGGTGATATTGACCTTGTCCTCCCTCCTGGAGGAGCATGGGGAGAGTCAGGTATTTTTTATTTGCAAAATTTTAAATTGTTTTATGAATTTTAATTATAAAGATATATACATATGTATAAGAGTTCTAATCCTTTTAAAATGTCAAAATGCAGATATTGGACCAGTCCGCCCTGCTAGGCATCCACGCATGTATGTACGTGTTGTTTTGGGAGAGGACCAGGGTTTGATTAGGGTTCTTGAGGGGAAGTTGTCTAGGATTACCTAGAAAGTACCTACCTTACGCATTGATCACATCCCTGTCGTCATGCAGGATCTAGTGGTTGGTATACCACCTTTCTGGATACGCCTTATGAGGCGGGTAGCCAGAGTAGTACTTGTGTATATAGATGCTGTTGAGGCTGCTGAAGCTGAGGAGGCTGAAGAATCCCAAGCGCAGGGTGATCAAGGTGATCGGGGGGACCACGGTGGTCAAGCTTAGACTTAGGAGCATTTTATGGACTTTGATCCATGTTTTGTATATTTTTTGTATATTATATAGTTATGAATGGATCTGAGGATCAGAAACTCGACCTATCTATATGGACAGATATTCACATATATATATATTTTGCCGGTTTATTTACAAATGTTTTTTTATGTGTATGTTGTATCTTTTTATGCAAAATGTGTTAAATGTCAATCCAAGATATAATTAGCATATGCATCAGTTAATGAATTTTGATTTCTTGGAATATGCTTGAATATAATAAACTCAAAATTTCTTTCCAATAACCTAACTTGCATAAATTGACGTAATAAAATAGGGTTCCGCACCTGATAAGCCCGATTGAGCTGGGAAACCACCAGCTAAGAGTCCAGTTGAACTTCTAGCCGAGTGATACCATGTGACAAAGCATCCCATAAAAGCTCAATGACATCCCTGTATTCAGCAACATTATTGGTAGCAAGACCTAAGCAAGCGCCTCCTGAGGCAACTAACTGTCCTGAGGACGAATAAATGACACATGTAGCTGAAGCCAAATTACAAGTGTGGCAACTGGCGCCATCAGCGAAACCTACAAACCACTCGGAAGACACCTGTAACAACTAGTAGATGGTATAAAAAACACAAACCGACGAACTATTGTACATAAAAAGACATACAATAAAATACAAGAAAAAGCGCTAAGCTTAAGCATAGTACTTTTTCAAGTAGAGCCCATTTCTAGGCTCAGGCGGCTTATTCCCCTTGAAATCAATCAATTCATATGCACCCTTCTTTAACACCTTTGACATGACACAAGGTCCCAACCACATAGACTTGAACTTTCTTGCCCCCAGGGGTTCTTTATCTTGATCCCAGAGCAAAGCAAGCTCCCCTTTAGAGAAAATTCGAGGCTTGACCAATTTATCGTATTGGATTTTTACCCTATTTTTATGAGCTTCGTTAGCTGTCTGCACATATCTATGTTGCTCATCTAGATTTTCTAAATGTAATAGACGTTCTTCCAGCTCAGTCATATCAGGTAACACATGAAAAGCAATTTTTAAGGACAAGACTTGGCATTCAACGGGGGTAACTGCTTCCACTCCATGAACGAGTTGGAAAGGAGAAAACCCTGTAGCAGTTTTCACATTGGTCTGATATGCCCAAAGTGCAGGATACAGCATGATGTGCCAGTTGGAACGGGCTGCATTAATAGTACGTTTGAGAATAGTCTTCAAAGTTTTATTAACAGCCTCGACTTGACTGTTTGCTTGAGGATAGAAGGAAGATGAATGTTCTTGTCTAAACCCTCATAGTGGTCAATTCAGTCATCATACTATTTTGGAAATGACTGCCATGGTCAGTGACAATCACCTTAGGGATACCAAATCGTGCAATAATTTGGTTGAAAATGAAAAATGCTGCAGTTTCCCCATCAGCTTTAAAGGTGGACATTGCCTCTGCCCATTTCGTGAAATAATTTACAGCGACAATGATATGTTTGTGTCCAATCTATCCCCCACTTCATGAAGGGGTCCACTGAGATGACGGGAAATAATGGAGCGGGATGCGATCGCATCTTTCTAGTGTAAAGTTGACAAGGATGACAGCGCTTCATGGCTTCCACACAATCTTTAAAGATCGTGGGCTAGAAACAACCGGGACGTAATATCTTCTGGGTCGTTTCTAACCCAGATAAATGACCCCCACACGCTCCACTATGGGCATCATTTAGGACAATCTCTGCTTCCTAGAGGGTAAGACATCGACGCAAAATAGAATATATCCCTCTACGATATAAAGTATCTCCAATAATGAGGTAGTTCTTGGCATGTACGTGAAGTTTATGCCGTTCTTCCCGTGAGAAGGCTATAGGGTACTTCAAAGTCTGGAGATAGATAAGTATATCTCCGTACCAGGGATCAGAGGTGGAAATAAAAAAGATATGCTCATCTGGGAATGAGTCTTCTTCAATGGCTATATCTTCCTCTACTGGAAATTTTGTAATGAGCTCAGCAAAAACTAAGGATTTTTTGGATTTGGCGGATTGAAAATCCAAGTCAAACTCTTGGAGAATGACTATCCATTTGTTGAATTTGCCTCCAACTATCCATCGAGACAAAACATATTGAAAAGGATTAACATCCACCACTACCGTCGTGGTCCTCAGTAAGATGCTGCTAAGACCAACATCTAGACGTGGGAATACCTAAGTTCAGGGCCGGCTAAAGCACGGCTGAGATAGTAGATGACATGCTCTTGGAGCCTATCATCCTCCTGGACTAGTGCTACCCCTATGGTCGACACAGATGCGGCCAGATACAATATAAAATCCCTAGAGTAATCTGGCAGACGCAATAATGGTTGCGACAACAAAGCTTTTTTTAATGCCTCGAATGCGAGTTGTGCAATTCCATCCCATACAAATGGGGTGTCCTATTTTAACAGGTGCATGAAACCTTTAGTAATCTTGGCATAATTTACAATAAAACGTCGAAGGAAATTGGACTTCCCCTACAGGCTCTGAAGCTACCTGATAGAACGAGGAGGAGGCAAATTTACAATGGCCTCAAATTTCAAAGGATCCACCTAAATGCCTTTGTTAGAAACAATGAATCCGAGCAGTCTCCATGACTCGACACAGAAAACGCACTTGTGGGGATTCAAGCAAATTTTATAGTATCTGCATTGTTCAAAAATCAAACACAAGTGATCTGGGTGATCGATCCTCTTACGAGAATGTGCTAGCAGATCATAAGGGTAGGGTTCGACAATGGCTTTAATATCGTGAAAGGCAAAATTCATTGCCCGCTGAAAGGTTGCCCCAACATTTTTCAATCCAAAGGGAATTTTCTTGTACGCGAAGGTACCCCAAGGACAAATAAAAGTTGTTTTATGTTGGTCTTCTGGTTTAATTTGGATTTGATTATATCTGGAGAAACCATCCATAAACGAAAAAACTTCACTTTCTGCGTAAGCATCAATAATTTGATCTATAAATGGCGTGGGATAGTTTCCCTTAGTATAGGCTTTGTTTAAATATCGAAATTCAGTACACACACGTATGGTGCCTGGCTTTTTGTCAACAAGAACATGGTTGGATACCCATTCTGTCAAAGCTATGGGATAAATGAAACCGGCTTTCAGCAATTTCTCAACTTCAGCCTTCACTGCCACTGCTTTACGTGGGTTGACATGTCTCAACTTTTGTCGAACGGGTCAAGCATCAAGATATGTTCGGATTTCATGCTTGACTATTGATGGATCAATTCCTGGCATCTCCTCATATGACCAGGAAAAAACGTCGCGGAATTCCCTAAATAAGGTCGTATAGATCGCAATCTCCTCCGGAGAGCAGTTTGCGCCGATGTGTACATTTTCCACAACATTTGGATTTACAGAGATGTTGATAGGGATAGTAGCGAAAATATTTTCCATGTTCCCCTCAGCAAACATTCCTTCCCTTGGTAAGGGATTAATAGGCGTATCAACATCGCCTGCCAGTCTCATATGGAACTCCTGGTTCTCTATTTTGCTTAACTTTGGAAGAAAATAGGATCGATGGTGAAGATCTTCGCAGATCTTATCTCATCTGCACATAGCTTCCAGAATGGCTTCATCCGAAGGTAAAACCATATCTAAGCAATCTCTAGCATGCAAAGAGTTCTCTGCCCAAGCAGGCAAATAGGCTTCTTCCAGTTCCTCTGAGACTGTTAGAGGGATCGAAATGAGATCAACAACGGTATGGACGATAGCTTGATAAGCCACTTCCGCTGTCGATAAGGGCAGTTCAGGTTCATGGTGGGAAGGGAGAACCCAAGGATTAGTCCTATCAACAACCGTAGCTATGGACTTCCCCACACTAGTAGAACCTATATAATTAATCGGAGCTGAAAAATCAAATGTGCCCATCAAGGATGCATACATTCCAGCCCCTAAGCTCTTTGAAGCAGGTCTAACTTGATCAACCAATGATATGGTGGACTCGTTAGTTTCCATGTGGCCTTTTCGAGTAAAATTGAGTTGGTAAACAGTAACCAACTTCCCTTCGTGTGGAAACACTACCACCCAAAAAACGGCCGATGTAATAGCAGAGCAAGTTATAATCCAAAGGTGCATCAATCACCTCTACCTCAACAGACACTGCTTTCCCTGCCAACTTAATTTCAAAAGCCGGTAGGATACCTTGCAGACGGAATGACCTTCTGTCGAAAGCAATAAGTAGGGTGTTCGATGGAACCAGCTTTGGGGATCCAAGAGCTTTCCAACAAGACAAGGACATAACACATGTAGAAGAACCCTCGTTGACAACTACCCTTCCAATGGTCTTTCCACCATGGATGACATCTATTGATAAGGCTACATGATATGGCAGGCGAATTTTTACATCAGTTAGATTAAATTTCGTCATGAGACTCGATGAGTCCATACTGCTTAAGGCTGCCAAGAGTGCATCCTGCTGGGCGAGACAACTCTGTAACACCTCTAAAGCTGACATTGCACAAGGAGTCTGGGCTAAGTCTTCAACTACAGAGTAGTTGGCTACAACGCTAGCATTGGGATTATGCAAGGTTTTCTTAAAGACACCTTTCGGTATCTTGGGCATAATTTCAGCAAGTTTCTCAATCGTGAGAGGGTTAGAAGTTTCACCTATCGACTTACCCTTCTCTAAGGTCTTTTTTTCATAGTTTTTGTTCTTGGTTTGTAGTAAAGTCTTGGATCGAACCATGTTGATACAATTGGGGTCAGGAGCATTTGAGGTGCCCCCTACTGCATTTGAAGCTGAAGCAGAATTATGTCCTTGGGGAAAAGGATCCTTCAGGACAACCGGTTGTTGGGCTTTTAACAGCTTCTGAGCTTGTTCCATAAGGGGACATAGATGGGTTAGATGATCTTCATGGCACAACTTCCTGGGAATTTCACCTTCTTCTTTTCTTTCTTGCCCCCATTAGCATTGTTTGTGGGTTTTTGGTTTTTTTGGTTTCCCTCACCCTTTTTTCCTCTCTTATTTTTCCCACCGGGCTGTTGATTTCCCTTCTGAGAGGTTTGTGCAAAAACATTTGCATTTTGGGGTGAGGGGGAATCCTTTGCCACCTCCACCATGGAATGTTTGACGGATATTTGATGGAGCTGTTTAGCCAAATATTCTACAGTGGGAGAATTCATGGAACCAACCACACCATCAGCATGGGGTCCAGGGTTAGGTTTCTCTATATTGTGTGTTGGCCTTGGTGCCTCAGGGATAATCTCATATAAGATCCCAGACTGAGAATATATAATATCTAGTTGTTGGGCCCTGAGGATAGCTTCTTCCTCATTCGTCACTCCCGATGTAGATACGTCCTTAGATATATAAGGAAATAGGGATTTAAGAAACCATTCTAATAAGAACCCAGGAGGAATAGTGGCTTTAATAAGGCTCTTCTGTCTTCTCCACTCTTGGATGTGATCTGAAATATGAGTGGCCTTGTCCTGCCAGAAGGTAGATAACAAGTCTGTCCCGAAATCATAACGGACAAGAAGCTGGTAGTGACTAAGGAATGCATTATCTAAGTCCCAAAAACTGCTAAACGCAGCAAAAGGCAATTCAATATACCATTTTGCTGCAGTACTAGTCAAAATTCTTTGGAACAGCCTCAACCGAACTGAATCCTCATTCAATGAGTTGGAAGAGCACCCTAAATGGAAAGTGGTGGCATGAGCTCCAGGATCATCACCAACTTTGCGTTCGAATTTTGGGATACCCGAGGGAAGCTTGGTAGGGACAGGTGGCCAGGAGGGGTCATGTCTCACCGGGTCATTCATCAGTTTCGACAAATTTGGCAAGTTTAACATTGCCAGGAAAGGAAGCTTGGGTCTAACCGGAGCACTAAAAGTACCAATTTGGGGATTAGAGGGACTTGCCCCCATATTCCCATATGTGAAGGTGGGGTTGCCCCCTGCTACCAATTGTGAAGTGGATTGTGAAGTGGAAAGGATTCCATCCATAAGCCAAAGGATTGTTTATGTGAGGTGCAGTATAATAGGTTCTGGCTGCCCCAGTCAAAGCTGGGGTTTGAAATATAGGATCAGGTATCCCTCCTCTAAAAAGTGAAAAGGGAGAGCTCGTGAACAGAGCTGAAACCAGAGTTTGAAAACCTTGACCATAAGGATTAGTGTTTCCAAACTACACCCCTACATATGAGGGTGTTGGGCCTACGTATGGAGTGGATGGGGGAATGTGCCCCCTATTCCAAGGAAATCCTTGGACAAAAGCCGAGGATCCTATAGGACCACTCTGGGCAGTGTGTGCGAAGGAAGTAGGAAGTGTAGGTACACTAGGAATCCCAGTGACCATACCACCACAAGCACCTGCTAAACTTGTGGGAGCCGGTGGTTGAACCACTTGGCTAGCTGGAGTTAACGGTGTAGTAGGTATACTTGTTCTAGGGGCACCTACCGGGGGAGGTAGTACCCCTTCAGCCGGAGCGGCTGAGGTGGAAGTAAACGGACTTTCTCCTGCAGTAGACATTATTCTGCCCATAGGGACACCAATCACGGGTGGATTGAAAGGACGAACCTGAACGATCACTGGATCGTTTAAGTCAGTTAGAGGTGAATTAAAATTCCTTACAAACTCGTCAGCCTACAAGTCTTCTATCTCAACTATGTTTAAATTAAAACGGTTTTCCCTAAGTTCTGGTTCACCCGAAACTTCACTAACTCCTATCAGTTCGAAAGAACTGTCCGTGTCCAATCTCCGCCTTTGAGGGGGAGGTGGAGGTTCCAATGTGATAAGCGAAGGAAGGTTTTGCAACCTTCATGACCTTCTAATAAATTGGTCCTCCACGATTGTAAATTTGAATCTTCACACCCTAAGGTCGGCTAAAACACAGACAAACCACATAGCAATCACTACAAAAATTTCCTAAAGTCTCAACAATCACAAGGGGTAAAATATATGCTTTCCCGAAGAAAGTTGAGAGACAGTTTCTTGGTGTCCTTAAAGAGGTTCTTAGGCACAAGCGGAGGAATCACCCACTGCCCTCCTACACTTTCAAAAAGGGTTACCTTCCAAGCCCGTCCAAGGTGAACCATAAATAGCCTTTCGGTTTACCTGTGTATAAACCCTAGATATCCAAGAGACTAGAGGCTACCTTAACTATATCAATAGTCTGGGGGGACAGTCACAAGCCTGATTCGTACGCATGGGTAGGGTAGAAAATCTTGAAACTCTGTCTAGGATAGAATCCCCAGATGCGTAAAAACCTTGGTCTACGTTTTGACAAGGAATCGAAGGGTTATCTCCTCAGTCCAATGCCTCCATGCGGCCTCGTGCTTAACTCCCGTTTGAGAGGAGCTTCCCAGATACTATCAATAAAGAGAAGGATTTACCTATCGATTGGCCCACTACGTCTGAATTTAAGTACTTATGGGGAGTTTATAGTTCCTATCCCACAAGTCTAGCCTAAGCTAGTAGATGTATGACCCTATAAAACAAAAATTACTAATAAATTTTAAATTATAGCGTTCATTTTAAGGGTTGTTCTTAATTAGAGGGTAAGTGGAGTGAATGACTATGATATTATTGACTCGATAAGAAAAGTAAAAAATAGGTGCATAAATCAATTCCAAAGCAAATTATCACTACTTAAAACAAGCTTCTTCTTTTTTGTAAATATGAACTAATGAAAATGCAACTAGGAAAGAGAAAACTAAGACTTATTTTTGTAATTTTTGAGATTTTATTTAAAAATTGAAAGTAAAACTACCATATGCAATTCAAATGCAAATGTTTCCATTGCTTTTCTTTTCACTTTTCAAAGTCCTCAAAGATTACTATGCACCTAAATGCAAAAATTCTTGAGTATGTTTGAATCATCAAACTATATAAAGTAAGCAAAATGAACCATAGCAGACTTATAAGAACCAAATATCAACCACCTAAGGAAGACTTGGAAAACACCTAGCTTGGGAAGACACAACGAATGAAAATTACTTAAATCAATCAAAGACAAGTGACAAACCAATACTACTTGGAAATAGCATGGGATATATGGTATCTAGAACCTTGATCACTGATTCAGACACACAACACTTGGACCTATCACCCAACAAGCAAATCCACTTCAAATTGCTAAAAGAAAGACAATCCAACCAACAAAAACTCAAGGGCTTACTGAAAATCACAAAGTATAGTTAATACGGCTATCAAACCTATATTGAAATGCCAGTACTAAAGACCACAAAGCAATACAAAATCCAAAGAAGGACAGGGACAAGCAACCCTACCCAAAAATTTTGTTGCTCAGGCTTGTACGCGACTGTCCAAGCTTCCGAGTGATACTTCATTCGAGAAGTTTCATGCCACGATGTATCGTCATATGATTGGCTCATTGATGTATCTGACAAATATAACACCAGACATATGCTTTGTGGTGAACACCCTGATCCAGTTCCTAATGGATCCGAGATAGGTTTAACTGATAGCGATAAAGCATGTTCTGAGGTACCAAAAAGGTGCAGTAGATTATCGGTTCAAATATGATGTGAATTAGAATATTAACCTACACATTTATGTTGATTCAAAATAGGCAGGTAGCGCCACTGACAGGAAGAGCGCCTCAAGTTGTTGCTTTAGTTTGGGATCTGGCATGATCTTCTGGTTCGACATGAAGCAATCATGTGTGGCATTGAGTACAGTTGAGGCATAGTATGTTACAACTTGCTGGACTACTTGTGAGGTAGTGTGGTTGCGAAAGCTGTTGTCAAACTTATTTGATCTTTAGTTGGATGTGTCTTGCATCTTCTGTGACAATCAGAGTTGTGTGAAGCAAACAGAAAACCTAGTGTTCCATGACAAGTCAAAGCACATCGAGATCAAGTTCCACTATATCAGGGATATGGTGTAGAGAGGAGCAGTGAAGCTCTAGTAAATGGAAACAAAGGAGCATATAGTCGATGTGTTGACCAAGCCTCTTGTGAGAGTGAAGTTTGAGTACTTCAGAGAAAGACTTGGTGTGATCCAGATCGATATATCTTGAAAGAGGCAGTGATGTGTTCTAGCATAGATAGAAAGACAGGTTGTTTGAGCATAACATCTTAGCGAAGTTCATAGGTTGCTCAGACATTATCAGTCCTCCAGGTTATCCTTGGATGTAACATCTTGACAAAGCTCGTAGGTTGTCCTAGGATGTAATCAATCCTAATATGTTACATAGCATATTATCTCACATGGGAAATGAGACAAGTTGTCTGAGCAAGAAAAATACTGGTGTAGCAAGTTGCTCAGATGTAATTAGTCCTGTGACGGGTTATCTGAATGTGAATACAGAGCCCTGGCATGGTACACATGTTATTAAGATGTAATACACCCCATGGGTTGTTTGAGTGTAAATATTGATCCCTGGCGTGGTACGTAGGTTACTCGGACGTAATTTTCCTCGAAGGTTATCTGAACGAAAAAGAACCTGGACGCAGGTTGTTCAGATGTAATCCCTTGAGGTTGACCAAAAGAACATAAAAGGTCCTGGTGTAGGAGGTTGTTGGGTCGCAATTTGTCCTTACATATATATTAGATATATGTGTTCCCATGTTGAGATGAAAAGGTCATGAAGCACAAGAGGTGCACCTAGGTGGTTCTTTAATAGAACGCGGGTCGACCGTAGATGCTTTGGTTGTTTGTTGTTTTGTCTTGTGAGGACAACATAGATGATATGGATATGATGAGATGAAGGTAGAATATGAAGGTTATTGTCATGGCAATGTAAAGAAGATCTTGGACAATTTCTACGTGGAGACTTGTTTGAGATGTGATGAAGGCCTGGTACAGGACTAGGCCTACATACAACATGAAAAAGGGTTGGTTGTGTAGAAACTTATGATGACAGATAGTATGGTGCGATGATCAAATTATAAGATAATTTTGGTAGCAACTATGATGAAGACTCTATGACTCTGTGATGATGATGATGCGATGAAGACCTGACCAGATTTGTTGATGACTATGTAGAGAGAGAATACCTTCCTGTTTAAGAGGGAGCGTTGATGTATTTGTAACTTCTTAAGATATTCTAATGTATATTATCATTGTATGTTGTTGTACCCCCATTGGGGATGTGTGTTACCCCTTTACAGGATGTCTAAATTGTGTCTAGACCTTGAGGTACAACCTCTATTGTAAGTCAGGGAAATAGTCCTCAGTGTAACATCATGTAATATGTACTTGTAGTCTCTCTAGGAGAAGTGGGTCCTATGTGAGATGACATGTCGGCTCGAGTCTTATGTTTGGTCAATGATTTGAAAGGGTATAAATAGGGAGACGCTCTCCCTCATTTATACACACCTCACACTCTCAAGTTCGCATGCGAGAGAGACAATCATAGGAGGAGAGATAGATAGATGTTGAATACTTCTTATTATTTCTTTTCATCATCTTACTATTCTGAGGAAGTTTGTAGGGTTTTCTCCTTTATGGTTTCCCAAGTGAAAATCTTTGTGTCTTGTGTATCTTTTATATATTATGCATCTTGGTGTACTTGTTATTTTTCAGATAAAGAGCCTATATGATCTAATCATATCTTAAGAAAAACTAATAGCTATGCTTTCCATGAGCTACAATAGTCTTATATTTCTCTTTATCTAGCATTTGGAAAGCTAAATTGGAAACTAGGTACATTGCGGTGAAAATTGATAACTAGTTGTGGATTGAAATCTTTGTTTTAGTAAAAAAGGAATGCTACAACCATGGGCTATGTTTCTAACATGTTATTGTGATGTAGGTGGCTACTTATCAGTTGTGATCCTTTACTTATGGATTCATTGCATTTTGGTTAAGTTATTTAAACTCAATTCCTTACGGTGAATGTTAACTAGTTTCATTGGAATGGATGGAAAAGATCACTTTATGTGCAATTGGAATGATCTAAAAATAAACCTTTAATTGGTTGTAGGTGTATACTTAAATATTTTTTTAATGGTTGTAGGATTTCTTTTGGGTTTAATGGCATGGTTACAAGTTGATTTTGTGCAAGAATAGTTGTTTGTATTGGAAAAGTAGTTAATTAGTCTTGTGGACTCTTTTTCGTAATTACCATGATTATTATTTTAATTTTGGTAATTAGGCCTTATTTACATGTAATCAAATATTATTAAGCCATTGGGATTGATAATTGATGGTTATTTGTTAAATGATTGGATTTGTGATAAGTGTTGTCCTTTACGCACTAAGTGTCGTAATTAACACCTTAATTACTAATTGGCTTTGAATATGAATAATTAGCCTTTAGACATGGTTATGATATTTGATATGGCTTGGATTGTAGGTTTTATTATGTTAGATGATGTTAAGAATTTTCTCCATCCCTTTGATCGTTTGTTGGAATAACTACTGAATTTATTTTAATTTATTGGTAATTAGAGAGATTTTGTTGAAATTAAATCATGAAAAATTAAATTAAATATTTATTTGACTAATCTATTGTGCTAAAATTATCTAATTAGGCTTAGAGAGATAATGATATATGTCACATGCCCCAAATTGCAAAACATTTTATGTTTTAAGAAACAATATGTTATATTTTATTATAAAGTTTGTAATTAATGACAAAGTGGGGTCAAGGATAATTGAATGTAATTGCTGAATATTTTATTAATTAATAAATGAAATATGAGACAATAGTTTAAGGAAGTTGTTAAATGAATGTTTTACTGGTCACTTGGTGGAGTAGGGTGGGTTGAGAGCAGATTGACACTTGGCAGCATCTTTAAACTACTTCTAGTTGTTGATGGAGGCAACTTCCCTATTTTTGTGGTCATGTTCCCCAAGAAAGTGGAACAAGAGCATGTGGCTCATTAAGTGAAAACTGACCCAAAAGACCTAGGCATGCTAATAAAACTTCCCATTGAAGACAACTGAGGTTGCTCATTCTTGACTTGTGAACATTATGAGTGAATGAAGTGCACAGGAAAATTTGATGGAGGGGACTAGTTGAAGTTGGTTTTGAGTGAAAAGTGCTGAAGATCTGAACTAGTGCAACTATTTTAAGTTGAGTTCATACTGTTGCATGCAGAACATATTTATTGTTGAACACTCAGAAGAGTTGCAGAGGATTACTAAACTACATCTCTCACCTAGAACTTCTACCAGGTGGACCAGGAGACAAGCTCGGGGGTCTTGATAATTGCAATTTAGATTTCTCTGGGAGTTGGTTGGGAGGAACAGGTTCCTTAAGTTGTTGTCACCTCTTCTACATTTCTAGGTTCTACATGATTTATCTAGTTTCTAATTGTTTATTTACATCTAGAAGGATTGAGTTTAAGCAATAAAATGTTATGCTTATGTTCTATTGTTGTTAGGGTTAGTTAATGAAATACTTTTACTATGAAAAGATAGTTAAATATTGGATTAGATAGATTAGGTTAAATGATTAGAAGAATTTCCAGTTTTACTGATAGATAAAAAAATACCTAACTGTATTTTTCCACACCTTTTTTAAGGTAGTACTCTAGTACAGTAGGTTAGATTAAATTCAGATAAAGAATCGAATGAAGAATGCATGAATGTGTTTTATTAGCTTCTACAGGTTTCATAAGAGTAATTCATATGTATATTTTCCATTTCTATTTTAGAAGTTTTCTTATGATCGAGTATTTTGTAATAACATAAACAAATCTGTCTCTAGGGAAGATACAAATACATAGATATTTAGTCTGTGTATTTATTTACACAGTAGATATAATATATTACTGTAAGCTTATTATTATAGTAACTAAAGACATTATAAAAATAGAAATTAAATAAGCAGGGTTAACTAAAGAAAACGATAAAATAAGGCTAGAAATTACTGATATGATTTCATCTTTAATCTAAGTAAAAGTGTAATTGAATAACATTGTAATCAAATAATAAACTCAATAATAATTTAGAAGTAATCAAGGTTTTATAAATAAAACCTATTTTGAAGAAAACTGTCAATCATGACTATCATTATCTCCTCTTTTATTAATAGAGGGATGATACAGTTTTCAACCAATATCAAATAAGCATACATTATTTCATTTGTATAATCACAATTACCTAATACATAAATATACAAAACTTAATTATATTTCCACAGGAAAACAGTATTAAAACTGTTTGGTAAATATAAACGAGGAAAGTAAATAAAAAACCTTTCCACACATTTTTAACCCAAAAAAATACAGTAAAGACTTAGGTTGAATAATCAACCTTTCTTCTATCTACTTACTAAGGTAATTATTATTGACAGTAAAATCAAATTATATTTTAGAAACTAATTGTCTGAAACATTTCATTTCACTTTTAAACATAATCAAAATAATTATCAAATTACAATAACAATAATCTCTATTTAGGATAATTTAAACAGAATTGAGGAAAAACCATAATCAATAGAATTTCACAGCTGTCATCATTTTCTTAAAACCATAGTATATATTTATTATCAAAATATAAATTACAAAACAGTAAGCTTCGAGCTTATTCAAACCTTAAATAGCATCTAAACCCTAACACCACTGAATCATATCAGTTATGGCCTAATGGCCTTTTACAAACAAAGTCATGGCTTAAAAGCTGGTATAAAAATAACTTTACTGAAATCAAAACTATGACTGAGAAGGCCCATACTTTTCTCAAGTCTCGGCCATGAAGGCCCTAAGTTTCCAACACGAAACAACCTCTAGGGCTTTAAAAAGATTTCATTTTAATACATCACAGTATTGGTCACATGGCTTTCCAAAACAACAAATCACCATGAAACTACATCCGAGCAGAACTCAATAACTAAGTGGGAAGTATCAACATAAACAGCATACAACCAGTGCAGGAGAAACTCAAGCGAGACCGAGGCTTACCAGAATGGATACGAAGCCTGGAATCCTTGCGTGGAGACTTTACGGTGTATTCTAGCATAGACCCTTCACTTGTAAACTTGCACGAGTATAATAAAACACTAATTGAGAAATGTATAAAAATGACAGAGTTAATAATTTCTAAACTAGTGAAGAATAGTTATAAACCCGAATAAATTCCTCACCTGAAGAAATTGCCCTCGGCCTCGAACTGGGTAATGAGAACAAACCCTAACCACGAGAGCATTAATGCCAAGCAACGAAGGAAGCACCATTAAGAAACCCTAGCAAGGAAGTCCAAATCAACGCCGAAGTAAACCAAACACCGAACTCACAATACATAGTTTTATCACTACACCAGTGCTGAAGGATAGCTCACACAAAGGCTTGGTATTAGCGACAGAGACCACACACTCATAGAGAGAAAGAATGGCAGTAAAACTTGCATATGCAGAGAATGGCGAGGAAGTGAAAGACTCTCACAAGTAAAGGTAAGCCATAGAAGTAAAGGTTCTCATTTGCAGCAGGAGTGAAATGGTGAGGTCATGCGGCCACGAGCTTATAGCTCGTCCACTCCACAGCAGAGACAAGACAAATGTGATTCTTTAGGGTTTATAATAGTTTATATTGCTCCCAAAGTCAACAAAACCTAACCATCAAGCAATGACCATGTAGCACTGAAATTCTTTGTGAAAAGTGGGTTTCATATTATAGTTCAAGATCTCCTTGGAAGCAACCTACACACATTAGCATTTTACAAAGAAGACTATGGTTAAAACCTTTGTCATAACCCCCAACATCGTTACTTTATAAAGTGCATATTATAACCTTGGAGGATAATGTAGGGAGGTAAATTTACTTCCACTAGGGTTTACATTATTGCTCTATAATCTTAGAAATGAGTAAAAACTTAGGCAAAGAATTCTCCAATTTTAAGTTGCATGATAATAACACTTTTGTGAGAAACCATAGCATTGTAAAAGACGAAATCAATTATGTATGAATGCTTGCGAGTATAGAAAGCTGCATAATTGAATTCCTATTCTAGGTATTAATTTAGTATCGTTATAAGATACTAATGTTTGTTTTATCATTTTCCCCTTGTAAGGTAAATAATCTTACAAGGGTTAGGTGGAATAGATGTTGTAAAAGAAATCTTTTATTTCATAACCCAAAATAGCAGTAATACTATTGTGTAAAGATATAAAATTGGTATTATTCCATCTCCATTTGGTAAGTACTAGAACAGTTAGAAAAACCGCCTTATGCACTAGGTTTTATTTCTAGGTGTGATTATCAGTCAATGTACTTTATGACTATACCTAGATCATAGGTTTACCTAAGTTTATTTAACTCGTTTATTGTTGAAAACAAATACTTGTGAGCTACCTCAGCATCAAGTAAATAAACATAAAGGAATCCGATATATAATTACTTTTCACTAGAGTTACATAAAGAAGCAAAACTGATAATAGATTGATGGAAGTTAAATAAATAAGCTATAATTATAGTGAAATGGAAGAAATCTGGACTATGTTCAGATTACTAAACACTTATGTTTACCAGAAACTATTTAAAACATAAATTTACAGATCAACGACACCTCATCCATTTGATAAAAGCTGTAAAGTAAATAAAATTACTAGCATTATATTTTATACTAGTTGAGATAATAATCTCAATCCGGAATTGGTAACAAAACGTCTTACCTGTAAATGACCTATACAAGAAGCATCACTTTACTGCATTATCTAAAAATCTAAGTAAGCCTCGATCTCAACTAAAGTTCCTTCATATTTTCACAAAACAGTGAAACAAACTTAGCACTAGTAATTAAACATGTGTTTCAATTCCTGTTGTTCCAAATCATAACCTTCTAAATCAAATCCTTAATAATGATTTACGAAAACAAACAATTAAGTATGCGAAACTAGAAATTAACAAAAGAATTAGTTCTAGTATAAGCCTATTTAGGTTAACCGTTAACAGTTAAATGTTCCTCAGTAGTGACAATTGCAAACATTTAATGTTATATGAAAATTTTTAAATTTTTACGAATTTTTGGAGTATTACAATATACCCTTTTATTTTTGTATATATCATACAATATCTTGAGAGTTTGAGGAGTGTTAATGTGAGGCAATGCATGGAAAGATATGGTTGGAGTAGTATCTTCCAGATCTACCTCTTAATATTTTTCTTGTTCCATATATTCTTCCTCTTCACAATCTACATAGAATAATTTATTCTCACTACACTTATGCCCCTTACTATTTTTGCTATCACAATTGAAACACGGTTCCTTTGCTCTTCTTTCCTCAATTTTCTGAGGCATCAACCTTATAGGCCGAGGGAGGTTGGGGGAGGAAACATTTCCTTCTATATAGGTGTTAGTAGTAGCCTTTCTAGCAGCCATTTTTTTACATTCAGCTTTCGTTTCCAAACTAAAATCGTTCTTCAATGCTTTAGGTTCAAAGAGACATACTTCATGTTGAATTCTCTACTTTAAAGTGCCCATAAAGAGATCCAACAAACCATCCCTTTGAATGTTCTTAAATCCAATACTCAACATCTAAAAATGCTTAATGTGCTCTATAACTGGACCTTTTTGCATTAAATTTATCAATTGGATAAAAAGGTGTCTCTCTTAATATCCCCGTAATAGTCTATCAGTTCATCTGTAGATATAGACCAAGAGATAATAAAGTACTCTTTTATAGTTACAAAGCCATTGGTACCATATAATTGAAAATTTCAAAATACAAGGATTCAATAGTTACCTTTTGTTACTTGTAAAGTTGGCACTTGGTGTAGATCAAATAATTGTTCCATGTAGAATATCTAAGTTATCAGATCATTTTCATCAAAATTTCCCATATCAATCTTGGGGATGAAGTAGTTTCTTGGTCCTGAGTTGAACCCATGATTATGTGATGAATGATCAAATGTAGGGACTTGTACCTCTTTGTTCTCCAATTGTTTTTCAATTTTCTCAATCTACGATTCAGAGAATCCCCTCTTGTTCTTCTTCTCTTGTTCTCGAGGATATGAGTTTATGACGTAAGAGATGTCTCATCTCAACCAAAATTACCCTCTTCATAACTTCAAGATCCTCTTTACCGGCCACCTCCCTGAACATATTTTTGAGATCCTCCTTGTTGGAAAATCCTTTTCAAATCACTTTCTATATCATTTTTTTGTGTTTACCAACTGAACATGTGTCACTAACATATCATTCATTGGCCTCCAAATTATATAGCTAGTTACACATTTCTTCATTTTATTCATGAGTCATGGTTGACCTTTTGAGAGGTTTAGAGGGTTAAAAAAATTCTCCAGCTCTTTCAATTAGATTCCATTAATATTTACCATAATTCTTCTATATTTCCTCTTCATCAAACCTTTTGAATCAACCAAAACATATATTTCAATCAAATGTTATGGAAGTTTCAAGTTAACATACCTTTAAACCCTTAGGTTATAGGTTGTCTTATTGGAAGACCTTTCTCTTAAAGTATATCTAAGACTTTTGCCTCTCTAAGTTTGATTTTTTGGGTAGCCTAGTATGCCTTTTTTGCAATGCCACAGGTCTGGATTGATTCTGGTGTGCTAGCAAAGAGTTATGGTAACTTTCCTAAAAATTGTTATTTTTGTACCACTTAGAAGAGTGAACTTGTATAGATTCACACATGTTAGATTTTCCTTTTCTACTTGTGAAACTTTTTACCAAAAATACTATGATCCTTATTATTTCTAATGCAATAGGTGGCACTCACTTTAGATCTATCAAGCTTTAGATATAATAGTTTTACCTAGAACCCTTATTTAAAACTAGTTTATGGACTAGTTAAAAACCCTAGTATAATGAAATAGGAGTTGAAATTTTTATCACAGGTACTTCGTTATGTCCTTTGAGGCTCCTCCTCAAAAAAAAATTCTTGGACATCCTTGAAATTTTTTTATAGCAAAAATGGATTTGATACCAACTATTATGCATCAAAATCTCAAAATAGCTTAAAAATATAGAGAGTAACCCAACACCTTAAGAACGAAATAAAGAGATGAATAAGAAGCCTCTACAAGGTGGAAACCCCCTTATATATCATATTAAATGCACAAAACAAGATGAGACTATCCTAAAACAAGGTCTCTTTGGTATATATATATATAGGAGACAAAAAGTATAATTACAATTCTAGACATTCATACAATTAAAATAAGGTGCTAGTCGACCAATGAAGACAATACCAATTTAATAAGAGAAATGTAATGTGACAACAAATAAGTCTTAACACCAGTGAACTTCCTCAAATAATTATTTGTTGTCTTTTTTCAGCTACTAATCTTAGAAAATAAGAATAATTTTGTAATACTTTTACTATATTGACAGATTGAATCTCTTTGTATATGGATGAAAAATGTTGCAACCCTATCTCTACCAAATTCTTGAAGCCTTTAAGCTTCTACCCGTGCAGAGAAACAATTCCCATATTGTGTTTTTAACTTTTGCTATGATTTACAAATTTTTGGATTTTTTTTTGTATCCTTGTCTCCTATTTCCACAACTCTTTATCTTCCACTCAACATCTCTTTCCCATAATAATTTTGATCTTCCATTCCTTAAGTCCACACAAATTTTCAATTATTTAGGTGAGAAAATTTTGGTTACATTCACTTCAAATATATATTTGTGGTTGATTTAGTGTTCTTTATGGTTTTATCTGATAATTTTTGAGCAAATATGATGATCTTTGAACTTTAGAACTTTGATTGCAGAAATATTGAATACTGGAATATCGAACTTTCAATCACATAAATCATTCATCCACAACACAATATGTACCCTAGGGAAATCCCAAAACAACGAAGGTGAAAAACCCATGAAATCTTCAGAGTATAATTATGGTAGATTGCAGAGAATGCCTTTTACACAATAACATATTGTCTTTGGAACCCTATGGGGTGGATAAGAGAGAATATTGAGCAATAGAGAATAGAGATAAGTTGTATCAACTTGCCATGTGTCCAACACATTAATAACAAGATGAAATCACTACCATGTAAACGATAGTGAATGACTGCATGAGAATTGTGCACTACATACACCAAAATTGTGAATTGGCTTCATGGGCAATAATTCTTGTACATTGGATTCTTCATCATGCATAACATATGTTCCATGCCTTTCATCTTTGACATTAATTGATGTTTAACTGAATCTGTAGTGAACTCACGATCTAATTGAATGTATGATCACTTAGTTAGGATGCTAACTTAAGTGGCATTATCCTTTAACTCAAGTGTCGTCATGCAAACACTTTATTAATTGAAGTGTCGTCTTTTGATTAACTTAAGTGTCATATTTTAGCTTAACTAAAGAGTAAATACTTTAGTTAACTAGTCCATCTTTATTAACACTTAGTTAACTATTATTAACTAAATCATTCTGATTGATTTACTTGTAGTGGCCACTGTGAGTTCTTTAATTAACTGAAGCATACATTTTGGCTTTAACTGAAGCTCAACAATTCGATCTCACTCAATCATCTCATGGGAAATTCGAATTCTCTTAATCTCTATGCTTATCTCTTTATATGTTATCTTTACTGCATGGCCTATATGTGTTAACATTAATTACCTATCATATAAGATTATACTTAGAATATTTGTCAAATGTTATGATCATATTATTTTACTCTCAGACCATATAATCATATGATAAAGTAATTCACTCTAGAGGTAGCTAATCTCTAAAGGAGACTTAATATCAATCGATGACCTCGTTACTAATACATCACATAACATTGATGCTTCAACATACAAAGCGTTTGCCTCTTTAACTGGAGGCCCACCTCATGGGTAACTACTATAACTGAAGGTCAACATGATAATCAACTACCTTTATAACTAGAGGTCCACCTCACAGATACCAACTATAACTGGAGGTCCATATGAGATTCATGAATTGACACATACATTTTCGGAGCCTTGTCCAACAAGACTTTACAACATCATCACTTTGATAAATCAAAGCATTCACATCAACACATGAGGAATAACCTTTATAACTAAAGGCTTAGTCATCCTTAGGTCCAACCTAAGAATCTACTCCAAGTTACTGAGTCCAACTCATCCTCTCTACCTCAACATATGATGCCCAATCTTGGATGCACAAGATTGGATTGGAGAATGACTCATGATGTTGTACATATAACATTATCTTCCTTCTTTAATATTTCCACAAACCTATCCACCACCACTTTCTTCACCTTCCTTGGAGAATCCATAAACTGTCTTCTAGTAGATTCTCCCAAATTTGGCTCAAATGGATTCCATTATTATTATCTTCCTTCTTTAATATTTCCACAAACCTATCCACCACCACTTTCTTCACCTTCCTTGGAGAATCCATAAATTGTCTTCTAGTAGATTCTCCCAAATTTGGCTCAAATGGATTCCAATATTTTTTTACTGTCTCCTTAAGTTCTTCCTCCTCCAACAAAATTAGATTGAATTTGAAAGGAGTGGAGGATTTATCTTCAGAATTTTCCAATTGCAGGAAGATTGGATTATGGTCTAAACCCCTCGCTAAGTGCTCGCATGAACTATATAGATCTACATTTTGTAAGAGTAAATTTGACACCATAAATCTATCTAAACACTTTGAAATTTTTGTTGCACCTTCTCTTTTATTTCACTAAGTAGGACTCAGTTTAGCTAGCTTTCCATCCACCAAATTTCCCTTCCTTAAATTGTGTTGAAAATAATCAAAGAGAGAATTACTCCTTGTATTTATCACCCACTTTTAATCCATACTAACCATGAATTCAAATCCCCTCCTATAACCAAAAAATTGTCCTTGACAACCTGCAAATTGAAGAAATGATCCCATAATCTTTGCTTTTATTCATAAGTCATGTACGCATTCAAGGTTGTGATTTGCAAGTCCAAGCTCTTACACAAACTTGAAGGGATATAGAAGTAGTTACATGTAGCTAAATCATATTTGCAACCCATGAGTAAACCTTTAGATAAATCATTTGAGTCTGCCCATAAAAAATCCCAGTTTTTGAAAAGGGATTTGAGGATTCCTAAAATTAAGTTCTCCTTGCACATTATCTATTGTACAAGAAAAAAATTAGGTTTGTCCTTTTCGACTATCCTAAGAAAGGACTTTCCTTTTATTGGGGTTTCCCATACCCCATGACTTAGAGGAGAGAAATTTCATTGTGACCCCCTAGATTAGAGCTTTAAATCTCTAAAATCACATTCAAGTGTTCTTTGTTTCCACTATAAAAAATTTGCTTCTTCCTTCAACTCAGATTAATGGATAAAATATTTGTGACCTACAAAACCCTTTCTTCATTCTCATCTAATACAAACCTAAACCCTCCAAAGAAACGATGACCCTTCTTTCATACAGTCCATTTAAAATGAAACATAGTGGTTCCTCACCAAATCCCCAAAGGACAAGGAGTGTATACTACTCACACATTTATCCCTTCTATAATGGTTCTTAATCTATGGTTCATTAACCCTATAAGAGGGGGTTAAACTAGAATCCTCAAGGGATTTGTTGCACTATTATGAAGGCTTCCCCTTTTTTCTTAGAATATTTTCTAGACAAACAAAAACCCTCCCTCAAAGATGATCGATTCTCCTTATCATTATTAAAAGTGAATCTTACCCAATTCAATAGGAGGGTTGAGAGAATCTCTCTAGAGATACTTAATTGGAGAGACAATTTCTAACAAGTCCACATCTAAAGGGTTGGACCTGTTTCCTGAGACAAATGGAGCTTCCTTGTTCTTGTCGCTCTAAACCAAGAAAAACCCCAACTGAAACTTTCCTCCTCCTTTATTATATTCTAAAGGTTCAAATTCAAATCCAACGTACTATATGGGTCGTTATATATAGAACTTAGACCTAAGAGAAAAGATCAATAGTTTGTTTCAAAGAGGGGGGAGGGGTCCAACCCTCTTGGTGGAAGTTCTTATTCATATCTCAACTAGACCGATTCATTAGGGAAGATGATTTCTTGTTAGAAAATTCAACATCTAATTTTTAAATTTGAATGTTTTTGTCTACAATCAAGCTCCCATAATTCAACTCTTCTACTCCTAATAATATTTCCAATGAGTCCTTTCTACTCTAAAAACAATTTCCCATATCTTATATAAGTAAGCTAACTTGAATTTTGCATTTCCACCTCTAAGTGAATACCTCCTTTTTGTTTCATTTTTTTAAATGTTTCTTTCAACCTTCCGTGACATGACCATACAAGTGACTATGAACACAATGAAAATCCACGTCACAATAATCTAGTGCTTAGGTTATAACTAAATATACGATCTCTATATCAACACTCTTTGTCAATCCTTCCAACAAATCTATATTAACTGACACCTTAGGCATTGATATGTTAACATTATGCTTATAGGAAGGGTCTATGATAAGGGTTTTACCTAAGAGATTACTGAAATCCCAGAGGAATTTATTTGGCTAGTGGTAAACTTGAAATTTTAACCCAAACAGGGGGCAAACTTTGAACCTCTCTCCTCAGATTGAAACCCATATCCAAAAATTGCAAATTTAAGAAACAAGAACTCTAGTACGAAATGCCCCCTAAGAATTTTGGCTACATCCCCTTCTCTAAGGAATTTAAAGTTAAGACAACCACTTGTAATGATTAGGAAATAAGGGCTATAGCCCAAAATTGACTCCCATAAATCTCAAATCCAATCACAAAGTTTTTTTTTCCAGATATGGACCCCCCAAAAAGCCTAATGAGGGCTTTTCCTACATAATCTAGAACCTTCTCTACTTGAATATATTCTCTTATTGTCATCTTGACACCAGACTCTTTTTTCACTAATTTAGTTTGATTCTTTTTCACCTAAGCCACCATAACCTATAAATCCCTATTAAGCAAGCCTCCTTTGGAACCTACCAAAAGGACTAAATCTAGGCTTCTACCCATGAATCCCTTGGTGAAACCTTCTAATCTCCCAAGAATTAGGAATAAGAATACATATGAAAGATAGAGTCGATGCATGGATTCTACTCCAAAATCTCAGAGAAAACATAAATCTAAGAACCAGGAAGAATGTTAAGAAGGGGAATGTAGTCCTTAAAAAAAGCCTCCATGGAAACATTAAACTTCACTGTCGAGTAGGCCTCTCTACATTTATGACCATGAGATCGCACCTAAGATCACCCCTTCCCTTATTCATTTCATTTACTTCTCTAATAGTATTTATCCCCTCACTAGACACCATCTCCTGATCCACTTCAAATGTTTTCCTATATTAAGTTTGGACCTCAACCCCATCCAAAACACTAGCCCCAGTGAAACCCCTTAAGATGATTCATAATCCTTAAAAAAAATAGTTCTCTATTCTAAATTTTCTTCTAAGTAATCTAAGGTCTCAATATACCAATCCATGTCCTTTTCCTGTGAAAACCCTAGTTAATGGAAGTAGGACCCTCGACCTTAAAAAAAGATCAATCATATAAATGGATGGAAAAACCTTTATCTATGTTATTGGTTGAATTCAATGTATCGATTTCTTGGCTATTGCAAAAGTCTTTCAAAATTGTATTAACTTAGTTGGAAGAATTTGTGACTTACGAATATCTAAATAACTTAATGTAATTCTTCTTTATCTTTAAAAAACCCACTTGCTTTCTTACTAATTTTTTTCATTGTTCATGTAAAAATTTCTTTAGACATCGATTATAAATGATTTTGCTTTAACATTTTCCAATAATTAAATTCTAATATAAATAAAAAAATACATTTTTTCTTCTTGTAGAGCTTATTTCATTACCATTACTTTATTTCATAATTGCTACTACAATTCAAATACAACTCACTACACAACTAATATTAACTGTAATTAAATGAGTAAAAACAATATTTTTATAAAATATTACAACTTCTTGGAATGCAACACATATCCATAATAAAGTAAAATGAAAGTAAGGATTTCCCTTAAGGAGATAAAGATGACATCCTCTTTATTAAGTTTGATTTTGAAAAGTTACATAATAGGATTGAGTGGCCTTTCATTTTGTCTAGGGTTAAAGCTTTAGGTTATATAGAGAGGGAGAATACCTTGCTTATTTTTAAATGCAAATAAAATGAAGGGATGAACCCATCTAAGGATCTTTTATGTTATGGTATCTAAGACTTTTCATTATCTTATAGAACATTAGGTTAATGAGCGCCTTATTAAAGGCATTTTACTTCACAATCGAGAGGTTGGGAAACATGTTAATAACCACTTTGTAGATGATTTTTTCCTCATCATTATCGCCGGGAACATGAATCCAATGATAAATCTATGGTTTTCCTGTATTTTTTTTTAACTATATACCTTTCGTTTTATAGACAAAGGTATACTATTATATACAAAGTCTTTGGGCCCTTGGATAGGTTGTTGAGAGGGCTTGGCTATGGATCCATGTATGCCAAATTTTTTAGTTTTTGAGCATACCATTTTTCTTTCAAGCAACTTTTGTAAATTTTTGGGACATTGCTACATGGAGAAGAAAATTGAATATTGGTTGACTATGTTTATGGTTTACATTTGTACGAGGGTTCCAAGGAAAACTCATGTATATTCTTTTTCTTGTTGGGTTCCATTTATTAGTGCTTATTATTAACATATTGAGAAGTCCCATTGAGTGTGACAAAATCTTTTATTGTCTTAGTTGGAGTCTTTGTTGCACTCATAGAGACTAGAGAGGTATGTGGATTATTAGAATACACAAGGTCTAAGCTTTCATATACTAAATATATTAATTGGGTGATGGGAGAGGAAGAGGCTTCGAGCATGCTTCTACTTGGAATTGCACCCACCAAGGAAATCCCTTGGGAAAGAAACCATGGGCACACTTATGCTTGCAATCTCTCATTGACACCTTGACTAAATTAGGTTAAGGTGAAAGGAACACTTGTTTCTTAGTATTTGGAAGGCATGTGAGGATTTAAATATTTATCTCAATCCTCACTATTATAGTTCGACCTCGATAAAGGTAAAGGAGCATGCTCTAGACAAAGGGAACCATAGTCGTCTCTTCTCGATAAATTGGAGGAAATAACAAAAGGTCTAAATATTCTCCATCTAGGATGATCGAACCAATAAAAAAAATTCACTCTCAAAGCAGAGTTATTTAAAACATGAGAAATGGAATTGGATTGTTCATTGACTGATTGACGGATGTTTGACGTGACCATTTTCCCGCGGGCATGAGACCATTATTTTAAAATCAGATTATTTAAACAACACCAACTTTTGTGCCCCCGTATCACCGACTTATTAGAATGGCTAGGGGTCCAATTAGGCTTATCTTTTCATGACCATTCCTTATGGTAATCTCCCGTGTCATTATCAAAAGACAAGGTATTTGCTAAAAAAACACAATTTTTGACCTTGATTATTTTTTTCTCAAGGAGGTATCGATACAATGAACAACCTCTTTTATGCCCAAATGAAAGGCTAGATTCCTGGTTAGTTTTGAAATATATTTACATATTGGCCATCCCAAACAGAGTTGAGATTGAATGCAAGGGGGATATTGTACTCCTCTCTCTCTATCTCCGTGAAATTGTAGTTTGTATGAAGGGTCGTAGTTGGAATAAGACTAGGTATCTTAAGAAGTAAAAGCCTATTGATGGGTAGAGATGTCTATGCAATGGGGCTTGGGTTGGAAAACCAAATGAATTAGACGTAGATACTTAAGTCCAACCAAATCACTTGGCTCTTTTTGTTTCATAGTGTCAAGGAACCTTTGGTGGAACCTAAGAAGACATTTTTTTCTTGATCCCTTATCCTTAGGGCTTGGTCTTGACCATCACTTGATGCACCTTGACAACTGTAAACCTAAATGTCCTTTGTGTGGTTCTCTTGAGATTAACCTAAGCATGTGTCTTGGTTTTGCGATTTTGCAAAATCTACTTGAGAGTGGGTCATTGAATTACGTGACCAACTCATCTCTTCTTCCGCTTCATGGAAATCCACTCTCCTTGGTGATAAATTGCCTTTGGTTATAGATTTCCTAGCAACACCACAACCATTAAGAGCATAATTTTTATTTCTCAATGGGAAGAAATAATATGGTTCCATGTTTAATTAGGTACAATTAGAGAATTTTTTTTCTTGGTACAACATCACTATAATATGTGCCAACATGTAGATGTATATCCTTGTGTAAATCCAAAAGGTTAAGTAGGACATTGTGCACTTGTGCCATCTACCAAAATATTGGATTGAGTTTCTCGCACTATGATCGGGAAGCTCCTTCTCAATTCTCCAACTCACTTCCCTTGGTCCAAAAAGCCTTATAACTTTGACGGGAGGCCAAGGCATAGAGCTGGTAGGATTGTTTGCAAAAGGCAAGAGCATTGATATAGTTGGCCTCGTAGTGTTTTCCATAGCACCAAAACAAGAAGCTCCCCACAGGGACTTCACTTAGTGAACATCTCACATAGCACGTGCGATCATGGGATATTAAAGAATACCCTTAATTTCCAGAGATATTTACCCAAACTCTTTTTGTTGAAACCCCCTCCCAATACTTAAAAACTCCTCCCCACCCCTTTTTATACCTCAATCCTTATAAACCACCCTACCCACCCCCACCTTAAACCCCTCATCCCCCCAATACCTGCAATATATTGGTTCAATTTTTAATAATTTTAAAACCCATAATATGAACTAACGTGATAGGATATTGGTCAACAAGTGAAGCCCCCATGAAGCTCCCATGACTTTCCCTTTCCCTTTAAGAGATAGAAAAGTCTTATATGGAAGCTATTGGCTAAGGATCCATTAATCTCCTTACGAAGTTGACCAATGATGGATAGAGACTTATGCTTTAAAACAAGAACGACCACCTTCCTAATGGAAGGCTCATCCCGCAATGTACCAAAGTTATTACTATGTGGCTAAGAACCTATTATTATACTTATGAAGTTGACCAATGAGGGATAGACACTTATGCGTTAAAACAAGAATGACCACCTTCCTAATAGAAGGCTCATCCCACCATGTACCAAAGTTATCACTATGTGGCTAAGGACCCATTATTCTACTTACGAAGTTGACCAATGATGGATATAGACTTATGCTTTAAAACAACAATGACCACCTTCCTAATGGAGGACTCATCCCATCTTGTTGTACCAAAGTTATCAATATAGAAGTGTGTGATATTTAGTTTTTGTGTCACAGGTAAGACGTTTTTGGATTTTATGACTATGTTTGAGTGGACCATTTTACATTATTATAGTTTTATTGTATACCTAAATAACAATTTTTTTAAGAAATATACTTTTAGGTAGTTACAATAGTTATTGAGTCATTTTAATATAATATGTTTTTTATTTGTGAATCCCTTTTTAAAAGAAATATGACTAGTTTTCAACTTTATAACAAAGTTAAGTATAGCAAGAGTGGTCCTTTAAAGATTAAGAACAAATGTTTTCTTTTAAAAGATCATAAATTCAAATCCTTAAAAAATGAAATATGTACACCTCTATTAAATCTCATACACCAAATTAATTAATTATAATCTTACACTTAGATATTATTATTATAAAATTCAATTTTATAAAAATAACTAAACTACTTATAATCAATATTATTATCAAAATTTAATATTTATTAATTCAAAGCATATGCCTATAAATCTTACTAGTTCAAAACTGAAACAAAACCTTAAAAATCAACCAAAATTTGGAATGCTTCTTAGAACGGCATGGTATATTTCATTCAGTTTGCCCCTGACTACATATTAGTTTTGCGATTGACTATAAATTTGTGTTTGTTTTATAACCCAATTTGAGATTAAAGCCTTGACTTTTTGGTTAACCCGATTCCAACAACCAGGAAGAATTGTTACGGTTACTCGTGGTCTAATCTACCAAATGACCGACATAATTCTAGTTCCATATATGCTCCAAGCGTGCACCGTGCCTTCAACGTGTCTTGCATATGTCTCGATTGGGTCCTGAACACTGTTTTTAACCATATTTTATTCCATACTGGTGATTGGCAATGGTAGTTATCTATGGATCCCTGTATATATAACCCATTTGAATTAATGCTCTCCTCTCCCTGTTAGATTTTAATAGCTCCAATCACCAGTACACTGAAAGTTGCATTCATTCATTTGTATGGATACGAATTGATGGAGATGGAGATGGAGATGGGGATGGAGATGTGCTTGGAAGGTCTACAACGGTGTATTCAGAAAGGTTTTTCAGATCGAGTGCTAGTATCCTACGCCCTCTGCGACTCAGCCCGTCCATTCGGTTCCAAGGTCGTTTGCGAGGTAATTCTCACTAACTTTTACTAGCTGGGTTCGAAGACAAATAAATAGATGATTTAAACTCCAGCTAATTGGTAGCCATGTTCAGACATAAAATCAATTGCCGATGATGAAACGTACTCATGCTTAAATTGCTATTCAGATTGTACGAAAATACAACTTAGTTAGGTTTTGACGATTTTCTGACGACTATAAATTGGATGAGGAACTGTGTTGTTTTAGGCTTATGGAAATGTTATACAGATGATTACATGGAGGATNCAGTACTCTCTTGATATGGGATATGATGCAAGTTTGTTATATTTTATTAGGACCTAGTTGTGCCCATTTGCCTCTTGTTGGGAGTTTGTCAGGAATAAGAACTGTGAGTAATTTTTACTATCCGAATCCAATCATGATTGATGAATTCACCACTAATTGTATTTGATATGCCTGTATGGGTAGGGCATTCTCTTTGGGTCATTCAGAGAGGAAGTAATTTACTTTTGTTGGTCACCCCACTTTTCTAAAGGGGGGGTGATTTGGAGAGTGCTATAGGTCACCATGGCTGCAATGCGTGGCTGGACCACAGTGATCAAGCAGACCATACATTCTCTAACCCATGTTGAGAATGCGGGTGCTTGATAGGGACATAATTGCATTTGAACCCCAAGCTTTGCTAACTCAAAATCAAAATCATTATAAGTAGATTGTTTGACAGATGATTGGTTCCAAATTAAAAAAAATTATGACATAGCTGCAATAATATATATCGTATTCACTTAGAACACAGTTGGGAGTTGCTGTTTGTAATGTACTTAACCTCAGGATTACAGAGCAAGATAACAAGATGTGATAAAATATAAATGCTGAACAAAAAATACAAGAGAGAAATAGATAAAACCTGACAAAGACCATTATATTAATGATATCCAAAAGAACAATGCTCACTTGCCTCTTTGAGGGAGCACCCTCCTATGAGCAAAACTCCAAATAAAATAACAATCCTTGACCCACATTACATGACAAAGACCCTTGTATTAATGATATCCAAAAGAGAGAGCAATGCTCACTTGCCTCTTCGGGGGAGCAACCTCCTATGAGCAAAACTCCAAATAAAATAACAATAGTTGGCCCACATTACACAACCTTCTACTCTATATATAGTGAATTGATAGAAAAAACCCTAACTACATGTGGTCCCACTAGTAAAGATGGCCAACCACCTGGTGGGTCTTAATAAAGAGGACTTATTTATGTTTAGTAACTATCAACTAACTATTTAATAGGCCTTATTTAAAGAAGATGGCCTCATACAGCAATAAAGTACTCCTGAGTATTTTCAAATTAGGGGTGCTGGGGTAAGACCCTAACAATGTTCCATTGAGAATAGTTGACAGAGGACATGACTTTTCTATCACTCCTGAGAATACTCAAAGTGTTGTTAAGTAGAATGATTGTATTCTGGTAAAATGTTTATTGATCTTAAGCAGTGGGAATGCTGATTTTGAAAAAGTGGGCTTTACAAACAGGCAACCTGACTTCCAGAAGTCTAGTAATGTGTGTCGAGTTTCAAACAATACCCTGTTCTCTACATTGTTCTATAACAAAGTATGTGTGTCGAGTTTCAAACAATACCCTGTTCTCGACACTGTTCTATAACAAAGTTGGTTGGTTCTAGCTGCTTCAACAAGCTGTAACATGGATGCAATCAAGCAAGTGTTTGCATATCAAGGCACTTTTAAGCATCTTCTACAAGATACAAAAAAAATCCCTAGATAACTGTGTTTACAAATCTTATAATGTAGCAGTGGAACATTCATCGTTAACATATCCCTAGTAAAAACATAGCATTCATTTCTCTTTTCCTATTACGAAGAAAAGCAATAAGTTGTGAAATAAACTTCATGAAGATATGACATACTTTGCATCCTGAGATATTCAGTAGCAACAAATCATTTGAGGATGCAGTTTACTTTCAATTTAAACTGAATTGAATTTGTGTACATAAAGAGGGTATATTTTTTTTCCCGTGGAAAAAAAACTGTAATTTTATTACTTCCAGAAAAGTTGCAAAATTACATTCTGTCGATATATGCAGTGAGCATATATTCTGATATAAAAATAAGGAGGGTATATAATATATATGGAAGATATGCTTTTAATTTTAAATGTGAAGTACAAAATATAATTACTTTAGTCAATGAAAGAATATCGATATGCATGATTGCCGTGAAAGGATATGTTAACCCTCTTCTTAGATTCAACACAATTTTAAAATTAATGACTTTTATGATTATCAATGTTGTATGTAGAAAACAATTTCACTTTTTTATAAGAAATTACTGTACTCTCCTTGTACGTTTTATGATGAGTTTTAGGAGAACACAAAGGAGCAAAGTATGCAAATGAGCCCTAGTAGCCTGCTGATCCTGTATGAACAGGATTGTATTCGAGACTTACATATCTCACATCCTTGAACACGAGCCAACCTAGCAACACAATCCTTGAACACGAGCCAACCTAACAACACAAGTTAAATAAAAAATGAAAATAGTTTCTACCTATGACGTACTAATGACTGTCGTAGCATAATGTTAACTTTCTTCTTAGATTCATCACAGTTTTGAAATTAATGACTTTTATGACTACTCTGATCATATTCCATATTTCAGAAGAGATTAATAATTCATTATCATATTATTTTACATTTTAATATTAAAGTCACATTAAATTTTAAATATTACATATATAAGTTCTCAGTTTTGAATTTTCATATATATATATATATATATATATATTCTTTTTCCAGGTAACAACGCTTAGGGAAAACCCTTGAGTACTTCCCCTCATTTCAAGGATGGTATCCAGGGTAAACCCTAGATTCTTCAAGGCACAAGGCCAAGTCAACAACAGGGATCAAAGCCGTTACAACAATATTTTCATTATGAGCTCAACATGTCACTTATGGGGATAGAATTTGGGTGGGGAGGATAACACTTTATCCCACAACCACTCGGGCTAGACTCGATTGACACACACATATATATAAACTTTGTTTTGTATTTTCATATACATTTATAAGCACAACTTGAGTGGGAAACACTCGTACACTTGAAGCTTATCACTGCAATCTATAAGAAGCATCCAATCTACAAGTCTCATCCACAAGTCTTCCTCATGGATCTGTTAAAGGCAGAATTGAGCATCTGCCTGTGGTGTCTTGAAAACATAAAACTTTACTTATCCTGTCCAATCATTATGGAGCCCTTTCTCAAAACTCCTTTCATGGCACATTAGTGCAATTCAACTTGTGTGCTTCATATAGAAAACCCCCAAACATAAAGGTCTCTTTCAGAAGCTCTATTCCCATCTTAATTCTGGTATAACATGCACAATATCTTTTCAAATCTTCATATTCAGTGCTATAATCTTTTAAGGCTATATGAATTTGAAGAAGAGAGGAAAAATTGGTGAAAAAGAAGATGGTCTGACTTACTGCATACACCTAAGAAGAAATTGAGTGGTTCATAAATTCTCATTCCTCTCTCTTGTCAATCTGCATGACTTGGACAATCAACATTTAATGCATTCAAAATCATGCAGCACGTTCAAAGAAAGTGGGCAATCAACCTTAAGTAAAAAATGGACAAGTGGCCAAATCAATAAGAACCATTGACAACTGAAAACTTTACTTATCTTGTCCAAAGCCCTTACTCAAAACTCCTGTTATGGCATAATAGTGCAATTCAACCTATGTGATTCATATAGAATCTCCCCAAACATAAAGGTCTCTTTCATAAGCTCTATCAGCCTCGAGGGTTAGCTCAAGCGATCATGAACTATATGTGAGATCCTTTCCCCCAAAGTTAAAGAGGTCACGGGTTTGACTCTCTTGATTCCATCGGGGTTAATCTTTGTAATCAGGGCCAACGGTTTAACCCATTTACAATCTACGAATCATGGGGAAGTATTCAAAGGGTTTACTGCGAGGTTGTTCCTTGGAAAAAAAATCTGTAATCCCATTTTTATTTTGGTATAACATGGACAATGGTTTTTCAAATCTTCATATTCATTGCTATAATGTTTTAAGGCAATGTGAGTTTGAAGAATAGAGGAAAATGGGTGAAGAGGAAGATGGTTTGATTTATTGCATACACCTAAGAAGAAATTGTGTGGTCCATAAATCTCATTCCTCCGTCTGGTCAATCTGGAGACACATTTACTTCTTTTTATTGAATTAAAAACTTCCTTTGACTATTAATATTTTCAAAATATGTACAGAGAGGCTGCAAATGCAATTGCCACAAGCACCATCACAACTCAAAAACAGGTTGGCTAACCACCAAAGCACCCATAAATCCTGTTCACTGTCTTGAAGAATGTACATTAAAACATAATAGAAACAATCAATGAGACATAAATACATAATTTCCCTAGGCCCAGGCACAAATACAAAGACATTATGTTGAAGTAGGGAGTAGACCAACATTGGGTGATGGATCATCATGGTTGTTGGGGATTGATCATCATGGTCGTTGGGGATTGGTCACCAAATAGTCCTAGTATGTTCAACTTCAATGACAATTAGTAGCCACTGATTGTTTTGCAAGTCAAGAGGTTTCTTAGTCTCCAAGATTGCAAGTGCCAAATTCGAGAATCATTTTTTTGCATAAAAGGAGGTCGACTGCCCATCCTCTCCTTGATAGCACCACTTACTTGGTGATGAGGTTGACAATCGACTCTCTGCGGTTGACGATATTTAATAGATCTTGCAGGGGAGGCACCAAGTGGCTCCTTACTCATGTTGCAAGGGCATGTCTCTCGAAAACTCTAACAGTTGGCATGTGTAGGCTGTGTTCATTTCAACCTTTTGCACCTGCAAGTACAAATGAAAAGATTAGAGCATTGTCAAAACATGAAAAATCTTTAGTAGGTTTCTTGTTAGACAAGAGATCATTCCTATTTTTAATAAGAAAAAAGAATTCCCATGCAAACAAGTTTCCATGAATCTTGAAATTCTACAAGTGAAGGCAACATGTCTCCTAGGAGAGCAACTCTCTAGGATATGGAAGTATGGAGAAGTTGACCTCAAAAGGACCCAACACAACCCCATGTAGAGTGGGAAAGTGAACAAAACCCACTAATATGAGCGTCTCAGGTTTCCCACTCTATGGACTACTAGGTCTTTAGAGTTTGAACTCCTAGGTGAGTAAGTCACAGTCTCCTGTCAACGTACAAGCCTTCCATAACTTATGACTATGCAAAGAAAATATTTTTTAGGTTTATTGAAGGCTTCCATAACATGTGCAACTTGTAAAGATAGGTTTTCTATTTAGATTTTAGCCTCCATAGTAGTGAAACTCCAAAATTAGTTGGGTACACAACCACTTATACCCATCAACATCCCTATACTTGGTGAAAACCTTCAGTGTATTCAATTGTAGCCTTACCACCGGGTTAGAGGTTTCTAAGATCCAACTTGATGGAGAGAAAGTCTAGGATCAAATTTTGGACTTTGTCAAGAATACTCTTGCGAGGGCTATACAAAGCAAATTTGGCCTTCAAAACTAGCCAAGACAACCATTCCCTTGAGGCGCTTCATATAGGTCTCTTGTTGTAATAATTCCTTTCTCCTAAAATTGTCAAGCTTCCTTCCCAATACAAGTATTTCTTAACTTATAGATGAATCTTAAAAAAATCCCTTGTATCTTGCTGAAGCAACAACATCTGATTATGTTGGAAATTGTTGCTTGAGCTTAGATTGAGGACTAAAATAGATCATGTCCTGATACCATAAGGCATTGGCCTTCCAAAGTGAAGTACTCATAATTGTTCTGCCTTGTTTGAAAACCCTGTATCATCTGTTTGGTGTCATAATGCTCTTGCCATTCTTTCCTTGCCTCTCTATCCAAGTAGGCATCGATGAAGTGATGGAGCATACAATCACTTCTTCTTTCTTAGATAGAGCATCTACAACAATATTTTTCTTCACTTTTTTATAAATGATTTCAAAATCATAGCTTTGCATAGACTTGGTATTCATGGCGAGTCTGATGGTGGCCCTTTCTTGGATTTGTATTTTGTCATTACCTAGTATTCAATGGTTGGGGAGGTCATCCTTTTGGGTGATTTCAACTCCTGGACCAAAACTCTTCAAATCCCTCTAGATGACCGCTCTGAGGACGTGTTTGTGTTTTGGAGATTCATCCAGCTTTAGTGGGGCTTCATGGATCATCTGACAATACTATAGGACCTCTTACAGGATATGGAAGACACCTCTTACAACTTGGAGAATCTCATGAACTTTTGATCCTCAATGGCCTTCCTTGCTTCTTGTCTTCTCATTTCTTTACCTGCCAACCTCACGGTGGGGGAGCGAGTGTAGTGGATTACGTCCTTTTCAGCTAGAACCTACTCTCCTTTATTCATTACCTCTAAGTCACTCCCATCCCTCTAGTCAACCATGCTCTCCTCTCCTTCTCCCTTTAAATTGACACCCCCCAAACCCTGCTCTCTCCCACTTTGGGACCACCCCAAACTGTTGATTTTTCTTAAGCAGCATCGAGAGCCATTCTCTTGGAGAATGGGGACATCTGGTCAAGGAATTGGATGTGGAACCAGTCCAGCACTAGGGGAACTTAGCCTTGAGTTGAGTAGCCATTCTTTGAATGGGGACATCTGGTTAAGGACCAAGATGTGGAACCAGTCCAACATTGGGAGAACTCAGCCTTGAGCTGAGTAGCCATTCTTTAAATGGAGACACCTGGGCAAGGACCAGAATGTGGAACCAGTTCAACACTGGGGGAACTCAACCTAGAGCCGAGTGGCCATTCTTTGAATGGAGGCACCTGGTCAGTTACCAGGAAGATGAACCAATATAGGATCGGGGGATTCAACCTAGTGCTGAGGGCCATTCTCTGGGAGAATGGAGGCGCTTGGTCAGTTACCAAGTATTTGACCTCAGTTACCAAGTATTTGACCTTGGGTCAAATTATGCAGCCTAGGGCTGAGGCACCTGGTCAGTTTCTAGGACATCACTATAAGTCCTAGACTGGGTTTGGGCATGTGAGGCACTCATACCCTCGATCTATGGGCTTTTTGACCTTCTCCAAGGATTAACTACCCTTGGTTAAGATACCTAGTACTCGATCTTGGTGGCACAAGGAGTTTGAGATAAAAGCATTAGTAATTCTCCCTATTTATGATGATGTACTTTGAGTGGGTGTGAAGGACCCCTATAACCACTTTCTTTGACCATAGGGCACTTGAAGAAGGCTAAAAGGTAAAAGTAAAAAATACATAAGGACCCTTAGACCATTAAGGAGTCAAAGTGAAAACATAAAAAGGTAATTAGTACCTTAAAAGAAAAAAGTCAAAAGGGTAAAAGAATAAAATGCTATTATTTTATTCTTAAATGAAAGCCCCACATACAAGTGACTAAAAGGGTATAAAAGAAGATCAACTCCAATTCATTCATCACACTTCACTCTCAACGTTAAGCTGCTCCACAAAAGAATTCGCTGGTTTTGTTTTACAATGATTGGTGATCATCTTTATTGTGCCCTAGCATGGCAGTCTTGGCTAACTAGGGCATCACCTTCATGCACAATCAACAACAGTCTTCTTCCATCCATGGCTAGTAGGAGGAAAGAGCTAGGGCATCCCTCCTCTCTTTCGCAGACAATAAAGGCAGAGCTAGGGCTTCACGACCAACTGTCACGAGCTAGGGTTTTATCCTTTCCACTCCTCACGCTCAACAATAAAGTTAGGGATGCTACATCCAGTTTCGGGCATACCTATCCTCTTCACGGGCAACCACAGAAGTGGTTTGGGAAACCCTTTTTCAGCTCAGACATTGGCACAGAACTCTCAGATTGTCATCTCTTGGGCAGATAGATCACGGGAAGGTACAAAAATTTCATGGGATGCCTGTCTGTACCCTCGGGCAGCTGCACAAAACTTCTGGGAAATAGTACATTGGCTCAGGCAAACTCTGACATCTCCTATTTAGGCTTGGGTAGATTTAGAATTATTCTGGGCACTCTGATTTGAACTCGGGTAGCTTTTGTTTAGGCTCGGACAGACTGAGAATTATTGCGGGTAGTTTGATTTGAACTCGAGCAACCGAAAAATATTTACGGACAACAGAACAGTGAATTCCGGGCAGCCTGGGTAGCAGACAAACAAATCTGGGTAGTTGCCCTAATTTGAAGTGTTTTGTGATGTTTATCTTTTTGTGAAAAGTTTTGGCCAAGATCTGTTAGTGATTGAAGTGTACAAGCCTGCTAGGGTTTGGCAAATTATTGAAGAACATTCATCTCAGAATTTTGAGATTGAAAAACACAGTCATCTCATTTAAGGGATGAATTACTATTGTTTTTGGGGTTTTTGTTCTTTAAAGATTTCCCTGTGAAAAGCATATTGTGTTCATGTGTGTGATATTTTGATTTATCTACTGCACTTGTCTTATTGTTATCTTATAGTTTGCAAAATTTTAAAGAATACATGCTAATGCTAAAATTCAACACAGACCACTATTCTTTTTATCGAGGGTGACCTCGACACCCTCACTTCCACTCTTTGCCTTATGCTCCCTTTCGAGCCTCACTTTGCATCCCTTACATCCGCCTCTAACAAGTACTCTTGTCTCTTATCCATCATTTGGGAGGCTGCCCTTAAAACTTATCCCCATTTAACTTGTCGTGCTTCCCATTACCCAAAATATGGATCGCACTCCATGAACCAATGGTATGATGAAGACTGCAAACACCTCCACTCCCAACTTTGACATGCCTTCACTCATGGTCGCCCCTCATACCTTGATATTAAATCCTCCTGTCGTTGACTTCGTTGCCACAAGAAATACCTCTTTATCACCCATCGGAGAAAAGAGTTGAGTACCTCCCTTATCCAATCCCCCCAAAAGTTATGGCATACCTCTTCTCATGCCACCCCCATCTCTCGTCTAATCTTGATCTAACTTCCTCGTTCTCCCATACCTCCTGCCTTTATGATATCTCGGGACAATCGCCCATTAAGGTTACCTTGCTCCCCTCTTCATGCCTACTATTCACCCCACATGACATTCAAGAAGTTGTCTGGGTCATGAGTTCTAGTAAAGCTGCAGATGAGGAGGGTTTTCGGGCCAAGCTCTTCAAACATGGCTTCCATGCATCGGACCAAGTTGTTTAGTACAGGATTCCTAGAACCATGGTCACGCCATATTATTTACTCGGTCCCAATAACTATCGAACGATCATGGCTGGCCACACTTTGTCCAAGTTCCATGCTTCAGTTCTCCATTTGCAACTTTTTAGGGAGCTTAAGAGGAGACACCTTAGAGCTAGAGGACAGGCGAGCTTTAGACCATCATATGAGAGCATTAATCACATTCTCACACTTCGAGCCATCATCGAGGAGGCACATCATCGTTCTTTGAAAGTTTATTGTTGCTTTGTAGACTTTCAGAAAGCATTTGATTTAGTACCTAGAGTGGCATTGTTCTAGAGGCTCAAAGACATTGGCATTTTTGAGACCCTTCTGACTGTTATAATGAGACTATATGAGTAAGTACTTGGTCACCTTCGCATTTCCCACGGGATAACAAACTTTATAAGGAGCTCCATTGGGGTTAATATACATTGACGAGCTAGAGTCTTTCCTACAAGAGCACATCCAGGATAGAGATGGGTGCCATCTCCAGCAGGTCTTGATCTCGATCTTGCTCTTTGCTGACAATGTGATCCTCTTTGGCCTCCTCGCTGGAGCGGCTGTAGCGACAACTCAACGCTTTGCCCCTCTTCTACTATCTTCATCAGTTGATGGCGAGCCTAGGTAAAACCAAGGTCATGATCTTCAATGGTTCAAAGAAACTCCTCACAGATCTTCATTTCTTTTTTCGAGGGGAAGAGATCAAGATCACTAGTGCGGTAGTGCCTATACCTATTTGTGAGTACAATTCACGGGTCCTCGTTTTAGTTTAATGGCATGCCCTTCATCCTCGAGTCAACAAAAAATATGAATCCTTAGCCCATCTTGAGAGACAGTGCTTCAAACACTATTTTCAGGATATGTCGTCCAAGATGTCTCTCATGGCCACTCTCATTCGACCCACAATCCTCTATGGTTTAGAGATTTGGGGGCCTTGTCTATTAGACACAGGTTGGTCTTCGATAGAGAGGGTGCAAATCCTCCTCCTTCGTTGCATCATCATGCAAGTAGACAATTCCTCATCCCATCATACTTGCAGAGTTTGGTGCCTGCCCCTTTCGGCTTGAGGTGATGTTTTATCTTGTCTCACTCTTACACTGTCTTTGGAGCTTCTTTGACTCAGCGCAAGGGCATGATCAATACCTGTACATAGCCTATCTCTCATCGTAGTCCATTGCCTTGGCTAGCCCTTCAGGCCGTACTAGATCTTGGTATTTGGGTGTCACAAATCTTTTGGCATTGGTTGGCATTGCGAAGGATTGACTTCCTCCATCTCGGTATTCGTTAGATGCGCCTGACCACCTCTTACCTATTTGGAAGGAGTTGAACAAAATCACCTAAGACGACATCTATACACAATTCATGCTGGTCACTTGGATCAATCCCCAAGGTGCTTTACGTCCAAAGATGGCATTTTATGCTGCATAGTTCATGGATTTGAGAGACGATGTCATCGCTTGGCCACATTACACACTCCACCATTGGACACACGCTCTTCGTATCCCTTTGGGCTAGTTTAGAGTGGGTTCTCATTGTGTCAGGGTTGAAACAGATCACTAAATCGATCGATCAGACATGATCTACCAAGTTTGCCATCTTCGAGAGGTCGAGATCATGAGCATTTTGTTTTTCAGTGTCCTGTCTACTACGAGATTCGTGGACAATTTCATTGTCTTTCCAGGAACCTTCTTCTTGTAGAGTACTAGTCTTTAGCTAGTTTCTTCAGGTATCTGGATCAGAGATGTCTACCCTTATACTTGCAGGAGGCCGTCCGACTTCGGTCTCTCCTCAAGTGACATCAACAGTTAGGACTAGCCTCCACTCAACATATCACTTCCTTCTTTTCAATGCTCTCATCCTCCAGGGGCACTAAGAGATCAATAGAGGACAATATTGTCCTTGAGCATAGATCGGTTAGGACTTGACATACCACCTCTATGTCCATCCAACCCCAACGACATGGCTAGTCTTGACCCCAATGACGTGGCCAGTCTCGACCCCATCTCAGCAGCCGATTGACTACATCCAAATCATAGGAGCAGGCTCCCCATCCCTAGCTGCAACACACTACCCATCCTAGCTCTTCTTCTAGTTTGTTTAGTTCTTCTTCTAGATAGATTACTATCTTAAGATTTCTTCATTTGGCTTTAGATGTTAGGAGAGACGCTTCTAATGCTTCCAGTGTGTCATGACATATTCTCCATTTTTGTATCATAGTTTTCAGATCCACTCTCCTTGTACAGTTTTCTTTTGCATCGGTTCTCTTTGCACTTATCTCTTCCAGGTTGGCTCTATCTTTGGAGTTAACCCTTGTTAGTTCTCTTTGGCTTTAGGACTGAGTTTCACATCTTGCTTTTTATAGGAGCCACCCTAGCGCTCCTGCTTTTTATTGACATCACGTTACTACACAATCCCATTGACCTACTTTGATGGTCATTTATCAAACATTAATAATATTATCTTATCTTATCTACTTTAGTTCTTTTGCTAAGGATGCTTGTTATAGAAAGATTTTAAGGCTACCATGATGATTCTTCATTTAACATATTAAATTTTTAATAGTAATAAGCGTCATTAATTGTACTAGGTCATGTCGATTGGTGAAGAGTTATGTTCTTTCGCCACTAGTGAATATAAATGATGGGTCTATGTTCAATGTAATTTAGAATGATATAATAAATAAATGTATATTTTAAATTAATTCCATCTGCTCTCTTACATTTGGTATTAGAGCTTTTGGTTGCAGTGAGCTATGTGAAAGCAACCTTTGAATATCTCTCTTACACTCCATTCGCCCCATTCGCTGCTCCATGCAACCATTCTTCACGTTCATCTCTCATTCGCTCATCACCCATCACCCACCACCATCCCTCACGCACTCCAGCGTTTTCTCCTCATTGCGAAAACCACCCCAGTCGTCCTTTCACTCCATTGCTCCCTCAATCTCCATCAACATTGAGCTTCAAAACCCCAAGGGGAAAGGAGACCAACAACCTGGGATTGAAATTGAAGGAGCCCTGGAGCCTAGAGGGGATGGCAGCAGTGGGAGGTCCATGAGTTAGGAAACCAAGAGTGGGAACTCCACATTCAAACATTTCTTATCCTCTTTAGTCCAAGGCCAAATACTAATGGTTTCTAGGATTTTTTCCTGATTTGCAGCCAAACTTACTATTCAATTAGTTGGGTAACCTTTGAAGATCCTTTGGTTCCGCTCTTTCCAAATCTCCCATAAGGTGAAGCTTGGAATAAATTGCCAAATTCTGTGTAGGATTTTGTTTTTAAAAGCACTTAATCTCTAGTTTTGAATTTTTGATCAAATATAGTGTTGCATTTTGTTTGTAATCCGAAGGGTTCCCAAATCACACGCTCCCCTTCCTCCCACATTTTCCCTACCACTCTTTCACTCCTCTTTCCCGTTTTCCCTACACCTTGACGCCACCTTTCCTCCAGCCACACACCCACGTTTTTGCCCAACTCTCTCCACGCCCTTTCTCCATTGTGCCCTCCCATGCGCTGCCTCCTTGCCTTATGCCTTCCACCTGCGTCTTGCCTCCACCATGCCCTCCCATGTACTTCCTCCTCATCTCGTACCTTCCACTTGCGCCCTTCACACATTCTTACCACTCCACACATTCTTCCTGTTATAATTTGCACTTAAATAGAAGTTATATTATATCTTTAAACAAATCTACTATATCACAATAATAAGCAATAGGATCACTGAAAGAAAGACAAGCACAACATAAAAGAGACACACAAGTTTCTCCTTTGGGAAACCCTTAAAGGGAAGAAAACCCAATAACTTCTTCAATATAGATTATGTAATACCCTAATTTTGACTTGGAATGTATTTAACCAAAATTATGTAAATGATGTAATTATGCTAGTATGAATACCTAGTGTAGTGCTCAAGGCCAATGCTCGACTAGTGAATGGATAGGCATGTATGATGTATATATATTTTTATTTGGACCATATGATTGACTTATCATGCCAATTCAAAATGTATGTAAATACTATGTTGAAAATTATTGAAATGGTCCAAGATGGCTGTGTAAAGAGCACTAGAGGGGCTATGAATGCACCAGAGGGGAGGAGGAAAGGGGGCATATGGGGAAACTAAATCCTATGTTAGCTGTTAGTAGTCCTTTTTTTCTATGGTCAGAAGCTATGTTAGTTGTCTTTTCACCATCATGTCATATCCCTTGGAGTCATCGCCCTTTTTGATCATTCTCCCATGCATGTTTTTCCGACACTACATAGAGTTTCCTACTGTTGTTGAGGACCGTTACCAGACTATGTTATACTCAGAAAATTTGAATTTAGAGACGAAGCTGCAAATTTGGAAGGGAAGATTGATGGTTGTAAATGAGAAGAGAGGGGTTGGGCAAGCTAGAAACCTGTGGATGCTTGAGAAGCTATAGTTAACACACCAAGAGGCTCTCTAACAACATACAACAAATTGGGCTCTTACTACGCAGATTGGTAAGAACTATAAGGGTTGGATTCCCTGAGGGAACTGTGGATCAGTGAAGGGGAATGCCTTCCTTGTGTTGTGTGGGGCAGTTGGAAGGAGTGCCATGGTTGTGATGGCCGAGTGAGATCTCTATATGAGTTTTGGCTAAGCAAAGTGAGTAGAAGGGGTTGCGGGTTGAGAGAGAGAAGCCTATAGGTGTTTCCTTCGCCATGGCGGCCTCACAGCCTAGCTTGTGTGTGGCCTTTGAGAGCAGAAAGACTATATGTTGGACATAATGCCTACGGTTGGGTGGAAAATCGCTCTTCCACAACCAGTTGCTTGGATCTCTTTTGCTAAAGATAAGTATTCTTTTGTTTATGATGTGTAATGACCTTTATTTATATGCCTGTAATGATTAAGCTTCCATATGCATGCTAGGTGTGTAGACGTTTTATTTTTGCTGTATATTTTGATTATGCACCTGCACACACGTTTTTATTGTTATGAAATTCACAATTATGATTATTGGGCAAAATTTGGAAGCCCGTATCATTTCTTGTCCCCTCCTATTAGTCGGATTGAGGGACAGGGACGTGACAAATTCGTTAGTAAGTACAATGACAATCCAGTACAATCTCAAATATAGATAAGATAAGAAACTCAAGAATAAGATGTCTTCAATGCAACTACTCTTCTCCCAACTGGACTTGTTCTTCTCTCACTAACTAGCTAACTTACTTGAGTGAGTGACGTGTTCAAATGAAAGGAGCGCCCTCTCTATTTATACTAGTCACTCAAGTGACATTCCCCTTATGGGGCCAACTTCCCTAACTGCTAGGGCCTACTTCTCAATGAGAACATTAAATAAGCATTTCTTAATGTTCTTTTCAAATTATTCTAATCCGACTTTACCGGAGGGGTTACATACATTCTTTTAGGGTTCTTTACATGATCAAATACAATACGAATATTTCTTGAAGGAAGTACAAAAATAATATAATAAGAATATCTTTCGAAGTTACATTCTTCAACACTCCCTCTTAACAAGGAAGGTATTCTTCTCATGCGATCATCATCACTGTTGTTGCAACTCTGTACTTTGACCATTTACTTCTGACATCTCTCAAATCTAAACATCCCTAGAAGTTCACCACGAGCAAGCCATCATCTCAAACATGCATCAATCACTATCATACATCTGAAGGCATCACAGTAGCAACACATCGGCAAGCCAAGAGCACACATTACGTCTTTACGAGGGTTCATCTCATCACACATCTCCAACTGGATACACAACTTGATTGGATACACATACTTGGTTGGATACACATACTTGATTGGATACATGTACTCGGTTGGATCTGAATACTTGACTAGATACACATACTAGGTTGGATATGCATAGTCGACTGGATACACTTACAAAGTATGGTCACGATCTCCAGTTATCGCAAGTATGGTCACTCTCTCCAATCATCACAGTATGGTCACGCTCTCTAGTCATCACAAGTATGGTCACTCTCTCTAACCATCGCAAGTATGGTCACGCTCTCCAGTCATCACAAGTATGGTCCCTCTCTCCAAACATCGCAAGTATGGTCACTCTCTCCAATCATCGGAAGCTGGTCATGCTCTCCAGTTCACTGCATACACACCTCGATTGGATACACATATTCGACTGGATACGCATACAACTGTATGATCACTCTCTCTAGTCATCATGAGTATGGTCACTCTCTCTAATCATGAGCTAGTCACTCTCTTTAGTACACACGCACATACTTGCTCTAACTGGATATGCAACTCGATTAGATATGCATACAATTTTATGGTCACTCTCTTCAGTCATCATGAGTATGGTCACTCTCTCCAATCATCATGAGCTGGTCACTTTCTCCAGTTATCACAAAGACTAGTAATACATGCCTGTAAAAGACTGTTATGGAGAGAAATTCCTATGGCTTGGGGTACCACAACAGAGAGCTTGACTCCAGAAATCAATTCTTTCCAATATGCAATAGAAATTAAATATCTAACACTAAAGGATCAGACCTCGTACCTTATTCCGGACGGTTGAAGTAGATCCCCGTTGAGCTTTCCAACTTCAGCTTGAATTGATAGATTACTTCCTCAACAACAAGTAAACAATACAAGCATACTATATATATTGGTGTTAGATCTACTCTAGCATATATAATCAACAATGTATAAGCATTTGAAAACATCCATGGATAAAATATTCATTCAAACATACATTATTGGAAAGGAAAAGATATTTCTATTAATATAAAATCAGAGATTACAATGGATACAACCTCTGTCGGCACGTCTGCGAATCGTAGAAACTGAATCCCTCACTTGGGCCTCCACCACCTCAATCCTCCATCTCTCGATAGCAAGCTCACAAGCAAAAGGCAAGCTTGGGAAGAACACGAAAGTGCTCCAAGGGACAAAGGGATGCAGACTCAAGCACAAGTTCCGGCAACAATGGACTATAGTTTTTTTGCTCTCAATTCTCTCATATGCCTTCAATGTACCATAGAGTTCCTTATATAGCTTTTCAAAGGGGTAATGAAAGGTCGAATCCAAGCGATCTCAAGGCATAGGGAAGGCCAGGAGTCAAGTGAGTCGGATCCATGTCAAGGAAAACTCCAAAAGGATTTGGATTTTGTACACATCCTGATCTATGCGGTTTTAGTGGTCAAACTTGCGTATATACGCGATTAAGGATTTAAAAGTCGCGTGTATCATTTTTCACATGTTTTTAGGGATGGTCAAGGAAACATCAAAGGACAAAAAATGGTCCAAGGGGTCTAAGGAGTCTGCAGAGGGACAAGGGGAAGGCCATACAAGTGTGATTCACCTGGAGTGGTAAAATCAGCTATAACAAAGACCACCTACTGCGATCACACAATCATCAACTACATCCCCGGAATCGTATGTCGGACTCATCCCTCCCTCTCACAAGGGGCATCTCTCTACATCACGCCAAGCTTGTTCTTGAAGTACTCAAACTTCACCCTTGACAGAGGCTTGGTCTACACATTGGTTGTCTGCTCGTCCGTCTCAATATACTGGAGCCTCACTGCTCCCTTCTGTACCATATATTTGATATAATGGTACCTGATCTTGATATGCTTGGACTTGTCATGAAACATTGGGTGACTTGTCATGGAACATTGGGTTCTTGGACAACTTCACACAACTCTGGCTGGCACAAAAAATACAAGTTGCCTCTAACTCGAGATCAAACAACCCTGTGAGTAACTTTCAAAGCCACACTGCTTCATTGCTAGCTGAACACGCTGCAATATACTATACCTCGTCTATACTTTGTTCCACACTTGTCTACTTCCTGCTTAACCAGGAAATCATGCCAGACCCCAAACTGAAGGAGCATCCAAAAGTGCTCTTCCTATCTATGACACTATCGATCCAATCTGAGTCATGATTGCCATACAGGCTAATTTTGTGATTTGAATCATACCCGAGTCCATACTCAAGTGCACCCTTAAGGTGCCTCATCACATGCTTTGCCGCAATCAAGTGAACACGTCTCGGTTCAACCATGTACCAACTCAAAGTGTTCACTACAAAGCATATATTTGGTTTGGTGTTCATCAAGTACATCAACTAACTAATCATCTGTTTGTAAACTGTGTTATCAACTATCTTTGAAGAAGTATCACACAACAACTTCAAGTATGATGCCATTGGTGTAGCCATAGCTTTCCAGTCCATCATCCCGAATCTCTTCAGGATCGCCACAACATATTTTCCATTGCTCAAGAAATTCTCATCTGGACTCTGCCACACCTTTAGACCTAAGAAGTAGTGCATCATACTTGGGTCTTTCATCTCAAATTCGACGTTAAGCTTCTTCTTAGTTTCTACAATGAGCTGCTCATCCCCTGTTAGAAACAGTTCATCTACGTATGGTAGCAATATCACTGGTCTCCCATTCTCAGCCTTGTAATAAAGGTTGGAATTGCTTTACTCTTGGTAAATCACAAGCTCGTTAGAAAACTATCAATCTTTTTGTACCATGTCCTGGGTGCCTGCTTTAATTCGTACAAGGCCTTCTTTAACTTGCAAACATGTGTTTGTCTGTCATGTGTCTCAGACTCTCAAATCCTAGTGGCTGCTCCACATACTCTTTTTCCTCAACTACACTATTTAGGGACGCTGTCTTTACATCTATCTAGTGTACCTTCAACTTCATCAGTGCAGCTACTGCAAGTATAGCTCTAATCGAAGTGTATCTCGCTACAAGTGCAAATGTCTCCTCATAGTCAATTCCTTCTTTCGAGGAGAATCCATGAGCCACAAATCTTGCCTTGTATTTCTCGACATTGTCGTCTGTTGCATGCTTTATTTTGTAGATCCATTTGGAAGACACTATTGACATTTTTTCTAGTTTTGAAACCTCATCCCAAACATCACTCTTCATGATCGACTGATACTCTTCGATCATAACTTTCTTCCAGACTTCTTTCTTGGCTTCTTCTTCATAACTGGAAGGCTTTGCATCAACGATATCACATAGTAAAGCCACATAGCTGGAATATGGTCGTGGTCTCTTACTTTTTCAGGAAGTCCCATCTGGAGTGCCATATTTCTCTGCATCTTGGATAACCTCTTGTGCCCAAGATGGTCTTCTCTTGTGTGTATTCACCTCTCGGGGTGGATTTACAGGCCTCTGTGGTTCAGCCATATCGTGATTTTCTTGAACCATTTCTTCTTTTGGAACCCTAACTCTAGGAACTTTAGGCTCTTCATAAACTTCTTCGGGCAAATTTAACTAGATCTACTAAGGGTTGCATCCTCATCGAAGGTGACATCTCTGCTTGTCTCAATCTTCTTGAAACTTGGAATGTAGACTTTGTATGCCTTCGATGTTTCATTGTATCCCACGAATATGCCCTTCTTGCCTGAAGGATCCAACTTTGTTCTGTTGTCCTTGGGAACATGTACATATATTGGACAACCAAATATTCTCAGGTGGTTGACATCTGGTTTCTTTCTTGTAAACATTTCTTCTAGAGTCTTGTTTCCAAGCACATGGTGAGATGTTCTATTCTGCATGTACATTGTGGTTCTAGTTGCTTCGGCCCATAAATGCAATGGTAGATCTTGATCATGGATCCTCACCTTCACTGCTTCCATTTGTTTTTCGATTCTTTCTTTTTGCTACTCCATTTCGCTGAGGATTATAGGGAGTGCTCATCTCCTTCGTAATCCCAACTCTTTTGCGTAATCTTTTGAAGTCTTCTGATATGTATTCTCCACCATTATCTGATTTCAAAGTCTTTTATCTTCTTTTTGGTTGATTTTCTACCAAAGCTTTGAATTCTTTGAATTTGTTCAACACTTCATCTTTAGTTTTCAAAAAGTAAATCCAAGTTTTACGAGAGTAGTCATCAATAAAAGAAACATAATATGCATACCCGCTTAGTGAGTTTGATGACATGGGTTTGCATACGTTTGACTGAATAATGTCCAATATTCCCTTCGCCTTGCTGTCATTGCTTGGAAATAAATGGACTCTTCACATTCTTGCCATGCGCACATCCCTTGCATACTCCATCGTGGTCTTCTTGGAACTTTGGTAGGCCTGTTGCCATCTTACTTATAATTGGCAAAGCTTTGTAGTGGACACGAGCAAATCTCCTATGCCAAAGTTCACATGTGTCCACTATGTTATGTATCATAGCTTGTTTTGCTTGACCCTTCAATTTGTACAAACCTCCATCTTGTTCTCCAATCACATCTGCATTATCAATAGTCTTTCCTCTTGGCCGCATAAGAACTTGGCAATCAAAAGAAACTATGAATCATTTCTCTTCTTATGCTAATATGGAAAGGAGATTTTTCATCAAACCTTGTACATATAAAACATCTTTCATTTTTATGCTTTTGTTGGAGCTTACCTTGTACGAAGATTCTCCTACCCCTTTTATGGGATATTGATAGTCATCTCCAAGTTTCACCTAATGAGGTGAGCTTTTCTTTGTCATGCTAATAAGAGAGTCTTTGAAACCTGTCATGTGCTTAGAAGCACCACTATCAACAAGCCAAGTATCACTCCCATTAGTGACTATAACTGTAAGAGCGCAAATCAACCATATTTTTCATCACTTGAAGAATCTTCTCTTTCCCTCCTTTGAACAAGTTCATCATTTTCGATGGTATGAGCATGATACCTCTTCTTCTTTCCTTTCTTGTTTTGTTCTTTTGTATCAGGATAGTTCGTAGCAATGTGTCCCATCTTCTAGCAAGAGTAGCATCTAAATGATGAGTATTCTTTTTGGGACCGTGTGATTTTATGAAACTTCTTGGGTTTCCTGTGAGAGTGCCTTCTCTTTTTGAGCTTTTCTTTCTTTGTATGTGCTGCTAGAGCTTGATCATCTCGCCCATCTTTTCTTCTCTTGCTACCAGTCTGGCCTCTTCTTATGTTCATTCTTCCCATATTCTGCTAAACTTGGTTAGCTTTCTTCTGGAACAGATTCCTTGAATAAATGACTCCCATGATCTAGGAAGACAATTCAAGCTAGTCATCACTATTTCAACTTCTTCAACTGTCTTTAATGGCTTCTAGTTGTCCCTTGATTTGAGGGAACCCTGTGAAGTAAGATTGGATGGTTTCTGAATTCTGCATCCTCACATTCTTGAGTTGAGTTCTCAAGGTCATCTTTTAGTTGTTGTTCTTTCCTTCATATAGCTTGGTCAAAGCATCAAACATTTCCTTGGGTGTCTTCAAGGATGAAATATGAGGAATTGAGTGATCCTTGATGGAGTCAACAATGATCCTCTTAACCCTAACCGTATTTTTCTTATGTCTTGCTTTATCTTCTTCTCCCTTTGGCTCTGTAATCACTTCCTTGACATAATTCTCCAAGTCATTCTCTTCAAGAATGTGCAATATTCTATACTTCCATGCTCGAAAGTTATTAGCCTCTTCAAGCTTATCCTCAAGCTTGGTGTTGTTTGACATCTTGAAAATCTTAACAACATGAGAACCTCAAATGGAAATAAAGATTGTAGGACTTACCAATTGAGATGATCACTCCAAGTGCTAGCTTCAATGTTCTATTGAAACCTGTTGACCTAGGGTTTGACAGAGAAACCCTAATTTTCCAACTAGTGAATCTTGGAATTCTGATCCAAGGAAAAGGCGCGCTTCCCCCATGCGAGTTGAGCAAATGCATTCTTCTTCCAAAACTGTGGACAGATCTGCCAAAAATATGATGCCCTAGATTTCTCGCGTAGAAGTGATAGGGCTAAAATTGAAGATCCTTAGATCTGAAATCTGCCTCCATAGGAAAGTGCGCCCTCTTAGGGCGAGTTAGTTTGACCTCCTTTTCAAGCTGATTTGTGGAGGGAAGCTCTTGGAATAAGAAGCCCTAGTTTTTAACTTCCATCAAATCGCTGCACAATGACTTCTTTCAGGATGGCTTTGTTACCATGCTATAATTTGTACTCAATATAAGTTATATTAGATCTTTAAACAAATCTACTATATCACAATAATAAGCAATAGGATCACTAAAAGAAAGACAACCGCAACATAAAAGAGACACAAAAGTTTCTCCTCTAGGAAACCCTTAAAGGGAAGAAAACACAACAACTTCTTTAGTATAGATTTGTTAGTAAGTACAATGTCAATCCAATACAATCCCGAATATAGATAAGATAAGAAATCCCAAGAATAAGATGTCTTCAATGCAACTACTCTTCTCCCAGGCGAACTTGTTCTTTTCTCTCTTTCACTAGCGAACTTGCTTGAGTGAGTGATGTGTTCAAATGAGAGGTGCACCCTCTCTATTTATACTAGTCACTCAAGTGACATTCCCCTTATGGGGCTGACTTTGCTAATTGCGAGGGTTGACTTCTCAATGACAAAATTAAATAAACATTATTTAATGATCTGATTCTTCACTCAAGCAAATTTTTTAGGGTTACATACATTCTTTTAGGGTTTTTTACATGATCAAATACAATATGAATATTTCTCGAAGGAAGTACAACAATAATATTCTAAGAATATCTTTTGAAGTTACATTCTTCAACACTCCCTCTTAATAAGGAAGGTATTCTTCTCATGCGATCATCATCACTACTGTTGCAACTTTGTACTATGACTAATTACTTCTGACATCTCTCGAATTTATACATCACTAGAAGTTCACCACGAGTAAGCCATCATCTCAAACATGTATAAGTCACGATCATACATCCGAAGGCATCACAGTAGCAACACATCAACAAGCTAGGAGCATACATTACTTCTTTATGGGACTTCATATCATCACACATCTCCAACTAGATACACAGCTCGATTGGATACACATACTTGGTTGGATACACATACTTGACTGAATACACATACTTAGTTGGATACGCATATTCGATTGGATACACATACTAGGTTGGATACGCATACCCGACTGGATAGACATACAAAGTATGGTCACTCTCTCTAGTCATCACAAGTATGGTCACTCTCTCCAACCATCATAGTATGGTCATGTTCTTCAGTCATCGCAAGTATGGTCACGTTCTCTAGTCATCACAAGTATGGTCACTCTCTCCAAACATCGCAAGTATGGTCACTCTCTCCAATCATCAAAAGTTGGTCACGCTCTCTAGTTCACTGGATACACATACAATTGTATGGTCACTCTCTCTAGTCATCCAGAGTATGGTCACTCTCTCCTATCATGAGTTGGTCACTCTCTCTAGTCATCCAGAGTATGGTCACTCTCTCCTATCATGAGCTGGTCACTCTCTTCAGTACACACACACATACTAGCTCTAACTGGATATGCAACTTGATTGAATACACATACTCGATTGGATATGCATACAACTGTATGATCACTCTCTGCAGTCATCACAAGTATGGTCACTCTCTCCAAGCATCATGAGCTGGTCACTCTCTCCACTTATCACAAAGACTAGTAATACATTCTTGTAAAAGACCACCTGTTGCTATCACACAATCATCAACTACATCCTTGGAATCATATATCGGATTAATTCCTTCCTCTCACGGGGACATCTCTTTGCATCACGCCAAGCTTGTGCTTGAAGTACTCAAGCTTCACTCTTGAGAGAGGCTTGGTCAACACATTGGTTGTCTGCTTGTCTATCATAATATACTAGAGCCTCACAACTCCCCTCTGTACCATATCTGTGATATAATTGTACTTGATGTTGATATGCTTGGACTTGAAATGAAACACTAGGTTCTTGGACAACTTCACACAACTTTGGCTGTAGCCTGTCACAGAAAATACAAATCGCCACTAACTCGAGATCAAACAGCCCTGCGAGTAACTTTCGAAACCACATTGCTTCACTGCTAGTTGAACACGCTGCAATATACTATGCCTAGGATGTACTCAGTGCCACACTCGTCTGCATCACGCTGAACCAGGAAATCATGCCAAACCCCAAATTGGAGCAACATCTTGAAGTGCTCTTCCTATCAGTGACACTATTGGCCCAATCTGAATCAACATAGCTTTGTAGGGTAATCTTGTGATCTGGATCATACCTGAGTCCATACTCAATTGTACCCTTCTAGTACCTCATCACATGCTTTGTCGTAATGAAATGAACACGTCTCAACTCAACCATGTACTGACTCAAAGTGTTCACCGCAAAGCATATATATGGTTTGGTGTTCATCAAGTACATCAATGAGCTAATCATTTGTCTGTAAACTGTGGCATCAACTGTTTTTGAAGAAGTTTCACACAACAACCTCAAGTTTGATGCCTTTGGTGTAGCCATAGCTTTACATTCCATCGTCCCGAATCTCTTCAGGATATCCACATCATATTTTCCTTGGCTCAGGAAAATTTCATCTGGACTCTGCCACACCTCCAGGCCTAAGACGTAGTGCATCATACCCAAGTCTCTCATCTCGAACTCTACATCAAGCTTCCTCTTAGTTTCTACAATGAGCTCCTCATATGCTGTAAAACACAGGTCATTTATGTATAGTAGCAATATCACTGGTCTCCCATTCTCAACCTTGTAGTAAAGGTTGGAATCTGCTTTACTCTTGGTAAATCCCATGCTTGTTAGAAAACCATCAATCCTGCTCTACCATGTCCTGGTTGCCTGCTTCAATTCGTACAAGGCCTTCTTTAACGTGCACACATGTGTCTGTCTGTCATGTGTCTCAAATCCGTTGGCTGCTCCACATACACTTCTTCCTCTATTACACCATTTAGAAAGGTTGTCTTTATGTCTATTTGGTGTACCTTCCACTTCATCACTGCAACTATTGCAAGTATAGCTTTAATTGAAGTGTATCTCGCTACAAGTGCAAATGTCTCCTCATAGTCAATTCCCTCTTTTTGGGAGAAGTCAAGAGCCACAAATCTTGCCTTTTATTTTTTGACACTGTCATCTGTTGCATGCTTTACTTTGTAGATCCATTTGGAAGACACTACTGACTTCCCTTCTGGTCTCAGAACCACATCCCAAACATCATTGTTCATGATCGACTGATACTCTTCGATCATAGCTTCCTTCTAGAGTCCATACTTCTTTCTTGGCTACTTCATAATTGGAAGGATTTGCATCAACGATATCACATAGTAAAGCCACATAGCTGGAATATGGTCGACGTCTCTTGCTTTCTCTGGAAGTCCCATTTGGAGAACCACATTTCTCTGCATCTTGGATAGTCTCTCATGCCCAAGCTGGTCTTCTCTTGTGTGTATTCACCTCCAGGGGTGGATCTACAGGCCTTTGTGGTTTTGCCATATTGTGATCTTCTGGAGTCTGATCTTTTGGAACCATATCTTCTTCTGGAACCCTCACTCTAGGAACTTTAGGCTCTTCATGAACTTCTTCGGAATGAATTTTCCTAGATCTACTGAGGGCTACATCCTCATTGAAGGTGACATCTATGATTGTCTCAATCTTCTTGAAACCTAGAATGTAGAATTTGTATGCCTTCTATGTTTCACAGTATCCCACGAATGTGCCCTTCTTGCATAAAGGATCCAACTTTGTTCTCTTGTCCTTGGGAACATGCACATATATTGGACAACCAAATATTCTTAGGCTATGTTGTAGGAGACGTGGGCCCCAACCCCGTTTCCAACGTTTCTCTGTTTTGAAACTCCGAAACGCGTACTGTACGGCTTGAAAATGCGTTTTTGTACGAACGAAACATGTTTTCGAGATAAACGCGCTTTGTTCGTACGGAAACATGTTTTCGATACAGGTGCAGTCAATTAGGTCACGTTTTCAAAATAAATGTTGCCATGGAGTAGTTTTTGGTGATATTAATGGTAATAAGTAAAAGTGATATTCTCCTTATCTTTTATTTTCCATCCTTTTACTTAAATTTTTAAAATTACCAATAATTAATTCAGGATGTTTGAGAGTGGTTCCAACCTCATTGGACTTCATATGCAAAAAGTAGAATTTTAGATCCCATTCAAAGTTCAACAAACTTAATAGTTTTCAAGATTTCAGGATTGCAAAGTTTCCACCAGATTCAATCATATATTAGGGTATGGAATTGGTGTTTAATCAAGCAGATCAACCCCTATATGTATCTTGATGTTGGTGGTGTTGATTGTTGAACTCCTCTGTCATGACATTGATAAAAATATACTCTTACTCAAACAAAATCACTTATTAAGCATGGGAAGTTTTTTCTACCTTGTTTTAACGATTGGAGTAGGAAGTCTCATCAAAATTGTAGGGTGTTGAGTTGTTGCCTAATGCCCTTGGAGGATCAAGTTTAAAATTCGAGTTAGAGACAAAGAATCTCGATATAGGCAATGATTTGTCGACATGTATGATTTATGATTTATATTTCACTATTATTTTTTAAAATAAAAAATGTTCTTGCTCACGTATATATATATATATATCGTGTTTCCCCGTTTCCAAAATTTCGGGGGGTCACGTTTCCCCCCGTTTCCCTATTTCCTCGTTTCCCCATTTCGTCCCCGTTTCCCCTTTTCGTGCAACGTAGTTCTTAGGTGGCTGACCTCCGGTTTCTCTCCTGTAAACATTTCTTCCGGAGTCTTGTTTCCAAGCACATGGTGAGATGTTCTATTCTTCATGTACACTACGGTGCTTCAACCCATAAATGCAATGGTAGATCTTAATCATGGATGAGCAATACTTATAGTGGTGCTTTCGAGATTGCATTTATATAGAGTATTGCTCATTCTTTCGAGCATGGAGCTATCAAGATCTTGATCATGGATGAGATTGGATGCTCATTACTTTGAAGAACGAGAAATAGTTTATACTTCCATGCTTGAAAGTTATAAACCCCTTCAAGCTTATCTTCAAGCTTGGTGTTGTTTGACATCTTGACAATCCTAACAATATGAGAACCTCAAATGGAAATAAAGATTGTAGGACTTATCAATTGAGATGCTCACTCAAAGTGCTAGCTTTAATGTTCTTTTGAAATCTGTTGACCCAGGGTTTTATAGAGAAACCCTAATTTTCCAACTTGTGAATCTTGGTATTTTGATTGAGGGAAAAGGTGCGCCTCCCCAAGGCGAGTTGAGCAAAGGTATTCTTCTTCCAAAATTGTGGACGGATTTGCCAAAAATTGTTCGGGTACATAGGGTACTCCCAAAAGATCGAACACCTTGAGCAACTGCTTCACACAAATAGATCATAGATCAACACACCGATGTTTGTCACGTGGTTAAAACCCTCGAGAGGGAAACAGTCCACGACCCCAGCCAAATAGCTACTTGGAGCAATTTATTATGCAAAAGAAAGAAAGTTACATGAGCTTCTCATAATCGATCAACTAGCCAAGGACCCTCTATGCTTTTTAAATAGAGATCATAGACCAATCGGGTGTTAAGCCACGGATCAATGGTAGGTATGATCTAAGTGAAGTTGAACCGTCGGATCACTCTATCTCTAGAATATATCGTGACCGTCGGATTAGAATATTTACAAATGCATACTAATGCATACTAAAGAAACACACATTTACCTAACGGATATATTACACAAGTTGATCTTAACTAACTCCTAAGTGTCTAAATATCCTAACATCCCCCCTTAAGAACAACTTGGGATAGGATTGAAGGATTTACAAAAGTGACACTATTAGGAGAAGGAAGGAGGCATTAGACTCTATCCCCCCTTAAGGACACATTCCTGAACTTCTAACATAGATCGAAGTTTAGAAAACTTCGCTTCTGTAAGAGACTTGGTGAAGATGTCTGCAACTTGATCATCTGTAGGGCAATAGAGCATTTCAAGAACACGATCATGAACAAGATTTCTGATGAAGTGCATGTGTAGCTCAATGTGTTTGCTGCGTTGATGTAGAACTGGATCTTTGGCAAGCTTGATGGCACTTTGATTGTTGCACTAAAGTGGAGTAGGCTGCTGCTGCTCGAATCCAAACTCTGAAAGGATCTGTTGAAGTCATAAAGCTTCTTGACTGGCATTAATTGCGGCTCGATATTTTGCTTCTGCTGAAGAAAGAGCAAGAGCTTGTTGTTTCTTACAAGCCCAAGTGATAGGTCCAGATCCCAGACTGAAAACATAACCTGCAGTAGACTTTTGATCATCAGGATCGTTGGCCTAATGTGAATCAGTGAAACCAACCAACAAAGGTTTCCCCCCTGTACTGTAATGAATCCCAAACTGAATTGTACCTCAAATATATCGAAGTATTCTTTTTGCTGC
>LPNX010475792.1:358058-410380 GCA_001517045.1 Pseudotsuga menziesii
ATCACATTTTTATTAACTGATCATTTATCAGATGAGGCTTTACATCCAAAATTAGCCTTTATAAGTTTATACTTGAGGCTTTATGTGCTGCACAAACTTAGCCTCTATAAGAAAAAGATGTTGCACAGACAAAAAAAATAAAACGTTGATCAAAGGACGCTGTGATCAAAACATTGGTCAAAATTTTAATAATAGAGTTTGGACTTTGCCTATAACTTGTCAATGGCTGCCTCTGTTGTACGGCTGCAAGAAAAAGACAAACAAACAATTTTTTTTTTGATGGAATCTCACTGCTCAGTCACTTTCGAAGGATGCTCTTCTCAAAACATTGTGACTAGTTTATGACAAACATGTGCTTATAAAGATTTTAGAATAGGGTTTTAGATGTTTCTAGGTGTTAATTAGGTAAACTAAAAATTAATTTTAAGGAAAACCACTGTTTTTTGAACCCCACAACCGAAATAAAGATTGGAAACGCGCTGTACAGCATTGAAAGTACTTGAAACTCTGCCAGCCGTACAGTACGATGTTTCCAAATCTGGAAACGCCGTAGGGTACGCTGGCGGCGGCGTTTTGTACTAGTACCCGCGTTTTGGGGAGTTTTCGGTACTAGTACGCCCTTCCCGACGGAGTTTCCTGCAACTTAGCCTTAAAAGGTAACTCAAGAGGGCTATTATTGTCACCACAACAACACCTCTTCTCACTTTAGGGTGACTCTCTTCCAGCACAAGGGGTGTATCCCTAGGGTTAAGATTACTAAAACTATGCAATGAAAGCCCATGCTTAGATGGAGTATTAGCTTTAGTAAAACATAAATTTTGAATGATTTAATGACCATATATTTAATATGGTTGAAAGAGGGCAATTATTGCCAAAAATCACCTCGGCATATGAAGTCTAAAGGGAACTAAGAGGGCTGAAAAGGATAAATGGGGATGGTAAAAGATGTTTTAACATGCAAAATTTCACCTACAAATGCCAAATCAGATTGCTGAAAAAGAAGAGAATGTTTGCCCTTGCAAATGTGCCCCACTTATGCACATGCAACGACAAGAAGGGTAATATGCACATTTAATGACAAAAATAGTGATCTTACTTCAAGCTAAAAACTAATGTTCGACATTTCAGTGAAACAGCATCAAAAGAATCATTCAACTAGAGAGTAATACAACATAATATTGAATAGAATACACCTTATCCAATGCTCTTCTTCAATTATAATTTTGCCCTAGATTCAAACCCTTATTGCAACAACATTTGAAGTGATTTCCAGAAATGCAAATCAGCAATATGAATTTCGAAATGGATGGAACACCTACATGAATAAAATCCTGTTATCATGCGAGTTGTATCTCCCACTAAAGGTATCCTATTAGGGACGATAGAGGAAGGGTAGCTAAATCGGTGACACTTCAAGATTCTCAATCACCACTTAAGATATCACCACTTAAGATAAGATGGTTGTCACAGTGAGAGGGATTCTTGTCACTTTATGCTACTATGTAGCACAGGAGAAGACCCTTGCTAGCCTATGGAGACTAACAGAGAAACAAGACACCTGGAAAAAGATAAATGATATGGAATTCAAGCGACTTGATCTATAAATCCTAGATCCTTGAGATAGATAGCAAGAAAGGTTTAGGAAGACAATTAAGGTTTAAATAAAATTAAAACTATCCCAAGAAATTGTTTTCTTACTATCCTAGTTAACTATATTGATCCTAGTTTAAGGTGTTAGATGTATAATAGCCAAGTCAAGACCTTGGGGGATTTGGTATGGAAATTAAGGAAATGCCCAAAGAGATGAGTTAGCTGATGATTAAGGCCTCTTAACGCCTTGGGATAACTTGCTTGATGAAGGATTTGACAATGTCTAAAACCACAAGCAAACCGAGACACAAAACTCAGAAAATGACCAACCAACCAAGGGGAGCGAATTGCCTCAAGTCCTAGTGCTTGATCTAAATGGGAAAATGGAGTCCAAACAAGGCGCTTAGGAGGGTCTTGGGGTTTTTCGTGTTGGCCACACAAATACCCAAATGTCGGAATTTCAAAATTATAAGTACTTTGAGCCCCAGGAATTTTATGGTTACGACAAATTAGGGTTTTAAAGAGTGACAAATGGATAGAGTAATGGAAATAGAAATCGTACCTTATGATGCATACCTGGATACTGTAGATGAATGCCAAAACAGTGAGGATTACTCTTGCAAAGATTAAATGAAAGATTTGGTGAAGATCCATCGCATTCCAAAACACTCAGGTGGACAAGTGTGCCCCTCTTCCTACCAAGCCAAGGAGAATCAATCAGATCGACAAGGAAAATGAGCTACTACAAATAGAAAACAAATGATAAGAGAAATGATTGATTGTAAGACAAAATCACTCCTTGTATAACCCAAATACGAAAGAGAAACACCAGTGGGTCTCCTTAAATGGTGTGCCCCTCCCAAACGATCTCTTTACCTGCAGTAAAATATTAATCCACAAAAATAATGCAAGAATCTCCACAAAGATCTTTCAGTCCAATGGAAAAGTAGTTTCAATCATAATTGCAAACATTCGATCCACAAATACACACGTATTTCTCACAAAATAATTTTCTCTATTCCAATAGCCAAAAGCCAAAATCCCCCCTACAATGGTGGAGGCATCTCTTTCAAATAGATCAAGAGTGATGTCCACTTTCTAACGATCTCAATCCGACGGTTGAGATTATAACATCATTAATGGTGGATATCTTTTTATTTTTATTGCATGGATCACTCACCCAGAGTGGCACACTTTTGCCTAAGGATGCCTTTGGAGAGACAAAATACATCATAATGAAATAATATATCAATTTGGTACATGATGGGGGTCTCCTTAGGGGTTCAATTCACTGTAGGGACAAACTTTAATACATGACAATAAGTTATAACATGACCATACATCAAATGCCAAAGTGAGGGGCTCCCCAACAAGGAGGATGTCCTCCATAGATATGCCCATTAAATAATTGTGGACCCCATGCTGAGAAATAATGATGGAAAATGATCCATAGAGCCAAGATATACCATAGTAAATTATCCCATGTCATTTCCTAGCCATGAATTGACCAAATCAATTTTTCTTGAAGTAGCTATGGTCACTTTTTGATAAATAAAAACATTGATAATCTCTACCAGAAGATAAAATTGTCCATAACGTCATTTCCTTTGCCCAAAATCATGATCCGAGTATGCCAATGGAATTAGACCCTAAATACACTGATGATGACTACAAATACCTCATGAATCCTTTTAGATCCGTCTTTGGAAGCCAAAACCATGTCCAATAATAAAATATGGTCATAATAATAATTATTATTATAATAAACCCTAATAATCTCGAATCATGACCGATAATCATCAGACCAAGTATGTAATGGTATATTGGATGCGTATAGGTGACAAACAACCAATCTTAAACCTCTGTAGCCATATCTGCTTTGGGACCTGTGTTTGACCAAGTTAATATAGGTTTGACCAAGTAAAAAATGACCAATCTGATGTCGGAACTGTAATTTGATCAATCCAATGTGCATAAGAGACGAAAGATAACTCTCTTATTCATAATATTAACCAACGAAAACAACAGTAACATGATAATGGTGATAAATCAATAAATCAGGTGAGGTGAATGAAACAAGGCTAGGATAAGGGAAGTGAAAGTTAACCTCAACAAAGTGATTTCTCAGAGCAAAGGGAAACATGGATCCACTTAGACATATGCAGGACAGAGAACAATAGGGAAAGGTAGTGTCTCACAAATAGAATAAATTGAGTGAGGAGCGTCCATTCAACTTTAACAAGTGTTTACAACTCACATCCAAGATTGACTCAAGCTCTGTAAGGATATTTTCTAGGATCCTTGCGTTAAGTACACAAGCAATTGTAGAATGAAGATCCTAGGGGACACTTAGAATTAATTGTCCCTTATTCCATCTCACATAAAAACCCATGGGCTCCATGAGGAGATAATCATTACATTTCAAAATATCATGGCTAGCACCCATTTTTATATAGCATTTGTTCCAAATCTGCTTTTCTTTGGCCTATTTACATTTCATTTCATAGTCCTCTTACAGTTTTAGTTGCGCTTAAGAGCACAACTATTTGCAACTTTCACTAGGGGCTTGCATTTCATAATATATAGCATAAAGCACATAAATGCATGTAATGATGGTAGTACAACTTGCTTCAAGTCTAGCTGACACAACTTGGGCAACTAGCCAACCTTAACTCATATCACAACACCAATGGGTACTCTTGACCCAAAAGTCAATCATGGGGTCAGTTGGTGGGAATCATCCACAATCGGGACTTAACATTGGGGACAATCGACCAGAAGGGTCAAGGCTTTAGAATCCCAATTCACCTAGGCTCAATACCTAACACCAGCTGGTTCTCATGGCCCAGAAATGTCAAGTCTCTCGGTAAGTTTTGTCACACAACTTAGAGTGGAGATACACGACAACATGGGGTCTATCCAACATAGGGATCCAAGTGGGGAAAAAGGTCTTTAATCTCACAAGTCAAGGTCCAAGTCAAGGGCCAATCTCAATACATAAGGAACGAATGGGTGGAGAAAGTGAAAAGGTGGTGCCGACATAGCAAGGTAGAGGTAAGTCTGCCTAAGGTGGGCAATACTAGTGACCATATAAAAAGGTCTTAACATCAAAGATCATATATCCACTCACTATATCAAGTCTATGAAAGCACAATCATATATAATCACCGCATCAAAGATTGTGGTGGCTAATTGAAGGAACAATATTTACATGTTTGCTTCCTTATTAATAGTGAATGCCACATAAGTGATTGAATCACAATTGGGCTGTTCATTATCTTGTACACTTGGACAAATTGGTAACTTAAAGGATTCCTGAATATTGACAATAGTACTTTTTGCATTTACCATTTTCATATCTACTATGTAGTTTCTTCATTATCTGCTGCTGCAATACTGTCATAAACCAACTGTCCACTGTTATTGAAGTGATAATATGTTTTATTCTCTTGTTGGTGTGAATGAATGATTTTTCGTTGCTTAATCGAATGGTTATATGAGACTGTTGTAATATCCCAAATGCTGATATTCTCTAATGTTCTATGATAGTGCTAACTCGCACACTCAATCTCATACAAATTTGCAAAATAGATCTGCATGCAAACTCGCCATGCAAAAATACCCTAAAATATAGCTGAATTAGGGTTAGGGTTTTGCAGAGAGAAATTAATACTTACCATTGATATTCTGGCTGATAATGACTCTAGAGATCGCTGCATACATAAGGATTCGGATGGGTGGTCTAATCATGCTCTTTTCCTCCGGTGTTACCGCTTCGCAGTACCGTAAAAACCCTCAAGACTGAAGGTGACGTTTTTGTAGGAGGAGAAGTTCGTTCGGGCTGAAGCTTTCTGAGCTTGTTCGTCTGTAGATGCCAGAGAGATGGCCTGACACATGCGGAGGTTTGGTTGCCTCTAAGTGCCCTAGCGAATTGATTGGCAATTCTACTGCTCATGCCCCCAATTGATCTGTTTGGTTGATAGCTGCTCCAGGTGAGCAAGCTGATGGTTGATAATCACTGCATATCATAGGATAGGCCTGCTGAGAAAGAGGAAGCTAACATGCGGAGGAAAGACTGGGTTTTGTGGTCCCAGCGAGTCCTTCTGTGTTTTCCCTGCTACTTTCGGTTGCAAAACGTGGATATGCTAATAACCCTTCGGAATGTGTTGGATCTTCGAATACTGTAGTATATGATGGATGCAATGGATAAACTTGGATGATATATCCCAATAAGAGACTAGGACATATATCTCAATGCCGAACCCTCGCTAGTTGAAGACACCTTCTCCAACCCCAACTGCTGCGGCTGCACACTGTGCTGCTGCTCGAAACTCCAAAATCAATCAACAATAACAATAGCTATCTCCTTTAGTCCCATAACCCTTCTTAAATAGATCTTCATATGCTTTTAGGGTTTGCATGTCACTTTTAGGGTTTATGCTTCACTTTTGCATGCATGCAATTCTAATTTGATGTTGACTTTAATACTAACTAAACAAGGCCTGCATGCTCCGCATGCTTTAGAATACGAAATCTGATGGCCTTCTTTCTACACTGATGACTTAATAATACTGAATTGATGTACCTTTCTGCTCCTAGTGCTATTAGTTCTCAGTTATTCCCTTTTATAAAAAACAAAACATTACAACTGGCATACTTATTACATCTACACGCATTATCCTTTATATACATGTCTTCTTCATTCTTGGTTTGACTCCATAAAGGCACTGATCTATACTTGAGGTTGGGAAAGGTGTTTAGTGTGGTTATTGATAGACACTCAAATAAGGGCTCCCCCCTTAGAGGTCAAGACTCTTTGAAGAGGTTAATGATTTGTGATCCAGGTGACACTGGGTCACGAGTTTGTGCATGTGCTTACTGGGCATTAGCCCCATTAGTTTGCTCATTGTTACCAACTAAGTTGCACTAAGTTGGACTTTCGAGTGAGCCGCCAAAGATTAACAATTACTTGTTCAAATTCAGAGTTCAAAAGTCCATTCAGGCCTTCCTAGGCCCTTTTTTTATTTTTAACATGTTTATACCCCCACGAGGAATTGTAATAAAATGACTTAGCTTGATGAATTAATGTAAAAGGTTTGGCTTCCTAGGACTTGGTCATTAATACATTATTCCAGAGTGTTTTTTCCTTGTTAATTACATATCGTTTTTTTAACGATTTATAATTTTCGAGTTTTTCACTTAAGCCTCCAAAGCTGGAATAATTGTCCTGGTGGTTAGGCCATCGAAGGCTATTTAAACCTAAGTGTCAATGTATATTACCATGCTAGTGATTGTTTTTGAGTTGTATGAACATGTACTAAGTCCCCCATAGGTTTTTATTAATTTTTATTTTTTTTATCCGTTTTCTAGGTTTATTTTTAACAAGTTAATTGTAAAATTTCTCCAAGTCATAAAAGTGGGATTAGAAGGTTTTTTTTTTCCATGGGGGTGTTCGTTTTATAACTTATAGTACCCACTTAACCCTTAAATCCACTTTCTTAAGTTTTCAAGTAATTATTTATCTCCAAAATTGATTATTACTCGAAAAACCCAAAAAAAGAAAAAAATTGGATAGATTAAAAAATTGGGCAACTCATAAAAACATGGAAACATGTCAGAATCAATTTCTGTGAGTTGGCAAAGTAAAGCGACAAGTATCCAAAGGATTTGGGATAGCAAGAGCTTGCTATTTCCGTTAAAACAAAGCACGAGATGTTTCCTCATAAAGAGAGGGGCGCATCTCTTTAAGTGGGGCGCATTTCCGAAGATGGGTGTGCATCCTTTAAGGAAAAATATGGACTTTTGAGAGTTGGCTTTCCAATTTTTTGATCTTACCATTACCAAACCCACAAAGCACTACTTCCCTGCTCTTTTCATTCAAGGCAGACGCTTCACTAAGGCAGTGCGCCCCCTCTTGTACTTGGCTTCATCTGTGGATGCAATCCATACCTCTCAATTCAAACAACCCACAAGATTGGGAGCAACATCATCAAGGCCTCCATTACCCACTTGTGAATCCAACATCCTTCCAAGCGGTCAATTTTGGGACCTTTGAAAAATTGCTTTAATGATGAAGCTTGGGGCATAGCAAATGAAGCTATAGGTCGATGCATTTATGCAAATGGCCTTCCTTTCAACTTAGTCCGATCCCCTTATTGGATTGCAATGATTAAAGTTAATGAAGCCCCAAAAGGGTACAAACCACCTGGTTTGGAGGGTTCCTTGAACCCCATTTGTAATTCATGGCACATTTCAGGGGTGTCCATCATTTCTGATGGATGGAAAGATCAAAGGAATAGGCCATTAATCAATGTGATTGCTCAAATCTCTAAAGGGGAAATGTTTTTGAAAGCAGTTGATTGTGAAGCGGAGCAAAAAGATGTAGAGTTTATTGCTGATATTTTGATTGAAGCAATTGAATTTGTGGGGGCATAAAATGTTGTTCAAGTCATAACAGACAATGCAAAAGTGTGTAAAGTAGCGAGCTTGATTGTTGAAGGCAAATATCAACACATCTTTTGGACACCTTGTGCTGTACTGTGTACATTCATTGAACCTCATGTTGAGCAAGATGGGGACCCAAATTGAGTGGATCAAGTAGATTGTTGAAGAGACCAAGGAAATTCAGAGCTTCATCACAAACCATCACATGTCTCAGGCCATTTATTAGGTATTTGCAAATTTGGATCTTCTTAAGGTACCTAAACTTCAATACATATTTTTTAGGACTCTAAAATGCAAATTTTAATCAGTTATCAGTGTCACAATTTTATTTTGGATATGCAAAGCTAGGTGCTAGAATCTAAAATTTAATTTATTGAAATCTTGGCACTTGCAGGTTGCTGAGACTCGTTTTACCTCACACATCATAGTCTTGAGGAGGCTTATGCAAGTGAAAGAGGCCTTGCAAATTTGCAATCAATGGTAAGCAATTCTCTTTGGACTCAGTGGAGGCAATCACAAACTGAAAGAGCACAAGTAGTGAAGATGATGGTGGTTGATGATGAATGGTGGGATAGGGTGGAATATCTTTTGGCATTTTCTAAGCCAATGGTGGATTTGCTACGGATGCTTGATACATATAAACCTAGTTTGGGAGAGGTGTATGAGGGCATTGACTCCATGATAGAGAAGATAAGGGAGGTTATTAATGCCAAGGAGAAAGGCCCAGACGGAATTTTTTACAATGAGGTAAAAGACATATTGACCAAGAGATGGAACAAGATGACCACCCCATTGCACCTTTTGGCCTATGCATTAAATCCCAAATATTATTTTGTAGAGTTGTTGAGTGATCCAAACAGATTTGCACCAAAGAAGGACCCATAATTGTCCCTTGGGTTTACAAAAGATTTTAGAAAACTATTTCTAGTGATTCGATATTGGGGTTTAGATTCGTAGTGAGTTTTCTCATTTTGTGGGATTTGAGGGTTTGGATGCAGATATTGAGGCTATCCAAGACAAGAACTCACTAACACCAATTGATTGGTGGAACTTCCCATGGTGGGGAAATCCCAAATATACAAAAATTGGCAACCAGGATGTTGTCACAGGTTGCTAGTTCTTCATTGGCAGAGAGAAATTGGATTACATATGGCTTCATCCATTGAGTGAAGAGAAACAGATTGGGCTCCAAGAAAGCTGAGGAACTTGTGTATGTTCACTCCAACCTTTTCCTTTTGTCACACCAAAAGGAAGAGTACAAATCGGGGCCCACCATACTATGGGATCTAGAACTAGAGTTGCCCGACTTAGATATGGCATTGAGTGCCATGTATCATCTTAATTTGTTTGATGAGGAGTCACCAACAATTGCATCTTCAAGTGGACATGGCAGCAATGTTCCTAGTTCTGGAGAGGATGAACATGATGTTGAGCTTTGTTACACGAACGAAGACTTTTTTGATGATATGTGATTTTGACATTTTGCGGACTTCATTTATCTTTTCAAATTTTGTAGTGATTTTTTGAGTTTAACCTATGAACATTGAACATTGAATCAATGAATTATGATTCATGAATATGATCTAAAGGCTGCCCTAATTAACTTTTCAACGTTTTCATGGCATCATATTACCTAAGTCACACGGTTCGGGTTCAGGTTCGGCGAGCATTAGGTTCGGTTCGGGTTCGAATTTTTCGATGAGGTTCGACATTAGGTTCGAATATATATATATATATATATATATATATAGTTGTTTATGACAAGTCTGCTCACAAGTTTATGCATCTAAGAGCATGTTTCTGCTATTTCAAATTATAGAGAACATCATTTATAGACAACTTAAATTAACATAGAGATACATGATCAATTGACAATCAATATAGGCCTAGCATGAAATTTGAATAACAAAAATATATGAGAGCTAAATACATAGAATAAATAACTAAAAATCAGCATCAAGATTCAACATACATGATCAATAAACAATAATCAATAAAAATCATGAACAATAAATAATGCACATATATTTATTTATGACAAAATCCAATCATCATTGTTTTATTAATCAATATTTAAACAAATATTTATAGTGCAACTACAAATTGCAAAAAGAAGTAGAACCTATTTTTCAAAATGCAAAAATGAAGTAGAACACATTCTTCAAATTTCAAAATATAAATGGATGTCCATAATGTCAAATTGTCAATAGCGATAATCCTTGGAATTCTTTTACAAAATTTAAAACAAAATCAAAACCCCTATTCGTGTGGCCTACTTGTAGCATCATCAAGCTCTAAATCATCAATATCACACGGGGTGGTAAAGCCACTAGAACTATGATCATCAAATTCATCAGTATGTGGAACTCTGTCATCAATAGGTTGATCACTAGTGTCACCATCAATGTTAAGATCATCTTCCTCTTCACTCGGACTATGCCCAATCCATGGGTGAGAGGAATCAAATGAATCTTTGGCCACACTGCTTATGGCCAATTGCAAATTGCTGCGCACATAAACAAGGTCTTCCAACCTTGTAGACAACAACCTATTTCTTTTCTTGGACTGGATATGGTTGAAGCTACTCCAGTTCCTTTCACAAGGTGATGAACTTGATCCTTGGCTCAAAACACGAATTGCAAAACGTTGCAAATCACGTGACTCTGCTCCATAAAACTCCCACCATCTCCTCGGAGGAATATTGGCCCTATCATTTTTGGCAGAGGTTCTTCCAAATAACCCCTCTTCTAACCTGTATGCTCGAAGCTGCTCTCTAAGCCTCCTCAATTCTTCAATATCTGGAGTTAACCGCTCAATAGTATCATAAAGGCCATTCATGACTTTTGCATCATTATTTCTTTCTATCCCAAACAATCTTGGGTCCAAGTAACAAGCTGCTGCATGCAAAGGGCTATGCAACATCTTCCATCTTTCATCTATTACCTTCCATATTTCCATGTATTCATTTTCCATGTTGTCAAAGGATTTTGCAATAGCTTCCTTACAACTATCCATGCCTTCGTAAACAAAACCCATATAAGGGGTGTCACTATCAACCATGCGAAGCATATGAACAATTGGCTCACATACTTTTAAAACCTTCAGAGTATTTTCCCAAAAAGCATTGGTCAAAATGATTTCTTCAATCTCCTTCCCTTTAGCATCTTTTGAAAGGTGAGAGTTTTCCCACTCACTGTTACAAATAACACCTCTTATGCTTGCCTTTTCCTCAACCACTCTTTTAAGAGTGATGTAATATGTGGCAAATCTGGTATCACATGGCCTTAGTAGCTCTTTAGTTGCTTGCTTCCTGTACAAGCTCAATGTGAGGTGATGGTTAAGTATGAAATGAGAAATATGTTTCCCCTTTCGAACTACATCATTAATCCATGGAAATTTTGCCAAATCATACAACAATAAATCAAGGCAGTGAGCAGCACAAGGAGTCCAATAAATTTTTTGGAACTTCTCCATTATCATCTTTCCAGCGCCCACACAGTTTGATGCACTATCAGTTACGACTTGGACCACATTTTCTTCCCCAACTTCATAAATGGATTCCTCTAAAATCTTGAAAATGTAATCAGAAGTTTTCTTTTGCCCAGATGCATCAACTACCTTAAAAAATAATACCCCTTTGGGGCAATAAACCAACACATTTATTAGCGGCCTATGACACATATTTGACCAACCGTCTAATAAAATGGTGCACCCTGTTTTTTTCCAAGACTCTTTGATGCTAGCCAATCTGCCTGTCACCCTTTCTTTTGACCTCTTGAGAAGCGTGGTCCTCATTGTCTCGGAACTGGGAGGTACATATCCTTTTCCAAAATCTGATATCTTCTTACATGCATTGATAAAGTAAGGGCTTCGAAGCACATTAAATGGGATGGCAGATTCAAAAAACATGTCAGCCAAAGCATCATCAACTTCTTGCTTTTGTATAGGCTTCCACAAAGTGTTTAGTGTAGGTGTCCCACTTGTTTTTACTTGCTGATGGGAACTTCCAGCTGTAGACATGGTTGGAGAGAATGAGGAAAATGGGTTGAGCCTGTAATTCATTTCAATCTCTGATTGAACACGCTGTTTTTTGTTTTCTTGCACCTGCTTGGCCCTCTTTATCTTGTCATAATCCTTTTGAAGTATCTCCTTCAATTCTGCAGACACCACTTTGCAGCCTTCAACTCCACCTCCTCTCCCATTGTTGATAGAAAGTAGATGGTCCATTACTCTTGTTAAAGACCCAACAAACTCAATGGTACACAACTTGCATTTCACATGTCTTTGCCCATCCAATTTTTCCATATGTTTCCATGCTTCTGCTGATGATTTTGGAGGTTCCATGGCAAATGTTTCTGCATTAATTTTTTTACAAATCATGTTTTAGAAATTGGTTGTTTGTTTTATGGCTTTGCTTATTACCAATTTACCATTGAACATTAAAATAACGTGTTGCAACTTGCCTATTACCTAGAGGCTAGGGCATTGATCAATTTTGATTTTTATAAAGAAAAACACAACATTTATAAAAAAAAATCTTGCCTCTGCCCATCCAATCTTGTTTAATAAAAAAATTAAACACAGCATCAGCTTACCAGTTGGAAGTTTGCAAGCTGCCTGAAGGTTGAATCTTGGCGTCCAAGAAATGACAGTCGGCTGAAGTTTGAACCCTGCTGTCTAAGAAATCACTGTCAACTGAGCTTGAACCCTCAATCGCTGGTGTGAATATCAGTCACAGAGGAAGAACCCTTGGTTGGACTCGAAATTCGGAGGAGTCGAGGACTAAACGCCATCGTTGGACAATGCCGTCAGCTAGAAAATGCCACCGCTGCCGTCGCTGAGGATCGAGTTGTGGTGAATCCACTGAATCGTGATGCCGCGCTGGTGATGAAGCTCTCAGCTGCGAGCCTGCGACAGTGTGCTGATGCGGCCCGCGGGGATGGTGATGGAGCCTGCTGCCCGGCGCCCGCGATGGTGATCGAGCTACCTGTGTGGCTGTGTGGTGATCTGCGTCTCGCGATGGTGATGTAGCCTGGGCCTTGAAGAGGTGACCGTGAAGCCAAACGCGTTCAGCTGCAAAGGAGACGGACCACACTGTGATATCTTTCGAGCTGATGTTGCAGAGTTCCGGCAGACGGAGTTGCGGCGGATTTGTTGTAGGTAAAACGGTAAAGCCTTAAAGGTAAGCTAGGAATCGGGTGCCAGGGTGGGTAAGATACCTTTTTTTTTAATTAAAAATTCGAAGATTAATTAGGTTCGTCTAGGTTTGCTTTTGGTTCGCGTTTAGGTTCGTTTAGGTTCGTCATTAGGTTCGTCAATAGGTTCATCATTAGGTTCGGGTTTGCCTTGATTAGGTTCGGCGAACCTGAACAGACCTCAAATTTGTTTTGAGGTTTGCCGAACCTCGAACCTCAAGGATTAGGTTTGGCAAACCCTGTGACTTAGCATGTTACATGTATGATTTGATAATATTGATTATTAGATAGTTCATAGTTGTCTTTGAAGTTTGATGACGATGACGATGATGTACAAATTGTCAAATTACAATGATAATATTATGATGACATTGATGATATTAAAATATTTATGATGATGATGATGATGATCTAGTTAAATGTAAATGGTGACTCGTGAATGATAATCTAAAAAGTTAAAACTGAATTTTTGTCTCATGTCTTTCAAATTATATATATATGTGTGTGTGTGTGTGTCGTTTCCTTGCCGTATCGTATCCGACCTTTTTGAAAATTTGTTGTATTCGTTCCCCACCCTGTATCCACTTTAGTGCAACTTAGGTAATATCCCAAACTGATATTTTGTGCCTTTATACTGATTGGTTGTAGTATTTGTTTATAGGTTCGGAGTTTCTTTGATGTTTGTAACTCATAAATTGATTTGCAAGTAGTTTCAAAATAGTGCACAAACCCCCAGTTTGATAAAAGCTCAAATTTATAATGAAACTATCTTCGAATAGACTGTAAAGACATACCAATATATTTATAGCTTGAATGGTTGAACAATCTGGCAAAGGCATGCATGCCATGCAACAAGTATTAGCTGGAAAACGTGTTGCTTCATTAAATCAATTCGCCCATGCAAAGTAGCTGCGCCCTCCTTCTTTGATGATATTTGATAAGTGCTTTGATAATAGGAATGAAGTGCCGGAACTTCCCAAATTAAGTACTATAGGTCCTTTAAGGAGAATGAGTGGAACATGTAGATCTTATGGAGCCTTCTTGGTTGATAGCGGATTGTTTCTTCAAATTGGAAGTTGCCCATGCAAACACCACGTCCTTCTCTGCCTTGGAATGATTCATAATTGCTCTTGATGGACAAGGATGATATCCAAATTTGCTAGATTAGGTGATATGGACCTTTTGGAGATTTTGGTGAATACATGCAGATGATAGGAGGTCACTTTGATCAACTGTGAATTGTTCCCCAGCTATTCAATTTGCCATATGCAAGAATTTATGCCTCTTTGCTAGATGAATATCTCTCACGCCTTGATTATGCTAAATCCCTGGTGAATCGTGAATAGTATTTGAAGATCTGATGATAGATCTGAGTGATCTATCCTGGAAGTGATTAGGGCAGATAGATTTTGCTGCTGAAAACACTTGCTAGCTAAGGACTCACACCCTCAACCCCAACTTTGCTGCTGCCGCTGTTGTTGTTGAGCTCTCAAAACCAATCTCAAAAGTGAATAATAACCATGGATGCCTTTTTGGTTTGACTTACCTTTCTTTTATAATGTTGAGGTTTGCATGACTTAACTTTGCATGCATGCAACCTAATTGCCCAGTGTCTCATGTAAGGTGAATTAAGGCCCGCATGCCCCACATGCTTGTTGATAACTGCTCCCATGGCCTTCTTTAATCTACTAATGACATAATAACACTGAAGTGATGTTCTTTTTAGCTCCCGGTACTATTAGTCCTCAGTCAATTCCCTTTTTATCAATACCTGCTCGAACCGACGGGAATTAAATAGGTTAACGGGTGTCTCTGGGTGAATAATTAGTAGAGGACATTACAGTTAATGCGTACTAAAGGTGACACTTATCACGAGTTATATTTATTCCTTGACTTTATCTTTGTTGTCTTAAGACATGGTGCCTCCTTTGTTAACATTGTTCGAATGTTTTGATTGTTTTCATGTTATGTGATGTTTATGCTTGAATTGTGTCTGGAATCATGTCTGTGGTTCTCTACTATTATGGTGCTTTGTTGATTTTGACATGGGGGATTCCATATGCAGGTTGACCTCTGCAGAAGGGATGATGAAATAGCATGGTAATTTGCAATCACTTTTCTACAGAAAATCGGATGTACTATATTGTTCATTTTCTTCATTATAACTTATGTGGTTATTATGCTTCTGGTAAGCTCAGTAACAGCTGATTTTATTATAATTGTTGTAGCAACGATAATACTACAGAATTTGCAGTACAGATTGTAGCAAAGCATGACAATGAATTCTTTATAAAATGCAGGTATGGCATTTATTTTGCTTTTCTGCCTCTGTTTTTGCCAGAACTATTTTGGAATTTTTTTAAAATCTAAGATTTTATTGGCTGTTCTAATAAGCTCTAATCCTTGTCTCTACAATCTATCTTTTTGGTACAGGGATGAAAAGACAGTTGACGCTATTGTGGCAAAATCAGAGGATAGAGATTACATCACAGATTTGTCAGATTCTAGTCAGCAGCAGGTGCCAGATTTAGAGGGGGAATTTGAATCAGATAAGCAAGTAAATGAATTGTTAAAAGAAAATTTGAGCTGCCACTTGAGGAATAGTAAGGGAACTTTAGAAATTTCTACCCTAGATAACAATCTCCTGAATGATTCAATATGTAAATTTTTCACAGTGTATTCAGACGGCTGTAAAAGTTTCAAATTATTGCTCTTAGAAGACATCATTACATTGGCACCAAGTGCCAAGGTTGGAACTGCATCCTATGAAGCATTAGAAAGTATTTTATCAAATCTGAATTCTGATCCCGTGGAGGAAAAGATATTGAAATCAGTTAACCTCTTTCTTGAAGAGAAAAGCAGGGATCCATATGCATTGGAATTTATCAAATCAGTTGGTATGCCTTTAAGTTGTCAACAAAACGATTCCTCTATACATATCAGGCATCCCAATATAGTTCCGATAATAGGCATTCTTAGAAATTCTGAAGATACGTTCCTTGTATTTCCAAAAGCTCCTTATACGCTAGAAGATATTTTACATTTTAGCTCTGGGGCATTAAAGAATGATTGGTATGTCCGATTTGTTACATATCAAATGCTCTCGGCTTTGGCATATATTCATAACAAAGGAATCGCACATGGCAATTTAAATCCTTCAAATGTACTACTAACAGATACCTATTGGTGTTGGCTTGGTGGCTTTGGGGAACGCCTTGTACAGTATGTAGGAGAGAACATAGAAAAAACAAATTCATCCAGTGCTTTTCCATACAAGAGGAACATTTGCATAGAGACTTGTCCTTGTCAGACACTTTTCGCAGAACTGAAGCTGTCATCATCCATCAACTGGGAATCTGATTTTAAGAGATGGTGGGAAGGAAAGCTAAGTAATTATGAGTATCTCCTTACTTTGAATAGATTAGCTGGGAGAAGATGGGGGGACCGAACCTTTCACACTGTAATGCCTTGGGTTATAGATTTCACTGTAAAGCCTGATGTTTTGTCAGATGCTGGGTGGCGTGACCTTAAGAAGAGTAAATGGCATTTAGCAAAAGGGGATGAACAACTTGATTTTACCTACTCAAGTTCTGAAATACCACACCATGTTTCAGATGAGTGTCTCTCTGAACTGGCTGTTTGTAGCTACAAAGCAAGAAGGTTACCTTTAAGTGTGTTACGACGTGCTGTACGGTCTGTTTACGAACCAAATGAGTATCCTGCTAATATGCAACGTTTGTATCAATGGACTCCTGATGAATGCATTCCTGAGTTTTATAATGATCCTCGGGTTTTCTATTCCATTCATGCAGGAATGAGTGACCTTGCAGTACCATCCTGGGCAGCCAATCCAGAAGAGTTTATTTCATTACATCATGCAGCTTTAGAAAGTGATCGAGTATCTATGAATTTGCATCATTGGATTGACTTGACATTCGGTTATAAGTTATCTGGCGAGGCTGCTATTGCAGCCAAGAATGTGACTTTGTCAACTTCTGCACCTACATTACCCAGGTCAATGGGGCGCCGTCAACTTTTTACCAGGCCTCACCCAATGCGCAAATGTGTTTCAAAAAGACTGCAAGATGCATGGAAAGGTTCAATAGATTTTGAATGTCAAATACTGGAATATACAAATGAAAGCACGTCCAAAACAATTGACCAAAGTTTTATAGATCCTGAAAATGTATCCTGTGACAGCAATGCTCATTCTAAAAGGGACAATTTTTCAATGTCAGCATCTTTGGAAGAAGTGGAAAAATTATCATTTTTCATCGAATCATCAAGGCATTTATCTCCGTGCTATAGGCCTACCTTAGTGACTTCTCTTAATAACATTGCAAATCTGCAGAGTTTGCTAGGATTAGAACCCCAGAAAAGAGTTACAAAAGTTATACCTAGTATCTTTTCAGAACCTTCCTGTGGGGGATTAAACAAGTTTCTTGATTGTTTAGAAACTGTTGAAAACAGAGGAGACGGGAATTTTCAAGATTTTTTACTTTGGCAAAACAAATTTGCTTGCCTCAATTCACTTTCAGAAACTTTGGCTGACGACATTTTTGCAGTGGGATGCATCATTGCTGAATTACATTTGCACAGGCCTCTATTTGATCCAGTCTCATTGGCGGCTTATATCAACGATGGCATATTGCCAGAGTTGATTAAAAAACTTCCCCCATATTTGCATCACCTTGTTGAACTGACACTCCACCGAGATTGGAGAAGGTACGCTCTTACAAACCTTTTTCTGTATCTCTGTTTGCATTCTGAGAATTAATTCATTACCGTGTCATTTTTTCCCTTTTAGGAGGAGATAGCCTTGGCACTCTTTAGTTTGCTATTATTACTTGCAGTACTTTTGAGTCCCATTGAATTATTCTTGTCATCAGTGAACATATTTCATTTCATTTTGTTTTTGACATTCCTAAAATGTAATACAGATGTATATATTAACCTGCCGACTCTAAAGGAAAAAGGGGTGGTCTGTGTAGTTTTAGGCTGATTGCCAGGTTTTCAAACAAAAAAAGAAGGCAAAAAACATGTTGAGTCCTGAAATAATACTTGTTAAATTTGCTAAAGTACGGAATCTTTTATTTTTGGTGACTTGAAGTTGTGTGTTGGAAATGTTGGATCTAGGAATCTGTGTTTTAAGTCTCACTTGAGCAAAAGTTGATAGATGTCACCTGGAACTTGACACCCACAATCAGTCTGATTCCTATACTATTCTATATATTGCTTGGCAAGTTGGCATCTGTGTCGGTTATAGCTTTCAAAAATGATCATCTTGGGATTATGCCACTCATTTTGGGGTGTTTGTAACTCTATAAAGAGTGATGGCCATAGTTCTTCTACTTTAAGAGCACAGGGTTATTCTAACTTGTTGGTCGGCTAGGGTTTACACTGTACAGATTGTGTGCATCTCTTTTATCGGCAAAGAAAATATTCTCTCTAACAACCACCATATAACTTTCTGATCCAGCTACAACAGTGGTTTTATCTAAAGAATTAGGCTTAAATAGTCTTACCTCTATTCTGATCTTTGCCCTTGGGTTTGATACGTAGATATATCGCATTGGGTCAGGAGGTACTTTTGCCTTGGACTTAAGTGCTTGCAATCTCTCTATGTATTATTTAATGGACATTTCCTTTTCGAATAGGTGCATCGTTGTGGTTTGGATCAACTCTCTGAGTCTCTGGGTTATAGCATCTGCAAACTTGCCAAATCTCTTATGGGGTATTTCGTGACCCATCTCTTTGCCCATCTATGAGCTTGCCCTTCTAGGAGTTGAAGGGAAATATTCAGCATATCTTCTGGGTCATGTATATCCTGCACTTGAAAAGCTAGCCTGTTCTTTCTCTACTACTTATGCACTTCAACATCACCTCCAAAATCACACTGTCCAATCTTCATTTAAAGGATATGGTAGATTTTGGGGTTGGGATTTCCTGTTCCCATTGTGTCTTCATTCAAAGCTGTCCTAAGACATTCAAAGGATACTCTATCCATTTAGGCTTTTGGCATAGATTCAGATGTTTTAGCACCGCATTCCATGTTTCCTCTTGTGCCTTTCTTGAGTCCTTGACAAGCTGCTTGGAAAACTCTTTGAGCCTTCCATCCAAATATTCCTTTCTCACTTGTTCATTCAAGTGGTTTTTGGCATTGCCATCTCTGTTTTCTCCCTTGTGACTTATGATGTTGTATGACATTCTTGCTTGGTTATCTGCTAGGATCACAAACTGAAAATGGTTGCAACAGAAACCCTAGAGTCTTAACACATTCACAGAATCACTGCTCTTATACCAACTTGAAATGTGCTTGTATCTGAATTGGTACAAATGATAGGAATAATTGAAAATAATAGAAGCAAGTATGATAGAAATGAAGAACAAATGATAGAAATAAAGAGCCAAATAACAAAAAGTAGCGGGCAAAGTTTGGGTTGCACCTGTAAATCCTGATGATTCCAGATTAATGGATGGAAACTTCTTCAAGAAACTTCGTTGATTGAATTTCTGAAATGATAAGAGTTATAGATGAGTGGGAAACCCCTTTTTATACCAAAAGAGGGAGAAACCCTAACTTAAGGATTAATGTACTTGTTATAACATGATGTGTAGGTATCCACTAAAGGTATCCCATCTAGGACGGTAGAGGTTAGGTAGCTAACCGGTGACACCGCAAGGGCCTCGTCCACTATGGAAGAAGGGTAGTTGTCACACCGGACAAGCTCTTGTCACTTTAGATCACTTTGGAGAATGATCAAGGGGGAGACCCTACTAGCCCAAGAGGGCTAGCGCACCTACTCAAACCACAACTAAGGGTAAACAATAAGTAAAAGAGGAGAGATAGTAAGTATAAGCACAATACATATATAATAATCTAAATCAAAGTGATTAGCTGCTTTAAACAAGAACCTCCAGTGTATTCTCATTCATAGATTTAGCCATTTTGCTAGTCAATGGTGAAGATGAATGAAACCAGGTAAGTCTAAGGGAACGACTTCACACTCGACACTGTAAGCATCTAGGCTAAAGGACAAGGGAATCCACACAACACATAAATTGGACTAGGTGAACAATAGGGAATGGCAGTGTCTCACAAATGGGTGGAATGATGAGAAGGCTCCACTAGACTCTAGACAAGCAACTTTTTGAGCAGTTTATTTGCACAACAATATACACTAGTTAACCTCTAGAACCAGGTGCCCTCGTAAGCCTTCTGGACTTCTAGAAAATGAGGTGCCCTCGTAAGCCTTCTGGACTTCTAGAAAATGACAAAGGCACGACCTTTTAGGGCCAGTCTCACCTTGTTGCCTTGTGGGGGAAAATTAGCCGTACATTATACAAAGAATGAGTGCTCATCCTCTCGCCATCAACTTTATTTGAAAATATTTATTTTTATTAATTTGCCAGCCTCCAAAAGCAAGTGCACTGAAAAACCTTTTAGGCTCTAGAAAATGACTAAGGCTTAGCTCTGACAGGTTTGCCTCACCCTGATACCCTGTGGGATTAAATGAGCCTTACACCATACATTGGATGAGTGCTCATCTCTTGGCCACTGGCTTGTTTTGCTTTTATTTGCAGTAGTGTCTAAAGACACTTTTGTTTTGCTAGTAGGGCATCCATTTAGAATAACTTTAAGCTCCGATGCCTTAGCGTCTAAAGACACTTTTGGGTAGGACTACTTGTGTTCAAGACCTAGAGGAAGACCATCCTTGTGATAAGCAACATCACATAAACCAACAACGAGATACAATTTAAGCATGGAGACCTATTCCAACATAGAGGTGAAGGTGGGGGAAATCCTACATGCCACTAGTCAAGTTACAAGTCAAGTTTAATAAACAATGGATTGATGGAGACAGTAAAGATGGTGCCAAGACTAGCAATCTGTGTCCCTAAAGGGAAATGACCAAATCCATACTAGGGGTAGGGCAAGGCTAATGAGTATACAAAAGAATCTCTTAGACATAACAACTAGATCAAGTAAACCAAGATAAAGTATCGCCAACATATAACCAATATCAACTAAGTCTCACTGCTAAAATAGACAACAGAGCAACATCAAAATCCATATGAACAAACCATAATGTTACTTGGGTCATATACTTGCACTGGATCTGAAACCAATCTGAAGATCATTGAAACAACTACTGCTACTACATATCATGGGCACTGTAAGAATCTCTGTTCTGGGTCATGAAAGAATGGCTAACTCAATGATTGAATTTGGGGTAATCAGGCTTAGTCATGGCATAGAACTGGTCAATCTGGATGCTCTGGGTCTGCTAAAAGTGGGAGATAATCAATTGGTGGCTCATCATTTGCTGATCTCATAGTAAAGGACTGGCTCAAAAAATTGATAAATACTGCTCAGGAACAAAAATAGCCCAACTACTATATATGTGACAACAGTACTAATAAAAAATGGCAGGTTCTTTATTGCATTGAAGTGTCCTTTTACAAATTACAATCATTGAAATATGATACTACAAAGATCTAAGGAAAGACCTAAGACTAAATTACAAAAGCATGAGCTTACATAGAGTCTAATGTCTAATAAGGATGTTTTGGTTATGTACACAACTAAGTCTAGTGAGTGCACAAATAACTGTGTGCATAAGAAGTAAGACACCACATGTGATCCTTGATTGTCATGTCTCAGTCCTTGATTTTGCTATTTGATTGTTATTATTGCAGGTAGGTTGTTCTGAATTGTAATATTTGTGTCCTATATCTTGGATTTCGTTAACAAATGGCTCATTATCTTGTGATCTCCATCATTCACAATCTCCCTTTAAAGATGATTAAGCTTGAAATATAGTCCAGACTCCAAAAATTTTGGACCTTTTTTAAAATTTAATTCATCCAAGGTGGATATATAATGCTGTATGCTTGAATTATATACAACTAATTTTCTACTACCAGTTAAAGAAAGCCATTACCTTTCTCTGTCTCAGGCTGGTCCCTTTTAGGCTTCAATTGAACCATAAACGTTACTTGTTAGTAATATTGTTTGAACGTATTGCCGCCTAAAACACACTTAACACAGACAAGTCTCCCAACCGCTAGGTGTGTTCTTGAGGGGCAACTATGAGTTTAGAACCCATTGTCACCTCGTTCCTAACTCTTGCGTTTAGACCCAACTTCCTAAAGGTCAAGGGGGTTAGTCCCTACTTAGTTTCTTAAAGATTTTAATCAGGAGTTAGAATTTATTAAGGTTTGATCAAGCTCAATGACAAGCAACCATGTAGAGATGCAATAGTTTTCAATGACAGGCGCGCCTTACTTTCGAATTAAATCAAATGCAAGTGCAAGAAAGAAACAAATAATTACTCAAATCCAAGGACTATTCTTTTGGGCTTTGGAAAATACTATACACAATAATGTAAAATACAAGATAGACAAAGAACTTGTAATGGAACGCCTCCCAAATCCTTAGAACATTCAATGAAATATCTTGCTCATTAAAATAACTCAACTTGAATGAAACAAGATTGAACTTAAGATACAACTTGCTTTGAAATAGTAAATGACTTGAACTGAAAATGCTTTTGAAAAGAAAATACAAGAAACAATAAGTGAATGTTGCGTTTTGCAACCGGTTTTGTAAATTTTAAGTTAATTTTAGGTCTCAATTTAGGTTAGGGGATTAATGTTTGAAATAAGTAAAGTGACCTAACTAATGTGACTACCCCAAACACTTATCTCTTTTGATTTGAGAGAGATTTTTGGGTTCTCAACAAGAGAACACAAGGTTCCCTTTTAGCTCCACAAGTCAATCCCAAAGATCGCTGGACGCTCAACAGGAGGACATTAAGTGCCACAAGGCTCCCAACAACCTCTACCCCTCTAGCTCCACGGGTCAACCTTTCTTTTCTCAGTGTCTTATCGGGATAAAAGTTGAGTGCCTATTAATCTACCCAACACGAATCTTTGCCCTTTCTTGTCACCCAAGGTCAGACCAACCAACAAGGGGAGTGAATACGGGGCAGAGATGGAGGCAAAGCTTATTCAAGCTTTAAACAATACTAATCACTACCATATTGAAAGGATGGAAAAGCCAAATCACTTACAAGGTGTGGGCAATGAAGAATAAAATGAAGCTAAATAACAAACTAATCCTAGCCACTCAATCCACTTTTCGAATGGAAAGGGTGGGGCAAAATAGTAAACTTGCTGATATGAAAACAAATTATTCTAGCCCTTCTTCATTTGCTATGCAAGGGTGGACAAACCCAACTTCCTTTGCAAGCAATGGATGACTAATTTCAAAGAATTACAAATGCTAACCTAGCCACGCAACTTTCTCCCTTAAAGAAGAGATGGGACAAGCAATGCAAGCAAATAAAATACCAAAAATAAAGCTAAGTAACTAAATCTAGCCTCTCTTCACTTGCAATGCAAGGGTGGGCAAGCTCAACCTCCTTTGCATGTAATGGATGACGTATAACAAAATTGAAATTTGAAAGGAATGAAGATGGGCCCAAGAGACTCTCTTGGCCCTTACATTTAGAAATAAAATTTTGCTGTAGATATTAGTGAGAAAAAGAAGGAAAAATATATTTTGACCGCTTTAGGCAATGGACTTTCAAGTGGTGGTTCTTGGGAGTCCTTTACACAATTTTTCCCCAAATTTTGGCAGAGTTTCTCCTTGTGCTACTAAAAACCTGCAAAAAATAACGAGCATAAAACAGTAAAAGATACCCAAAATCACTTTGGAACACCTTGCATTCAAGGGTGAAAATTTGTACAAAGTTTTAAATAAAAATTATAGAGTAAATTGCTTCCAATGATTTGTGAAAATGAGGATTTAAACAAGATCTAATGGTGCAAATAAATATAAAATTAAATGCATAAATTTTATGAGAAAATGAGTGAGGAAAGAGTGTCTTTGTTCTTCAACTTGAAGAAGTGGGGCATCTAACCCTAGAATCCCACTCTCCAATCTTAGCAACCTGCAACTTTAAAGATTTTTTCTACTCAAACTAGAAAGAAGTGAGTTCCAAAAGATGTATCAAGAAATCATACGATTCAAACAAGAAAGTATGAGCTTCTTAATTGCAAATCTGAAAACTCATGAAATCTAACAAAAAATGACTAGATCTCACCAAGGCAAAGATATTTGCCTCTTTGACCTCCAACCACTTGAGCAATTATGAAGCTTAGAAACAAACCACCATGAGCACCAAGACACACCAACTTTCCTCCAAAGATTTATATCGAAATGCCCAAATGGCTGAAAATTACAAAAGCTCACAAAAATGGGATCACAATGGGAACAAGAGAGGGCAAGAGCATGAGAGATTGTAGCCCAAATGAGGAGGAGAAGCCTCCTTAAATAGGAAAAGAATGAGGAGAGAGCCCAAGTGCATGCATGCCATTTGTCAAAAGAGTGGAATAGGGGCCCATGAAGGGGGCGCCTCCTAGGGTGAAAAACAAATGAAATGGGGGGGGGGAACCCCCCTCTTATGTTTTGAATCTCATTGCTAGGTCAAATAAGGGGGACCCATGGAGGTGGGACACCTCATTTGATTTGTTTTCCAATCTTTTGCATTCCCATGGTTGAGACTCGAGAGGGCACCCCCGCCTAGGGAGGCAACTTCATTTTCATGAAACACTTGCATGGGGGGCTCCTTGATGCCTCTAATGTCACCATAGGATCATTACTTAACATTGGGAAACAATATTTCCACCCCCTTAGTGACTTTAGGCACATTTCCAAAATTTGCCTAACTAATTATTTGCCAATTTTCCTGATTTCCGTGACTGACTTACGAAAATGAGGCCCAAACCCTAGCAAAACTTGTTGGAATGACTTTAAACTTAGCCCAAGGGTGTAGGGGCCCCCATGCCATTGATTTTGAGTAACCACACCCCTATTTATGGGCATTAGGTGCCACATACCCTCTTTACATTACAATTGTTTTTTATGTTGAGGGATATTTTTTAATCACCAATAATTAAATAATCCTAAGTAAAACTTATCGAAATCCCGCAAAAGACTCTGGATAATGTCTAGCATGGTAATATACAACATTTCTAGACCTTGATCACCCCATGGACCTGATCATTAGAACGCCTTTCACCACTTTGGAGGATTTTTTGAGTGAAAAACTCAGATAATTAAAATCACTTAAAAGGAATTTTAATTATCCAAGGAAAAAAGCACTCGATGAAAGGACTTCCTAATGACAAAGTCCTAGGCAACTAAGTATTACAAAATTTGACCATCATACTACTAACTAGCATATCCTTTCAAAATTCCCCCACAGGGGTGCGGAAATTCCAAGGAGAGAAGATGAGAAGAGAAAAAGTAACAAGTGCCTCACTTGAATAAATTTATCAAGTACATCTTTCTTGTCTTCAAGGCACATGGTATATGTGCATGGTACATGGTTGCCCACCTAGTTTGTTAAGTGGTCAACAAAACCTTCTCTTTCAAAATATTGTCATCTAATGAGGGTAATGTATTGTTTTTAGATCTATTTGATGTTAAAATCTATTTGCAAGGAATCTTATAATAAATTGCATGTTGCTATTAGATAAGCTGTTAAATTTCACCCAAAGGTGTAATCATTTTGTGCAGGAGACCTTCAGCAAAAGCTCTAATGGAATCGCCGTATTTTCCGTCAACAGTACGGTCAGCTTATCTGTTTCTTGCACCTCTTTATTTGCTGGGAAGCAAAAGTTCATGTCTACAATATGCAGCAAAATTGGCAAGAGAAGGAGCTCTACTTTTGATGGGATCTCTGGCTGCAGAGATGTGTGTGCCTTCTTGCTTGCCTCTTATATTGGCACCTGAATCAGATTTTGATGTTGAGGCAGCTGTACAGTTACTAAAGGATTTTTTACGATCTTTGAAACCTCAAGCAGCTAAATCACTACTGTTACCTGCCATTCAGAAAATTTTACAAGTCAGTCACAATTTTGATGGAGAAACTCCTGCTATCAATTTCATATATATATATATTTTCCTTTCATATTTTTATGCTTTTACATTGATGTTTGGCTTTTTCTGCACCATGTATTGCATTTTTAAGAAACTTCAAGGCTGATTGAGATACAAACAGATATCTGTGGCAGAGTGCAGAATCTTCTCACCTGAAGGTTGCTCTTATTCAAATCTCATTTATACGAGATCTATGGAAGTCCCTTGGATTACAAGCATATTTGGAAAAAATTCATCTGTTGGTTATCTCAAATCTATACATCTCTTCCAAAAAAAATTCTGCAGCTGCGGCATCAGTTCTGCTCGTGGGTTCTTGTGAAGAACTTGGTGTACCGATCACTATTAATCAGGTTATGAAAGCTTCCTTAGTCTCAAAAGTTATGATTTCATGTTTTCCTTTGCTGTGCACCATTTGTTGTTGCATGTGATGCTCTGGAGAATTTTTCTTAAAAAGGATCAAGCAATAATTTAAGAGTCTGCTTTGGATCGTGGCACATGGATGATTAATTATTTAATGTTTATACCAGACTATCGTGCCGCTAATGCAGTGCTTTGGACGAGGAATTGCAGTTGATGGACTTGAAACTTTAGTTAGAATTGGTAATGTTGACCAACTATGGCTTTGAACTTTGATACCATTGGTTCTGTTCGGTTTTATTGTATGTGTTTAATTTGATAAGTTTCTGATCTTCTTAACATTGTTTCTATTCTTGTTTTATAGGGGGTCATCTTGGAGAGAAAGTGATTATAAGACAAATGCTACCACTCTTACGGAGCATCATATTGTCTAGCATTGATTTTGCCAATTTGGATAAATCTGAACCCTTTCAAAGTTGGCACACCCTGGCCTTAATTGATGCCCTTACAGTTCTTGATGGACTTGTTAGAATTCTACCAAGTTCAGTTGTCCTTACTGAGTTGGTGCAGGTTTGTATTTACTGGACTTGTTGATATCATATGCTGTTTTAGGCAGTGAAGATGAAACAATCATGATAACTGTGTCATTGTCTTGTAGGAACAAAATAATGTCCATGCAAAGTTGCTAATGCAAGCTAATTTAAATACGAACTTGGTCCAGGTACATCAGTTATATGCATTCTGTTATTGTTTGTGCTGTTGGTGACTTGTCTTTATGCATTAACTACATGCCAATTTAATATCTTGCTGTCACTCTTAAAGAAGCAAAATATTGATTTTGACAAACTATTGGAAAGGAGTTCTTTTAAGTTTTTGGGCATCATAGTTTTGATATTCTTGTGATTTATTCCACTGATAGCATTGCATATTGATATCTGTTGCACAGCACACTGTAAAGGCACTGCTTGCAATTTGTCAACACATCGGACCAGATCATACTGCAGTACACATATTACCACAGCTCAAGCCACTGTTAGATGAACTAGCTTTTTCCCAGGAAGTCAGTTCTTTACTAGGGGACAATAGCAATCATGACAATTTATCCAGAACCCCTGGATTACATAGCTATGAACATTCAGAAATGGATGAAGATACTCGCGCTGACAGTCGTATTGATCTTGTGTATGTTCTTGCTTTCATCAAGTTCTATATCATTTTTTTGTAGCATTTTTGAAATCCACACAACATCATGATGTTCCCAAGATGATATCACTTTTATTAAACTTGATAATACAATTTTAAGCTTCTTATATGTCTAATCATGTTATTGTTAACCATTGCAGTTTTTTTCTGTATCCTTCGCTGGCATCACTTCTTGGAATTGAGAGACTCCGACAGTTTTTTACTACATGGCTTCTTCTAGAACAAGTTCTTTTTCGGCGATACAACTGGAAGGTATGCATTTTTTAAGTTGCTTCAAATGAATTCAATTGACCTGGAGTATTTTTAAGAATCCTATACCAAAGTCTTGCTTTTAGTATACGAATGGGCGCATATTTTTTTTACAACCTGACTGTAATTAATAATCGATGTTCCTTTTTTCTACTTGTTTATTGATGCTTGTCCTCATGAACCCTTAATCAGTGTTCTAGGCAGGCTTTAAGTAATATAATTTTATCCAGATTGCTCTCATTGTGACACTATGCCCTGGATACTATTTTCATTTCCTTTCACGTTATTTATCTTACTAACTATTATTACGAACTACAGTGGAAGTGCATGGCGGAGGTGCCTCAGAATGGTTCAGATAATGTTTATGGGGAAAGTGTTGGTAAGGGCCCAACAGCTGATTTTAATCCAGCCAACTTGCTACTCAATGGTGTAGGTTGGTCAATACCTCAGTCTCAAGCAAGTAAAATACGCAAGTCTATGATAACTAGTAGGCAACAGTTGGATAATAGAGGGAATGCTAATAGTGAAGCTCCATTGTGCTATGGTGAATATGAACCTTGGTGTTGGTTACCTAGCATGGCTGATAGTTGGGAAGGACCAGAGTTTCTGGGTCGAATTGGTAGCATAAAAGATGAGCACCCTTGGAGATTGAAAGCATCAGTTCTTCATTCAGTGCGTGCACATCCTGGAGCTTTGAGGGCAGTTGCTGTTGAAGAAGATGAATGTACAGTCTTTTCAGCAGGAACTGGACAAAGAATGAGGGGTATAGTATGCAAATGGAGATTATCAACACTGAACTGCATGATTGGTTATTTGGGCCATGAGGAGGTTGGTTACACAACACTGACCATAAGCTTCAGTTGCAATGCCAATTTTAGTAGAAGTGTTATCGAAAAATGGATGATCTATGCATTTGATCTAAATGTCATTCATTATTTATAAATTATTAGTGCTTTGTTCAAGTCTGCTATTGTGTTAAATTTAACCATACCTCAGGTTGTGTATCCATTTGACGTTTGGGAGTTGTTAGGATCCCTTCTATAACATGTTTCTACATAGAAAACTTGCTAATTTTTTGGCTACTGGATCTCGTGAATTGGAAATATGTTTGCACTTATCTCTTGCTAATTTCATGGCTACTGGATCTTGTGAATTGGAAATATCTTTTGCACTTATATCTTGAATGCTTATATATCTTAGGTTTTACTGTTCTTAATGCATATATGCTTTTATAGTTTGTTCTTGTGAATTAATTCATATTTCTGAAAAACTATTATAGTTATTTTTTGCAAAATGCTACTTAAAATTAACAAAACAGTATAGTTAACCCGGGAAAGAAGAGGTATGTACTATGTGTTACGCACCAGAGTTGATGCAGCATTCCAGCGAGGCTAAGCCTTGAGCAAGGGGTCAACTTTTTTTATTATACAGGCCAAATTGGGTTTTATTGTATGACTATTTGGATTGGGGAATGTTTACCACCTGGATTGTTTATGGCCAGCCCCCTTGGTGTCACTCTCAGAAGTACTTAATGGCTTTGTTGATTACTCCTTCGGTGCGATGATATCTCCACATGCAGGGCTTTTAGTTCATGGGTTGGTGTTCCAAGGTTTCTGGGGTGGTCCACTGGGGCTCATGACCAGCCTGGTCTTATTTATGCAAAGGTGATTGCGTGTTGTAAATGGATGTTATTTTTTATTAGCACACCTTTTGCACCCATTTGGACCTACTTTCAGCATCTGAAGTCCTCGTCTAGTGCTCCTAGCCTATGACATCATCTTTTCAGCAGATGAGCCTACAAACCCTGGAAGGGGGCGTTGAGGGACAAGCATAATTTGGGGTTAGATGGGGCATGACGTCACCTCTTAGCTCACTACTTCATCCAGTGAAGCCTTTTCTCAGCATATTTTAGCTTATTTTTACTATCTTTGTCTATTTTGGGGTAAAATTCCTTAATTGTGCAGAATTTACCCTAAAAATATTATTGTTTTATTTTTAGGACTTGTAGGCTCAAAATCAAATATTTGAGGATAAATATAAATAGACATCCTGCTCTCATTGTAAAGTTATAAGGCAAGGGTTCTAATATGAAATTATTTTTTTTCCTCCTACCCTTTGAGTCTTCTTGGTGATGCGAACTTCTCTTGGGATGATTCTCTTTGGTTGATGTTGGATGGATGCGTGATCTAGGGCTTCTTTCTTGCACATGCTATAATTGATGCTAGACTTGTTGGAATAACACATGCACAAGTCTGACCTAAAGGTTTCTTCTTTGCTCATCTCTTGTTGAATGTTGGTGGATAATGTTACTGTGGATTGAATGGTAGTTTCATGCTGCAGTTTCTCTGAATTAGCGCTTTTTACCAATATTCTAAATTTCTATCAACTTTGTGTGCAGGAAACCTCTTGTATAAGGGTTTCCTACTGTTTTTGGGACCTTGTACTTCTCCATTTGCCTTAGTTAGACTCACTTACCGAACCCTAGAGGTTGCTAGGTGATGCCCTAGCTTGCAAGTGCTAGAGGAACATTTCAAGAGAGGGACACTAGCCATGATCTCTCAATGCCCTAGGGATCGAGGCAATAATCATATAAATAGAAAAATTCAAAACTCAAAAAATACTAAAATTTTTGTAAAACTAATCCATAGAAAGGGTGCACCCTACCCAAGTTGTCCACCAATTTAAAGAGGTGTCTTGATTTGCCGACTTGGATGCACAAACTGCCCAAAAGGACAAGTCTACTGTAGACTGTCAATTCAGACTGCTGGTTCACTGTCAAAATCAGTCCAAACAAGCACTTTTGCAGACCTAGTTGGATAGGGAAAATTCAGACTGTCAATTCAGATTGCTGGTTCACTGTCAAAAAGCCCTAGAAATTAGAAAACCCTAAAAATAGAAAAATTCAAAACTCAAAAAATGCTAAAGTTTTTGCAGAACTAATCCATAGAAAGGGTGCTCCCTACCCAAGTTGTCCACAAATTTAAAGGGGTGTCTTGATTTGTCTACTTGGATGCACAAACTTCCCAAAAGGACAAGTCTACTGTAGACTGTCAATTCAGACTTTTGGTTCACTGTCAAAATCAGTCCAAACAAACACTTTTGTAGACCTAGTTGGATAGGGAAAATCACCTTTTTCAGTTGGTTAGCCTCATACATAGGGCGAGTTTATCAATGGTTTTGAAAATACTTTTAAATGTTGATATAACTGTGGTAAAACTGAGTTTCAGCAGACTGTCAAAACAGTCCTTTTTTGCAGAACTAGTTAGGTAGGCACATTCTCCTTTTTCAGCTGGTTTTTTTCATTTTTAGGCCGAGTTTTTTTGATATTAAAAGGCCTATAATCAACACTGATATCGTGCATCACATAGTGCTACAAATCCTAGATTGCTAGTTTGAACGGTAACACTATGTATGCAGCTCCTGGCAAAAGGGTTTTTGTTGATCAAGGATGCCAAGATGTTAGACCCTGGCGCCTATGCTGATTTAATCGCTGTGCTTGTTACCTTAAGGAAGAGGATGTAAATACCATCCTATATACCGTTCTAATTTCTGTTTTCTCTTGATGTAAATATTTTTGTGAATATAAGAACTATTTTTCAAAAAAATCAGTATATTTGCACTTATCAATTTGATATATATATATATATATATAGGGTGTTTCATCTAGGACACTCTTAACCTTAATAATCATAAATTTAGTTGCATGAGAGAGCATTGTGCCTAGCATCCCCCTTCTAAGCGATTTTAAAATTAATTGTAAGCGCAAACCTTAGGTACTTTGGTTAACTAGTGTAATTAGTTCTATTTCTTTGTTGACTTTAATTAATCGAACCAAAACCTTAGAAACCTTAGGTTAAACACTTTGATTAATCCACCACTTAAAACGTACAATTATTAACACTTCAAGACTTAAGGAGACTCTAAGTTGGTTCTATAAAACGCTTGTGTTAATTAATTTCCTTACTTAGGTATCCTTTAATCATCATTGAGATGGAGTGCATCATCTTATGAGCATTTTTTTACTTGTTAGGCATGTTATGCCCTAAATTTTCTACAGTGCACCCTACCAGATGATGCCAAAGAGGGGGGTATTTTCCATTGTAAAAGGCCAAGTAGGGGCTTCTCTATGTAGAAGTGTTGGTTTAGCAGCGTTCCATACCTCTTGGTTGGGCAATGTAGGCCCTCTCAATCCTCATTTCAAGATATGCTAGTCTTGTGGCCCTGCTGACTGCCCCTTGATGGGTGGTAATTCTTCATCATGTTGGGCATTTATTCCCTGGGTAGGTATTGGTGCTCCTTGTGGGAATCTATTAGGACACATGGCTTAGGAGCCCCTAGCCACACTTATGGTTTTATGCTTTGTAATGGTGATTGCGCTTGTAAGCGTTGTCACACTCGCTCTAGCACACCTCATTCATACCCTCTTGGACCTTATTTTATTTTGTTACCCCTCCTCCTTGGTCATCCTAATGAAGAAATGCAAATCGTCCACCTCAAAAGCATATTTTTGGAGGTTGTACCAACCTAAGGAGCGCCTAGGGGGAAAAAGACACTTGTTGGGGTTAGATGGGGCATGATGTCTGTTGCCGCCTTACACACACCTGGGGGGAAGCACAACAGAAATATTCAAGCTGCTTGGTGTGTCCTTGGGGTCAAGTCTTGAGTTAGTTGCGGTCACCTGATCCCGACTCCTTCGTTTAGGCCACTCCTAATGGAGCCTAGGAGGGTAGTCCCTACGAAAGAGTTTCTAAGGCTGTTGAAGTTTATTAGTTATGTATGAAGTGGTTGTTAAGATTTGTTTAGAATTAAATTACTGAATCAAGAATACTGCAATAATGACAATGTTAAAACAAGATACGTAGATAATACTAGCAAGAAAGCAACAAGCATGAGCTGATAAAATAGAGGAAATATTGTCGCAAAATATAGATCAGTGCCAATGGAGTCAAATGAGACAAATCGATGTTACTAAAAACTAGAAATGTTGTGCAATGTTCTTGGTCAGTTTTAATTAGGATTGAATTTGATGAGTGGATTTCAAGCGGGAGGGAATTCCAGATATACCCAAAGGGTATGAGGAGTATGTCCAAAACCTACCGATTGTGGCTTCACATGAGAACTTGTGGGTTAGATGGATTCATGGGGTTGTGTCCTACACTACACCAATAGGGGTGTAGCTTGATGAGGACCGTGGTCACTTTCTAGTAATTTCTGCTTCCTCTATGAAATTTTCCCACAAACAACAGTATCGAGGCTTTGGATTTTCACCTTGGGATGTTTATTTGGATGTGATCCTACTTAGACTAGTCACCCCAATGCTTTTGGTACACCAACTGTTTGGTCGAACCGCAGAGGTGCAGAGCATACACATTGGAGCCTTGGTAAAATTTTAAGAGTTTTATAGCAAACTTTTCTTATGCACTGGAGCCTTGGTAAAATTTTAAGAGTTTTATAACAAACTTTTCTTGTTTTTAAGTCCCCAAGGATCTTTTTTCTAGGTCAATGACCATACTCGGGAAGTCAAGGGGGTAAGATCCAAGTTGAAAGAAAGCAAGATGCAAAAAAATTTGAAAGAAGCAAGTTGTTTAATTACTACAACAACGAAAATCTTTTTCCCTTGCGGTTAGTTTGGTATATTGTTGCTGGGTTAGTATTCAATTTAACCAAAATGAAAGGAAATAAGTAAAAAGCTACTTGATGTACTTTGTTTATCAACCAAATAAACCTAATCTAAGTACTATGCGGATAAAAAACAAATAAATAAGATCGGGCAGATGCATGCTTCCCTCAAATGGGGGAAGGGGGGTGTCGGAGCCATAATCCCACTTGCTTTTTATTATGATTATTTACAATGCCTAAAGAATTACCACTTGGTCCTAATACACTTGGATCCAAGGGTTTACAGTGCTAGAAACTGAAAAGGGGAAGAAAGGAGAGGCCTGGAGCCCTGGGTGGCCTGATTTTAGTGAAATTTAGCCAGCATGCCTCTCCATTCTTTCGCTAAACCTGCAAAACCAGCAAGCAAATATGATTAGAAGATGGTGGTATGCACTAAAAACAAATACAAATTTTCGGACTTTGGCATTTACATGTTTCATGCATTTGATATTTTCCCATTTCCCTCCCCATTCTATTTTGTTTATTTTAAACTATGCAGCTTGGGAAATTACTCTCTTTGATGAGTTACTGAAATTATATTGTCATTGTTTTCTCATTTGCACATGCCACATACCAATGATTGGTTGTTGGTAATGTGATCCAAGGCAATAAGCTAAAATCTTGTTTGCAATGCGATATGGATGAAGGGGTGTGAGGCATAGTTGTGGTTATTTCCAACTGATGGGCTATCATGTTGTGGAGTTCATCATTGGAGATTGTAGGTTTGATGGCGTAGTGGCATGTCTCTCTAAAGGCGAGATACACATTGAGCAGTAAAGTTTGGGCTTGTTCATCACATCCATGCAAAGATTAAGTAGGATCACATTCATGCTAATCCTACAATGCATTCTCTCTTGTCTAAATGTGTTTAAGTTGTGGACACTGGAGACTGAGGTATGACAAGTAGTGGAGAAGGAGCTTGCATTCGACATCCACTCTATTCTTTTGCAAATGATTGTCTTCCTTAGACATTACACAATATTAGCTTCTTATTCATTCATGTTCTACTTTAACCTTCCTTCAGTATTTGTAGGTAGAATTGTAATTTAGTTCCCTTTTGTAGATAACTCATTGTCACTGACTTTCTCTTACTGACAGTAGTCTGTATTTCTGTTTGCTTAGTAACACTTTTACTGTATCTCTCTGCAGCACAGCCAAAAAAGTATTTATTACTATCTGTGTCCTGTTGTTTGATGAATTGAACAAGTTTTTAACTGCCATAATTGTGGTTGGAGATTATAAATTTAACCATTGCATTTTTTCCATTCCAAGGTGGATCTAATCCTTTGTTATTTCAGGAAATGTTTCAGCACATTCCAGGATTTTACTTTTTTGCTGTACTTTCTGTTGCATGATTTCAAGTTTAATTTGCAAAATATTGTTTCCAACTGCTATTCTTAAGCATCTATTTTATCAAGATTTGAAAATTTGTCAAGAGCTATTAAGATGTTCTCCATTGTGGCAGATTTACTAATCATGGCATTGTCAGGTTGTCAATGATATATGCCTTTTGCCAGGATGTGGAAGAGTAGCTTCTTGTGATGGAACAGTTCATGTTTGGAACAGTCAGACAGGCAAACGAATTTCAATATTTTCTGAGCCTTCAGAAATTTCTTCTTCTTCTATGAGCTCTAGCTTGCCTTCAATGTCTAGGGAGAGTAATGAAGTTGGAATTGGAGTAAACACTACAGCATTATCCGGGGGGATACTTTCTGCTGGATTTCATGGAAGCTTGTATACTTGTATGCATTGCATGGAGGCTGAAGAAAAGCTTGTTGCTGGCACTGGTAATGGTTACTTAAGGTAGTGTGTTTTTTCCTACAACATTCTCTTCACATATATGGAAGCTTCAAGAAGGGTTTGTATTGTGATGTTATGGACTTTCATACCTTGTTTTGTTTCTTTGATTTGCAATGTAATTTTCATGAATAGATATTTCAGGGTTACAAAAAATGTCTTGCTTGTTATACCTGTCTGCATTGCTGGTCAGTTCAGTATGCCAACATGAAACATGCATAAGTTTTTCTTAGTGAATTTACTTTGTAATCTGTTAGGCCTTTACTCTTATGAGTTACACAAATATGAGTTACGCTCATCTTCACTCGTGGATTGAAAATAATATTCAAATATTTTTTTCATTAAAAATCTGCCTGGGAGCATTTGGTTATGAGGTACTTTAAGTGGCCTCCTCTTGTCCCCTTTGCATGTTGTCCCCAAACATGCATATATTTTAATACTAACCCTTCAAGCAAGAAGCAAGGAGTGATTCTACATAGGTTGTTCTCATTCTTTTTTGTTGAATCTTCATTTAGAAAACATCAGAAGGTCAAGTATTCAGGTGCAAATTCTGCGGATAGGTGCATGGATTCTTTGGACAAATGAGAGTTGGCGTTATCAAAATTTCTTTAAAACGGATTAACATGATGGCTAAACGTATGCTTTCTTTATTATATACAAAGTTCAAACACACTCTGGCAGAATGGAATTGTACTTGCAAACAGAAGCACAAACTGAAATCAGCGCTTCCTTCCAAAGTCCCGGTATCTTTATTATTAGTATTTGAGAGTATATATATTGTAGATATTATGGCAAGATATAGTTACATGAAGGTATAACATCAAGAAAATACATTCGTATCATTGGCCCACTGAAAGACTCAACTGAATTGATCCTGTAACTACACTTACAAAGGCATTGTTATTGTTCACCTTCTATTATTGTTTACTTAGGTACATTTGTCAATTTAGAAGCTACCTTAACTCAGGGTTGCCTCAAACATGCAGTTTGGCTTCGAAAACAGCCTCAGTCTGAGCACCTTCTCTTGAATGCTCAGACGTGTCCCAAGTCTAACAGCCCTTTGTACATTTTTCCTGGGTATGCTTTTTGAAGCAGCGTCAGCTTGTTTTAGGATTTGTTCTGCTCAACAGAGCAGGTTTGAGAACGCCAGCAGCGTGAAGTTCGAACCATTTCTAATCTTGTTTTGCGGTGTACTCAGGAAAGCAACCTGAGCTTGCCTAATGGTAAGTATCAAAATTTGAAACTTTGAAATATTGTTTTGCTTTCCTACGAATCATGAAACTTGGCCATGAAGGATTCAACTTATCTATAAAAAATGTTTGGCCTTTTAAAACAATGTGGAAAACTTCTAACAGGAGAACTTTTAAGAGACCATAATCGCAAGTTGGTGTGCATGTGGTCTAAGACATTAAGTATTGTCAAAGTTAAGGACATTGGCTATATTATTGTGAAGGAGAAGAGGTCCAAAGTCCTTCTCCAACTAACCACATTTCTAGATTAAAGATCAATTTGGTCTTTGAAAATGTGGAAGTAACCAATATTGGCCATGTTAATTTTAAAAGATAAATTCCTTCTAGATTTTTTGTCTAGTAAAGGGAAAAAGAGAGGAATAAATAGAAATAAAGGGCATACATTTTGTAAGAACAACAGGAAGGAATGATCCAGATGGAGATCGGTGGCCACCCACCTATTCCATTGGCTCAAAACAATTGCCCATTTTGGCAATTTCCTAGTAATTTTTCTACGTTTTTTCGAGTCTCAAACTTTTGGGGCCGTTTTGAGGCCCTAAACAACGTTTTTTGGTGATTCGGGAGGCCAAATGATTGGCGATGACATTCATTTGGCCCCAATTGAAAGATGTAAAGCTCGGATAGACCTTTTCAATGGGCTATCGAACGCCCCAAACGAAGATCGTATGCAAAAGTTATGACCCTGGGAAGTTGACTGTTCAACTAACAACCTTGGGTCAACAAACTTTATGACAGCTCATCTTCTAGGTTATGTTTTGGAATTTTAGGGTTCTCGTCCTCATGCTTATTATAAATAGACCCATTTGGCCTCATTTTGTATTCAACTTGGTGTTGACTCGGACCGCAACCGGAACTGGGAGTTGAACCGGTCGGGTGTCAACTTGGACCGGAACCAGAACTGGTAATGAATCGGAGCGGTTTGATTTCAATGAATCGGGCTATTAAATAATAGAAAAAAATTACAATTTTAATAAAAATTAAATTTAACATTCCAAAATATGATTTCAAGCCATTAGATGATTAGAGACATAATATGCAAAGTCTACTCACATATATATGGTAAACTTGTCAAGTGAGATTGGGGGAAGATCCGTGGGCTGGAGCAGGAGAAAGCTTTAGTTTGTCAACACAGCTGGTCCAACATTTGAGGTCTCGTAAAATAGTAACATTAGCAGATGCACACTCATATTTTTCCTCAAGGGGCAAAAGAAGCTGGAAAAACGCCCAGTCCCTCGGTCTAACTGGTGCACACGCGATAGAGTGGAACATATATCTTAATATGCTAGTCTCAAACCATGTTCACCTGTCTGCAGAACTAGACAAGCTCATTTGGACAAAAAACTCAAAAACAGGGCAATACACAACGAAGAACAAGTATGAAGTAGCAATTAGAGAATAGGCAACATCGGAGGAAAAATGGTGGTGGAACAAGTTATGGCAAATTCATAGTCCTTTGAAGATCATTATCACAATGTGGTTGGCATTATCCAACAAATTATTAACTTGGGAAATGCTGAAGAAAAGAGGTTTTGAGGGCCCTAGAATATGTCCATTGTGCAAAATGAGTGAGGAAACGAACTTACATTTGTTCGCTATGTGTCCATATGCAGGAAGCGTATGGACAGAAGTGACAAGAAAGCTTGTAACCAGAGGAACTCATGCATGCACAATAACAACGTCGGAAGAACACACTAAAACGTGGTGGCAGGACGAAGCGGTAGGTTCCTTTGAAGCCTTCCCAATTCTGTTTGTTTACAGTATTTGGGAAGCACAAAACAAAACCATTTTCAAGAATTTGTGGGTCTCCCCTGATATCACCATCGCCGTGTTAATGAATAAGATTCAGGAACACAAACTCATCTCTGTTCCAATCAAGAGAAGATCTATCACAACACCTATCATAAACAAGGATATATCATGGGCATACTTTGATGGAGCTAGCCAGGGTGAGCCTCCTCTGGGAGGGGCTGGAGTTGTCATACATTTCACTACAGGCAACCAATAACAAGGCGGAACTTGCAGCTTTATGGCAGTATTGAGGATGACACTAAATAGATAAATCCGGGATATTCAGATATTTGGTGACTAAAAATTGGTTATAGATTAGGCAAATGGAAGAAACAACATTAGAGCACCACATCTTCAACATCTCCTAGCTGATATCCGGTCTTTAAAGATTCAGTTTGAAAGGATAGCCTTTGCACATATATACATAGAACTGAATGAAGAAGCAGATACCCTTTCCAAACAGGGTCTCGCCTTTTAGCCAGGAATGATGGAAATTGAAGAAATCACAAATGGGCTTTCATCCCTTCACTATGAATCAATCTAAATAGTGTAAGATTCAAGAATGAAAATACAGAAGGTTTGATCAGGAGTTGTAAATGGAGAAAGTTTTGAAAAACAATTTTCTCTCTTTTTTGAAGGTAGCCATAACGACTGAACTATATGTTTTTATGTAAGCTCGTTAGAGCAATTCACGTTTATTCACCGAATAAAAGGTTTTTTCCTTTGGAAAAATATATGGTATACTTGCCAAAGCATGTGAGCTAGGCATGTCATGAAAATCACAATTGTCTATGAATCTACACCTAATGCCGAGAAGTCTTCCTACTACATGCTTCTTTCATAGTCAAGGGAAATATATAAGAATTGGAGGTAGGAATAACATAGAGGATACATCTATCACTAATAAATTCTAATTGAATGCATGCCAACAGATTGTTACATTTTCTTTCTCATGGAGTTTGGATACTCAAACTATTCATTGAACTGGCTCTCTTGAATTATGATGGTTAACGATAATGCTTTAAAATATAGATACAAGATTTGGATAAGGTGACTACCAAGAAAAGAGCCATATAAACTACTGTGTGTAAGTATGCATATAATCTTTGATAACTCCTAATGATAATTTTTATGACAATTAGTAAAGCTGTAATCAGTGTCAAAGGGTAACTAGAGTGTCAAGTTACCACTCATGGCAAAGGTAATCGATGTTATGAACTTGTGAGTGAAATGGGAGGGAGGGGGGTCTCTTTTATAGCCTTAGCATGCATTTTAGGGTTAGGTATTAAGTTATATATATATATATATATATATATATTTTATATAAAAATCAAAATTTGAATGTTTTTTTGACCTCGGGGAGGCATTTCCCAATTGGATGATCGGTTAGTTACAGGGCCGGGCAACTAAGACCGGTTCGGTAATGAATCGACCGGTTCATACCTCGAGCCGACGGTTCGTTTAGGAACTGGTCTCTGGTTCGGTATTTGGTCCGATTCGAACCGCCCAGGGTGTTAGTCGGTCAGACCGGTCGGTTTCGGTTCTACTCTAGGCGGTTTTTAAAACACAGGCGTTGAGTATGGTTGCCATTGATGTCAAAGGAGTTCATTAATGACAAAGGAAATGACATGACATGTATGATGATGTGACATGTGTGATGAGGTTGCAAAGTCATATGATGGTGTTCTAGTTCTCTCATAAAGTCATTGTTACAATTTGACACCATTCTGTAAGAGTATGGCAACTTGCTGAAACTCTGAAAATTTGAGTAAGTATAAATTCTTCTTAATCTGCCTAAGGGGCCTCTGTAAAATACATGCCATCTTCTATACTTGATGGATTACATGATTATGAGGATATAGACATCTAGATTGTTGTCTTGTGCATCTAACCATATGATTGGTTTGTCAAGTCAGTTTCTGAAGGTGAAGTTATTGGTCTGCGAAAAGTGCTTTCTGGCATGATTTTCACTGTTTCAGTTCTGGTAAATCTGCCTAAGTGGCCTCAGTAAAATGCCTGCCATATTTGTAGGATACTAATAAAAGTTATATGAGACCTTAAGGGTTTAGCTTGTTGATGTGTGCATATGACCATGGTCTTAGTTCACCTAAAACGTGCTTGAAGAAAAAGTTACAAGTCTGCCAAAATGAGGTTTCAGACTGTTTTGGGAAATTTGCTGAAAATTGACTAAGTATTGAAAAATCGGTTTAAGTTGCTCTAGTAAAATGCCCGCCATATTTTGTAGGAAACAAATAAAAATAATCTGAGACCATCATGATGTAGCTTGTTGATGTGTGCATCTGACCATGGTCTTATTTCTTCTAAAAGGTGCTTGATGTAACGCCCCATATTTTGACTAGTCATACCTATTGCACTTTATTTTGGCTTATTTCTTTTTCAACTTAGCTCAATTGAGTGAGCCTCATTTACGACACGATGGATCGATATTGTGATGTTACTAGGTTTATTTACGATGTTACTATGCTTAGGGTATCATCATGATTATTATGTTGCTATGTTTATGCAGTTACGATGTGTTGATTATCATGGGATTACTATATTTTACGATTATAGTATATGTTGAAATGTTTTCATTTATTAAATGTGAAGTATATGATGCTGTACGTAGATACCATATTATGATGTGACCAATTGAATTATTATATGTCGTGTGTACCTATGATGAATTAAATTATTACATGAAATAATGATGAGGATGATGATGTGATCAATTGATTATCAAGTCAAATTACTTGTTATACATGTGTATTTGTTAAGTACTAACACACAGGACATTGGTGCCATGTGATAGTCGAATACTTGATATGATATGTGGAATAGTGACTTGTTACGCAGTCAACCTTAACGACCAAAAAAGATGATATGATGACACGATCCAATAATCCCGATAGCAGCAGAGTATGAATTAATAGGGCATAGGCCCAACATGTTGAAAAGGTTGGATGTGTAGCCCACCCTATGTCACTATGATACCCAGGGTTGTGCGAGGGTAGTGCTGAGACACACTCCCCAAGTTGTTGTGATGACGACAGTCGGATGCCTGCTAGGAGAGGCGAGGTCCGCTAGTTAGCCGACGCTACCGCTCCTAGGTTCTATGTAGCCAGGCTAGTATAGCTGGCATCCACTTTGTACTAACAGAGGAAGGAAAGGGAGGATGCAGACGTAGGATAGGATAGGAGGAAATGATAGTTAGTATTGTGGAGGGTTGGGTGTTTACTGATACCGAGTTAGTGGTAGTGGGTACCCATATTGTTTGACGGTTAAGTTAATAAGAACACAAAGATAAGCTATGAAACCAAAAAAAAAGGGGAGTAACTGTTAATAATGGAGAATGTTAAAGTAATTATATTATACTTGTTATGTTTGCATGAAGGATGAATAGTACTAGCTAGCACTTATGCATAAGGAAATATGATGTATGGTTATAGTGTGTGTTCGACCTCTGCATGTACTTGGCCATGCATGCACACCTTGCACATGCACGCTAGTATCGATATATGAATATTGTCCATGTTAAATAATGGTATGAGTCGTTGTGAATAACTAAGTTAATTAGGCAATGATCCAATACAGATAATGAATGTTTTAGTTATTTAAGCATAGGTGAACATTGTAATAAGTAATGGATTAAGTATCATCAATTAGGATTGTCACAAGGAAATTGTCGTAAATAAACACAAATTTTTTTAAATAAAGAACTATTGTCAGCAATTATTAATCACTAATTATTATTATCATTACTACAATTACTATTCTTTAATTAATATTTATAATGATAATTATCCCTTACTATAAATCATAAAGGATTAACAATATAATTAAATGAATTATTGAGTTAAGTAATTATGGATGGATTAATCGAAACATTTCACAGGAGGGCATGAATGATATTTTACTAAAACATGATAAGGCAAGATTACATTAAAATAGTATTGTCAGTAATTTACTATTGTGTAAGACATTAGGTTCGGATAGGATATGACATTTAAGTCACCCACCACTACCAACACGAAAAAGGGCAACAATAATAATTATTTAATTTATATTATAGGTGAATAAGACAAGTGAGTATTATCTTACATTAAAATAAACAATAAAAAAGGTCAAATTAAATGGAAAAGTTAAAATAGCAATTATCCATTTGACTACCCGAGAGAGCGGGAACTCCTAGATATAATATTATAATAATTCCTTCCTTGGTTAGTATAATGGTATTAATTATTTAAAAACCCAAGGACATGGAAGACTAGGGCGGTGGAGTAAGCATGAAGGTTTCGAGAGGAAGGAAAAAGGGTATTTAAGGGAGTTTTACAGAAAGAGGAGGGGGTTGGTGTTTGGGGAATTCTTGGGGAAAGAATATGACGAAGAATTGGGAGGAGAAAGGGGATACCAAGGAGGGAGTTAACTCGGGGATTGATGAGGTGGGAAACTCAAAGAAAGAAAGTAAATTGAACTATGGATGGAGGGATCCTAAAAATGGAAGGCTGCTATTCAGATTATCGAATTGTGGGTTCGGGGGCTAGGAAATCCGTCGATTTCCTAGGGTGGTTCATCTGGTTTTGGTAGCAAAGGCTTGGACGAGAAAGAGTACATGAGTAAGGGGACTATCTTCAACCTATGGGAGCAAGGAGACCATCCTCAACTTGCATAATTCCAGGTACTCTTCTATGATGATATTGGTTTCAGCAATTAATTGTTTAATAATTATGCCAGAAGGTAAATTGCAGAGGAAATAGAAGAAGCAGATAAATTTTAATAGATAAATGTCTTAACTATTATACTCTGTTAGAATTTTCATGTGAAATCTGAAAACTGATTACTGTTAACTTTTAGAAATCATTATGTTGCCATCTAAGCAAACAATTAGAAAAACTATAGAAAACAACAAGGTAAAATAAATAAGTAAATTTTATTTCCTTGGATTTTAAGGAAACAACTAGAGATGAGCTGAACCACTACAGAGGAGAGCTTAGAAATTTACAGACTTAATGCTCTGCTGGGAAAGCAAGCATTACACTTGAAGACAAAGTTATAGGTCTGCCAAAACAGGGTTTCAGGCTGTTTTGCACTAGTTCATGAAAATGCATGTTTCCATAATGAAGAGATGCGTTGGTGAAAAAGTTTTAATGAAGGGACACAATGATGAAAAGACACAATGGTTCAAAGACACGATGAAAGAAGTATTTAAACATAAGTTCGAAGCGGATGAAAGATGTCTCAACTATCGAGATCAATGTAGCATCAAGAGAAGACAAAGACCAATAAAGTGAAGAATAATCAGTAACAAAATTGAAGAAATAGATCAAATTAGGGAGGTAGGGTGGTGCTAGGGTAGGTTGCAAACCTGCAGGGAGGTCTTAGCCTCCTTCTAGTAGTGGTTGGAGTACAAGGGTGTTGTAGCATCCTTATCTGTTGGTGCAGGTAGTAAAATCCTGGGTGTTGGTGCATCATTGTCTGTTGGAGTAGGCAAAAAACAAGGTGTTGGTGCATCCTTTCTGTAGTAGCAAAAAAATAATTTTGTAAAAATCATCTTATTAATGAGTTTGATTTTGTGGTTTGCTCTTTGAGGTTTCCACGCTAAAATTTTGTGGCCTAGCTTGTTTGATTCATTGTTTGTCTTATACTAATTGTTTTAATAAAGTAAAAAGAAGGCAATATTGATTGACCTCCCCTCTCAGTATTGCTGGATAAACCAACAATTGGCACGAATGAGTGTAGCAGCCACATCTCTTCTCAGAGATAGCTACCACCATTCTAGCTGCTTTATTGTACAGTCTGTTCTATTTACATCATTTAATAGAATGTGTTTATTGTATCTCTGGTTTCCTTGCTACATGTCTGTATTTATGATTCTATATCTCTTCTTTCATTTTGTTCTCACATAAATCCAGATCAAGGAATACCTCCTTATTCCATCAACTAATAAAGGAAATCATTTTATTGATAAGATAAGATAATTTTATTAATGTTCAACGAATGACCACAAAAGTAGGTCAATGGGATTAAAAGGATACAACCAATATAAGTACAATGTCGGAGTACAAACACAACTCCTAGAATGTGTCGGAACTAAATCTATGATAAAATAAAATAAAGAAAGAAAGATACAAGCAGTAAGATAGCTTCCTAAAACATGCATATAACTGTATCCAAGGCATGGTGATGCATGCGACTAAGTGATTATGTCCAAGGTTGGGCTAGATAGCTCAAAAATCCCTCAGAAGCCTGTTAAGAAGAGAGAGAGTTGAACATGCGGCTGATGATGTCAAGAACGCCTGAGTTTGATAATCAGTGGTGACGAGGACAAACTAGGTACTGGCTTGCTGTTGAGTCCTCTGGAACCACCGAGGTGTCCAATTGTATGATCTTGGTGGGGATGTAGGAGTGAGGGGTACTCCTAGCATTCAAGGTTGAAAGAAATAAACCCAGAATAGATCTCTAACTGCTCTGCTGGGGTTGAGAAGGGATCCTGCATGTAATGTCCCCCTCTAATTAAGCACCCAAAACACTCGCTAACCTACTTAATTCCCATAGGTTTGAGTGGGTACTGCATAAGAGGGAATTCACTGAGGGCATTTGATACTTAGAGCAGATCAAGACATTTATTTAGTGTTAAAGTCATTAGTCGTATAAAAGAAGCCTTATTTCTTTATGCTTAAAAGTCAACATCAAATTGGAATTGCATGCATGCAAAAGTGAAGCATAAACCCTAAAAGTGACATACAAAGCCTAAAAGCGTATGAGACTCTATTTAAGAGGGTTATTGGACTAAAGAGACTATCTATTATTATTATTGTTGATTTTGGAGTTTTGAGCAACAACATAGCGTGCAGCCGCGGCAGTTAGGGTTGAAGACGATGTCTTCAGCTAGCCAGGGTTCGACAGTGAAATATCTGCACTAGTCTCTTTCAGGATAGACCATCAAGGTTTATCAACGACATCCATTTTATTTATCCATATCCAACGATTCAGTATCTACCGAAAGATTGTTTGCAGGTTCATCAGTGCAGCTGGGGGGATTTAGCTAGAAAACCCCAAAGCATTCGCTGGGTCTCTGAATCCCAGTTTTTCCTCCGTATCCTGGCATCATCTTCATCAGTAGGGTCACTCTACTGCCTTGAGTGACTGTCAGCTTTCGATTTGCTCATCCAGAGTATCTACCAGCATATCTGTGCAGTTGGGGGGCGTGAGCAGCAGAATAAGAGATCAATTTGCTAGCTAGGTCAGAGGGGTGCAAACTCATGCACGCTCCGGTCATTCTCATTGTCGGGGGCAGACTCACATCTCAACAAAGTTTCAGCTTCATTTGATACTCCTTCCATAAAAAAACGTCATCTTCAGTGTAGAAGAGGGTTTCCTTGTTGCTGGGCATCACACTGGAGGAAAGGAGCACCATTAGCCCACTTATCCGAAATTTTATGCATGTAGCTATTTTTGGAGTAATATCAACCGAGTTATCAGTGGTAAGTGTTCAATTCCTTTATGCAAACCCTAACCCTAATTCATCTATATTTTAGTGTATTTTTGCATGGCAATTTTGCATGCACGATTATTTCATATTTTTGCACAAGATTAAGTGTACGAGTCAGCATTATACACAGTGTCAGTAGAATATCAGTATTTGGGATATTACAGTGTTATCAGAGCATGTTCCTTGCCAGGTGTGGGCTTGAACATGAGAAGTAAATGAATACAGAAGAAGACTCTTTTGTAACCTATAGGAGAAGGAAGAGTAGGTACACGGAGGAGCAGGAATTTGAGGATATCCAACTAGAAGATACCAACTCACACATGGACCCAACAGGTATACACTTTGATAGAGGGAAAAGAACAGGAGAGGACGAAGACAAGATGGAGTTTCGTAGCTTGGTGAACGCATTGCATGATCTAGCCAAAGGGCAAAAGGAAGTCTTGCATGCAATAAACAGGTTGGCGACGAAACCAGAACCAGGGCATAGGAGTATACCTCTCTCACTAGTAGATAGAGGGTCTACAAGCAATAGTGGGAAGCATGCATACACCAATATGCAAAACACACCCCACATATATAACAGACCTTCTAGCAGGCCTAGTATGCCTCACTTCCTGGCAGATGCCGTAGCAGGACCAATCATGCCAGTAGAACCTAGTGAACCATTTGGAGCCTATTTACAGGAATGGAGGGATTTAGGGGATGAGTTTCATGCAACCATGTCTTTCTCAGACTTCTGCAACATGAAGAGTAGGAACCGACCCAGGAATTTCAACAGGGGGTTTAATCAGAACTGACTTGCAAAAAACCTTGGGTAGATTGACCATCCCAAACTTTGATGGGGCTTGCGGAGGTTTAGCGAGAATATGGGTTCAGAAGTTGGATACTTTTTTTCAACTCAACCCCATGATAGAGACAGATGCCATTAAATTGGCTACACTACACCTAGACGAAGAGGCTCATGAGTGGTGGTACCACAAACTAGTGACATTAGGTCACAACACCATCGGTTCCTATAATGAGTTCACACAAAAGCTCATGGAGCGGTTTGACATGAAGGACCCGGAGATACACTTTAGAGAGTTGGTTCAACTCAAACAGACAAGTAGTGCCGAGGCCTTCATCTCAGAGTTCCAGAGGGTACCTGTGATGGTAACAGATGTGTCGGAGAACATGCTGATTATGTTGTTTACAGAGGCATTGACACAACCACTACGGGGGTGGGTGAAAGCCTACAAACCTTCCACTCTACAGGATGCAATCAACAAAGCCAAAGATCTCCAAGATTCGGTTTCGAAGAACAGGTTTCCACTCAAGTCCAACTTTCCAGTTAGAGACAAAGATAGGAAACCTTTCCAGCAGGAAATACCAAAGAAAACTTGGTTGGACAACAACACAAGGAAAGACTTGAGACGGAAGAAATTGTGTTTTACTTGTCAGGAACCGTGGGTTCCAGAACACAGGTGCTCAGGAAAGGCCAAAGCCCACTATATAGAGGTATATTCAGACAGTGAAGGGGAGGACTACGAGCATGAAACAACAGAGGAATTGTGGGCAGCAGAGGAGGAGTCACTCCAAGGGGATACACCAGAGGGATTTATTGCTACATTATCTGAGGTACCTAGGTTTCATACTCTCAAGGTCAGAGGAGTAGTATAGGGCCACAGAGTAGGAGTATTGATTGATGGGGGAGCAACCCACAATTTCATTGATGCAGTATGGGTGGCTAAGAGGGTTATTCCGACAGAGAAGTTTGAGGGATTTACTGTAGCAGTAGCAGGAAACACTAGCATGAAGTGCAACTATTGGATTCCTAAACTGAATGTCACATTAGGCAACTACCATATGACACTCATTTTATGTAGTGAATGTGGCTGATGCAAATGTAGTATTAGGCATCCAATGGCTTAATGCAATAGGAAAATATGCTACTTATGCCCCAAAACCAGTATCTTCACAGAGAATGGAGGTTGTGCTTAGGCAGAGTCACATAGAATGGTCAGTAGAGTGCTTGGTTACCTTTAGGGAACCTCCAGAGAACAACGCCCAACACCCAGCGGATATTCAGGCATTATTGCAGAAGCACGAGAAGGTATTTCGGGATCTTTCGGTGGGTAGACCACCAGATAGGGTATTTGAGGATATCATTGAGTTGGAGGAGGGGACACAGGCAGTCATCAACACTCCATACAGGCATCCCAAGAGATACAAGGATGAGATCGAGAAGACGATCAAGGAATTACTAGAACTAGGGTATATCCGTCCGAGTTCTAGTCCCTTTGCATCATCAGTCGTCTTAGTTAAAAACAAGGATGGCACATTACGAATGTGTATTGATTATAGAGCACTCAATAAGAAGACCATCAAAAACAGGTATCCCATCCCTAGGATTGATGAACTAATGGATGAGCTATGAGGGGCCAAATACTTTTCTAAAATCGATCTCCGATCAGGGTACCATTAGATCCGAGTAAGGATCAAGACATTCCTTGTAATGTCCTCTTCGGCTTAGGCATTGAGGACCAACCCGCTAACCTATGTGATTCCTATAGGTTCGAGCAGGTACTGACAGTCAAGGAATCAACCGAAGACTGATGCCATATATAGAAGATCTAGGGCATCAATATTATATCACCATTGGGTCGAAGAGGGCCACTAGAGCCAAAGGCCACCTGTATGCATGACATCCGGGCATTATTTAATGATGCATGCACCCGATTAAGTCTCCATGCGCATGCATGCAAGTCAACTGCAAATTAGAAGATAAAGTGACCTAATTAGGTCAAAAGTTAGGGTTTTCGCAGTTGAGAGTTATAAAAGAAAGATAGAGTGAATGGAGAAGTCACTTATGTGATAATTGATTTGTGGAGTCGAATTGGAGAGCTCGACGAGCTAAGTTGGGGTTGAGCGCATGCTTAGCTAACTGGTGTATTTCGACAGCGAAATCTATCTACCCTAGTTCATCATCAGGTTGGATCATCTAGGTTCAACACTAGTTCATCATCAGGTTACATTCAGCAGTTATTCCGGGAGGTTGATTATTCATCCAGCCAGAGGGTTTCACCATCACACCGTGTCACCGTGATTAGAGACAAAGCAATTCGTTTTCCTACCTACAGGTTTTAGAACTTCCGCATGTTGCTTCCATCATCATTAGAGGGGTATTATAACCCTAGTGCACATCATCCGGGCTTCCAGCAGTAGCTTACTTATTATTCTGGAGCTTATATAGTTTGAGAGGAGGGCGCATTCACCCGTGGAGGACGATTTGGTGTATCTCCTTATTCCCCTGGCAGAATCCTTGCATGTTGGGATCAGTCTCTTCACCATCAGCTGATCTATATACTGGTATGTACATGCATTGATTTCCCCTATTTTATAGTATCTCAGTATTTTTCTAGGGCACATATTTGCATGCAAAGTTCGGGGTTTGCTTTCCTATTTGATTAAGGAGTAAGTCTATTAGCCATCTATAGTATACACATAAACAGTAAAATATCAGTGGTATTAGAGCTATTTTCCTTGCCAGCTGTGGGCATGCAAAAATTATAAATGAATCCAGGAGACCCATACAACATTACTCACAGGAGACAGAGGTATAGAGATAGAGAAGAGGAGTTAGAGGACATAGATTTGGGGAATAGAGAGTATCAGTTTGAAAAAGGCAAAGAAACAATGCCGATGATGATGAAATAGCTTTCAATAGTCTCATATCAGCCATAAAAGAACTCACCACTGGGCAAAAAGAAATGATGAGCACCTTCAGGCAAATGACTAAGAAGAATGGGCCCACCCCACACAGTCCCTTATTTCCCAACAGTGATAGGGTATCCATCAGCAGTAGTAGGGAGCACTTACATACCAACATGCAGAGCCATCCCCATATATACAAGCCTTTCAGATCTACCATGCCTCAATTCTTAGATAGTCCAGCTGCAGTGCCTCTAGCACAAGCAGAACCAGAAGAACCCATGAGTGCCTATCTGAGAGAATATAGGGCTTTAGGAGAGGACTTCCATTCAGCCATGACCTTCACTGACTTCTGCCACTTCAAAAGTAAGAACAAACCCAAAGCTTACAATAGGCCATTCACCCAGAACTATGAGTTACAGCGCACCGTAGGGAAACTGACTATCCCTACCTTTGAGGGCACCTGGGGTGGCCCAGCTAGGAATTGGGTGCAGAAGTTGGATACATACTTCCAGCTCAACCCCATGATTGAGACAGATGCCATTAAATTGGCTACTTTGCATTTGGACAGAGAGGCACATGAGTGGTGGTACCACGGGTTAGTGACACTGGGTCACAACACCATCACCTCATACACAGAGGCTCATTGAGCGGTTTGATCGGAAGGATCCAGAGGTACACTTTAGGGAGCTGGCACAACTCAAGCAGACAGGGAGTGCAGATGCTTTTATTTCTAAATTTCAAAGGATAGCAGTCATGGTCACAGATATATCAGAGAGTAGGTTGATTATGTTGTTCACTGAGGCTCTAACTGAACCCTTACGGGGATGGGTCAAGTCTTATAGGCCCACCACCCTAGCAGATGCCATCAGACGGACTAGAGAATTGCAGGATGCAGTGCCCAAAAATAGGTTTCCTCCTAGGACCAATGTTCTTATTAAAGATAAAGAAAGGAAACCATGGCCCAAGAAAGAATGGATGGACAATGATACCCGACAGGACCTTAGAAGAAAAAAGTTATGTTTCACTTGCCAGGAACCATGGATACCAGGTCACAGATGTTCAGGAAAAGGAAAGGCCTACTACATAGAGGCTTATTCCGACAGTGAGGAGGATGAGGATTACCAGGATCAGGAGCAGGGAGAGACAACAGAGATAGTTGCTGAGGGACAGGCCTTAGGAGGTACCATTGCTACCATGACAAGGGTTCCTAGATTCCACACTCTTCGGATCAAAGGTACCATACAGGGCCACAGAGTGGGAGTACTGATAGATGGTGGGGCATCCCACAACTTTATTGATGCTGCATGGGTTAAAAAGAGAGACATTCAGACTGAGAGCTTTGATGGGTTTTCGGTAGCAGCAGCAGGTCACACCATGGAGTGTAGTCAGAGGATTCCTAAATTAAAGGTAACGCTTGGGAATTATACAGTGATAGAGACATTCTATGTGGTAGATGTACCTGACATGAATGTGGTACTAGGAGTTCAGTGGCTGTATTCCATAGGGAAGTATTCCACAAATTACCAGACCATGGAGATGGAGTTTACAGGAGTAGAAGGACAGAAGGTGGTATTGAGAGGGATGAATACCTATCCTCCCACAACAGTGACATCACACAGGATGGAGGCAGTACTCTGGCAGGGAAATATTGAGTGGGTTGCAGAGTGTATGGTTACCTTCAGGAAACCACCAGATGAGGCCACACAACATCCAACAGATATAGAGGCCTTACTACAGAAGCACAAGGTAGTATTCGGAGACCTTCCAGCAGGTCGACCTCCAGATAGGGGATTTGAGCACATTATTGAGTTAGAGGAGGGGACCCAAGCAGTTATCACCACTCCTTACAGACATTCCCAGAGGTATAAAGATGAGATCGAGAGTACAATCAAGGAACTACTCAAGCTGGGATACATCAAACCTAGCTCCAGTCCCTTTACATCTTCAGTAGTGCTAGTGAAGAAAAAGGATGGAACCTTACGCATGTGCATTGATTACAGGGCATTCAATAAGAAGACCATAAAGAACAGGTATCCCATCCCTAGGATTGATGAGTTAATGGATGAACTACAGGGGGCAAAGTACTTTTCCAAAATTGATCTTCGCTCAAGGTACCATCAGATTCGGGTTAGGGAACAGGATGTTCCAAAGACTGCTTTCCATTGCCACTACGGACATTATGAGTTTCTAGTGATGCCATTTGGGCTCACTAATGCACCAACTACTTTCCAATCATGCATGAACCATATCTTCAGGACACATTTGCGTAAATATATTCTGGTATTCTTTGACGACATATTGATATACAGTCAGACTTGGAAAGAACATTTGAGACATCTTGATGAAGTACTTGGTATTCTACAAGAGCAGTCACTATATGCCAAAATGTCCAAGTGTGAGTTCGGCATGCAGGAGATGTTGTACTTAGGACATGTGATAGGGGCCAACGGGGTTTAGGTGCACTTAGAGAAGATTCAGGCAATTTTGGATTGGCCTACGCCTAAAAATGTGACAGAACTGAGGGGCTTTTTGGGCCTTTGCACCTACTACAGGAGGTATGTCAGCGGATTCTCACAGATGACCGCACCCCTCATAGATCTTACCAAGAAGGGAGCATTTAGTTGGTCGGAGGCAGCACAACAAACATTCGAGAA
>LPNX010475792.1:410529-430488 GCA_001517045.1 Pseudotsuga menziesii
ACTTTATCTCTTATGAGCATCTCATCAGATTGGAGGTCTCATCTTTTGGTTGAGTACTCCAAAGATAAGTTTGCTTGCGAACTATTGGATGGACAGATTCAGGATGATAGGTACAGGGTCATTGATGATATCATATACTACAAAAACAAAATCTTCTTGGTTCCAGAGTCTCCCCTCAAGAAGAAAATCTTACAGGCATCGCACGATTCACCATTAGCAGGGCATCAGGGGTTTCTCAAGACCTACAGACAGATTAGAGAAAGGTTCTCATGGAAGGGCCTCAAGAAAGATGTGATACAACATGTGAGGGAGTGCAGCTTGTGCCAACAAAACAAAATAGAGCACATCCACCCAGCTGGTTTACTACATCCCTTACCTATTCTCGAGCAGAAATGGGAGAGCATTTCTATGGACTTCATTACTGGGCTGCCCGAGGTCCAAGGCAGAGACTGCTTGTACGTAGTAGTGGACAGATTGACTAAGTTTGCTCACTTCTTTGCCATATCATCAGATTATTCAGCAGCACAAGTAGCATAACTATTTTTTAGAGAGGTATTTAGACTCCATGGGTTACCCAAGACCATTGTCAGTGACAGGGACAGCAAATTCACAAGAGCCTTTTGGCAAGAGCTTTTTCGGTTAGTGGGGACCGAGTTAGCCATGAGCACAAGTTATCATTCGTAGAGTGGCGGGCAGATAGAGATTGTTAATAGATGGATTGAGGGATTGTAGAGGACATGGATCAAATGGTTACACTTGGGTGAACATTGTTACAACACTCATGAATTTACTATCACGATCACATGAGAAATTACGTATCAGGTCAGCAGAGGACATGGATCAAATGGTTACACTTGGGTGAACATTGTTACAACACCACCTACCATATGACCATTAGGATGACCCATTTTCGAGCCCTGCATGGGTACGATGCTTCCACTTTTGCAGACCGGATATTTGGCGATACCAGGGCCCCCAAGGCCAAGGAGTGGATTTAGGAGGGTCAAGATATCCTCAAGATACTTAGGGAGAACATACAGGCTGCTCAGAATCAACAGAAGATATATGCAGACAAGCACAAAGTTGAGCACGGTTTTGAGGTGGGAGACTTTGTTTATTTACGCCTCCAGCCTTACCGGCAGTCATCTCTTAAAAAGAAAGGAGCAGAAAAACTCCAACCTCGTTTCTATGGTCCATACAAGATAATTTGGAAGGTCGGAGAGGTAGCATATGAGCTAGAACTACCCCCAGAGAGCAAGATTCACAATGTATTTCATGTCTCCAATCTCAAGAAGGTGGTTGGTCAACAGATTGTTACATCTTCCGAGCTGCCTCCCCTTGATGATGAGGGGCAATTGGTTTTGATTCCGGAGCGCATCCTAGAGGTGCGAGAGCGGAAATTGAGGAACAAAATCATCAGAGATTACCTGGTTCAGTAGAAAGATCTGCCTATAGAGGAGGCTACAGAATTACAGCACCCAGTTTTACAGTTGCTTGAGGACAACCAAATTCGAGCGGGGAGGACTGTAATGTCCTCTTCTGCTTAGGCATTGAGGACCAACCCGCTAACCTATGTGATTCCTATAGATTAGAGCGGGTACTGACAGTCAATGAATCAGCCGAAGACTGATGCCATATATAGAAGATCTAGGGCATCAATATTATATCACCATTGGGTCGAAGAGGGCCACTAGAACCAAAGGCCACTTGCATGCATGACATCCGGGCATTATTTAATGATGCATGCACCCGATTAAGTCTCCATGCGCATGCATGCAAGTCAACTGCAAATTAGAAGATAAAGTGACCTAATTAGGTCAAAAGTTAGGGTTTTCGCAGTTGAGAGTTATAAAAGAAAGATAAAGTGAATGGAGAAGTCACTTATGTGATAATTGATTTGTGGAGTCGAATTGGAGAGCTCGACGAGCTAAGTTGGGGTTGAGTGCATGCACAGCTAACTGGTGTATTTCGGCAGCGAAATCTATCTGCCCTAGTTCATCATCAGGTTGGATCATCCAGGTTCAGCACTAGTTCATCATCAGGTTACATTCAGTAGTTATTCCGGGAGGTTGATTATTCATCCAACTAGAGGGTTTCACCGTCACACCGTGTCACCGTGATTAGAGACAAAGCAATTCAAATTCCTACCTACAGGGTTCAGAACTTCCGCATGCTGCTTCCATCATCATCAGAGGGGTATTATAATGCTAGTGCACATCATCCGGGCTTCCAGCAGCAACTTACTTATTATTTTGGAGCTTATATAGTTTGAGAGGAGGGCGCATTCACATGTGGAGGATGATTTGGTGTATCTCCTTATTCCTCCGGCAGAATCCTTGCATGCTGGGACCAGTCTCTTCACCATCAGCTGATCTATATATTGGTATGTACATGCATTGATTTCTCCTATTTTATATCATCTCAGTATTTTTCTAGGGCACATATTTGCATGCAATTGTATGCATGCAAAGTTTGGGGTTTGCTTTCCTATTTGATTAAGGAGTAAGTCTATTAGCCATCTACAGAATACACATAAACAAGAAAATATCAGTTTGGGATATTACATTCCCAAGACAACTTTTCGTTGCCACTATGGTCACTATGAGTTCTTGGTCATGCCTTTTGGACTCACCAATGCTCCAGCTACCTTCCAGTCGTGCATGAACCAAACATTCAGGGCTCAGTTACGAAAATATTTGCTAATGTTCTTTGATGATATTTTAATTTACAACAAAACTTGGGAGGAACATCTAAGACACTTAGATGAGGTATTGAGAATTCTGGAAGAGCACTCGCTTTATGCAAAGATGTCTAAGTGTGAATTCAACATGAAAGAGATGTTGTATCTATGACACATAATCAGTGCAGAAGGGGTACAGGTTCATATGGAGAAGATTAGAGCTATCTGAGATTGGCCAACATCGAAGACAATTATTGAACTGAAGGGCTTCTTAGGGCTTTGCACCTAATACAGGAGGTACATCAAGGGATTCTCTCAATTTGCCGCACCGCTCACCGACCTCACCAAGAAAGGGGCATTCACATGGCAGAATTGGCACAATGTACCTTTGAGGAAATGAAAACCATCATGAGTTCTTGCCCAGTTTTGGCCCTATCAGATTTCTCACAACCATTTATAGCGGAATGTGATGCTTCAGGAGAAGGGATAGGAGCCGTACTGATGCAAAACCTTTACTCGATTGCATTTGAAAGTCGAAAACTGAAAGACTATGAGTGCCACTACTCCATATATGACAAAGAGATCTTAGCCCTCTTAGATGCCCTCTGGTGGGAAGCAAATTCAAAATCAAGACAGATCACAACAACCTCAAGTACTTCTTGGAGCAAAAAAAATTAAATGAGCGCCAACAGAAATGGGTCAGCAAGGTGCAGGCTTACGATTTCGAGATAGAGTATGTGAATGGTAAGAACAATGTAGTAGCTGATGCCTTATCCATACGACCAACTTCATTATCCCTCATGAGTATATCCATAGATTGGAGGTCTCCTCTTAGTAGAGTACTCCAAAAACAAATTTGCTTGTGAATTATTAGATGGACAGATCCAGGATGACAAATACAGAATCATTGATGACATCATCTATTACAAGGGTAGGATATATCTCGTCCTAGAATCAACTTTAAAAAGGAAGACCATACAGGCATCACATGACTCGCCATTATCAGGGCATCGATGTTTCTTGAAGACCTACAGGTAGATTCAAGAGAGTTTCTTATGGAAGGGCCTCAAAGGGGAAGTAATGCAGCACGTTCGGGAATGCAGCATCTTCCAGTAGAACAAGATCGAACACACTCATCCGACAGGGTTACTTTAGCCATGACTGATACTGGAGCAGAAGTGGGAAAGCATCTCAATGGAATTCATTACAGGCTACCCAAGGTACAGGGACGATAGTGGTAGACCGATTGACCAAATTTGCTCACTTCTTTGCTATCTCTTCCGATTATTCAGCAGCACAGGTAGCCGAGTTATTTTTTAGAGAGGTTTTCAGATTACATGGACTACCCAAAACCATTGTCAGTGATCGTGATAGTAAATTCATGAGTGCTTTCTGGCAGGAGCTATTCAGGTTGGTAGGGACCGAACTCGCTACAAGTACAAGTTATCACCCGCAAAGCGACGGGAAGACGGAGATTGTCAACAAATGGGTTGAAGGGTATCTGCGCAATTATGTAGCAGGCCAACAAAGGACATGGATTAAATGGCAACACTTAGGGTCTAATATCCCAAATACTGATATTCTCTAATGTTCTATTGTAGTGCTGACTCTCACACTCAATCTTATACAAAAATGCAAAATAATTGTGCATGCAAACTTGCCATGCAAAATGCCCTAAAATGTAGCTGAATTAGGGCTAGGGTTTGCAGAGAGAAATTAACACTTACCATTGATATTTTGGCTGATAATGACTCCAAAGATAGATGCATACATAAAGATACGGATAGGTGGGCTAGTAGTGCTTCTTTCCTCCAGTGTTACCGCTTTGCTATACCGTAAGCACCCTCCAGACTGAAGGTGAGGTTTTTGTAGGAGGAGAGGTCAGATCAGGCTAAAACTTTATGGGCCTTTGTCTGTTGATGCTGGAGAGATAGACTATCACATGCAGAGGTTTGGCAACCTCTAAGTGCCCTAGCGAATTGGTCTGTGGTTCTGTTGCTCACGCCCCCCAAGCTCTCTGTTTGCTGATAGCTGCTCTAGATGAGCAAATTGAAGGCTGATAATCATTGTATACCGTAGGATAGGCCTGCCAAGAAAGAGGAAGCTGACATGCAGAGGAAAGACTGTGTTTTGTGGTCCCAACGAATCCTTCTGTGGTTTCCCAGCTACTTCCGGTTGCAAAACGTGGATCTACCAATAACCCTTCGGAATGTGCTGGATCTCCAAATACTGAAGTATATGATGAATGCTGTGGATAAACCTGGATGATCTATCCCAATAAGAGACTAGGGTAGATATCTCACTGCCGAACCCTCACTTGTTGAAGACACTGTCTCCAACCCCAACTGTAGCGGCTGCACGCTGTGCTGCTGCTCAAAAACTCCAAAATCAATCAACAATAATAATAGATAGTTCCTTTAGTCCCATAACCCTTCTTAAATAGATCTTCATATGCTTTTAGGGTTTGCATGTCACTTTTAGGGTTTATGCTTCACTTTTGCATGCATGCAATTCTAATTTGATGTTGACTTTAACACTGACTAAACAAGGCCTGCATGCTCCGCATGCTTTAGGATATGAACTCCTATGGCCTTCTTTCTACACCGATGACTTAATAATATTGAATTGATGTACCTTTCTGCTCCTAGTGCTATCAGTCCTCAGTTATTCCGTTTTTATCAAAATCAAAACATTACATAGGGGAATACTGCTACAATACTACCTATCATATGTCTATCAGAATGACACCTTTTAAAGCACTGTATGGCTATGAGGCACTGAATTTCGCGGATTTAGCTTTTGGAGACAACAAAGCACCCAAGGAAAAATATTGGGTACTGGACAGTCAGGATATTCTTAAGGTCCTTAGGGAGAACTTACAGGCAGCACAGAATCAGCAGAAGCTATACGCAGACAGACATAGGATTGAGAGGAGTTTTGAGGTAGGAGATCTGGTATATTTACGGCTACAACCCTACATGCAATCTTCCCTCAAGAAAAAAGGAGTGGAACAACTAAAACCTAGCTTCTATGGTCCTTACAAGATAGTTTTGAAGGTTGAAGAGGTGGCTTATGAACTAGAACTCCTGGGGGAGAGCAAGATTCACAATGTGTTTCATGTTTCCAATCTCAAGAAAACATTAGGACAACACACTGCGCTATCCACTGATTTGCCTCCCTTAGATGATGAAGGGCTGTTGGTACTGATTCCAGAGAAAATTTTACAGGTACGAGAAAGGAAGCTCCGAAACAGGGTGATTCGAGAGTATTTAGTAAAATGGAAAGAATTACCTATGGAGGATGCCACATGGGAGGGAGAGCAGGTATTGTAGCATCCTAGTTTTCAATTGCTTGAGGACAAACAATTTTAAGCGGGGAGGACTGTAATGTCCCCCTCTAATTAAGCACCCAAAACACTCGCTGACCTACTTAATTCCCATAGGTTCGAGCGGGCATTGCATAAGAGGGAATTTACTGAGGGCATTTGATACTTAGAGCAGATCAAGACATTTATTCAGTGTTAAAGTCATCAGTCGGATAAAAGAAGCCTTATTTCCTTAGGCTTAAAAGTCAACATCAAATTGGAATTGCATGCATGCAGAAGTGAAGCATAAACCCTAAAAGTGACATGCAAACCCTAAAATCGCATGCGACTCTATTTAAGAGGGTTATTGGACTAAAGAGACTATCTATTATTATTATTGTTGATTTTGGAGTTTTGAGCAGCAGCACAATGTGCAGCCGCGACAGTTGGGGTTGAAGACGGTGTCTTCAGCTAATGAGGGTTCGACAGTGAAATATATGCCCTAGTCTCTTTCAGGATAGACCATCCAAGTTTATCAATGACATCCATTGTATTTATCCATATCCAACGATTCAGTATCTACCGAAAGATTGTTTGCAGGTTCATTGGTGCAGCTGGGGGGATTTAGCTAGAAAACCCCAAAGCATTCGCTGGGTCTTTGAATCCCAGTTTTTCCTTCGTATCCTGGCATCATCTTCATCAATAAGGTCACTCTACTGCCTTGAGAGACTGTCAGCTTCCGATTTGCTCATCTGGAGCATCTACCAGCAGATCTGTGCAGTTGGGGGGCGTGAGCAGCAGAACAAGAGATCAATTCGCTAGCTAGGTCAGAGGGGTCCAAACTCATGCATGCTTCAATCATTCTCATTGTCGGGGGCAGACTCACATCTCAGCAAAGTTCTAGCTTCATCTGACACTCCTTCATAAAAAACGTCACCTTCAGTGTAGAAGAGGGTTTCCTTGCTGTTGGGCGTTACACTGGAGGAAAGGAGCACCATTAGCCCACTTATTCGAAACTTTATGCATGCAGCTCTCTCTGGAGTATTATCAATCGGGTTATCAGTGGTAAGTGTTAAATTCCTTTTTGCAAACCCTAGGCCTAATTCAACTATGTTTTAGGGTATTTTTGCATGGTAATTTTGCATGCACGATTATTTCGTATTTTTGCACAAGATTGAGTGTACGAGTCAACATTATACAAAGTGTTAGTAGAATATCAGTATTTGGGATATTATACTGTAGGTGGGGGGCACCTTGCTCTAGATTTGTCGAGAACTGCTTCTCCTGACGCTTTGGGGGTGTGTGGAGTGATGTGTTGTTCGACCGCTCCGAGATGTTCTCAAAGAGGTTTGTTGGTTTCCCAGAGAAGAAGGCCGAGGAGGTTGAAGGAACTCAACGATTAGAATTTAGTTACTCCATGTTTGTGTGACATTATTTATTTGTTCTTCATCGCTATTGTTAATCATACTATCGTATGTTGTCACAGTACTACAATTGTGTACATCCCATCGTAAATTCATACTCATCCGTACCCACTCAACCGCAGTTTTTTGTAGTCTTTGTGTACACCCTTCAACAAATCGTTGTACAAGCAAAGTGCGTCACTGCCATCTTAGCTATACATAGTGATGAGCTAGGGTATTACAATAATATTCAAACAGTGATATGAAATCTCAAAGACTACTTAAAGATGCCTCCACCAAAGTGTTGGGCCGAGGTATTCCAATGATGCAATAATTGCCTCATTCCCTAACTTAAATTTATCAACTTGGAGGCTCAATACTTCAAAGGTGCTATGTACTATATGTGCAACCACAACGTCTTAACTTGTTTAGATGTATCTTGTTGTTGCACAAACACAATATAGACAGGGAGGCTTGTCCAACAAAAGTTCTAGCGGGGAGTAAGATCCTCCATGCCATAAGTCAAGAAGTCAGTCGGATTGAAAACTAAACTGGAAGGTAATGGATGGGTGAAGACAATGAATGATGGAGCCAACACTAGCAAGCCAAAACAATGGTGGGAATGACTACCTCTATACTCCCTAAGGAGGGTAAAACCAATGAGTATAGATCAAGAACTTCAAAGTCTAAGTAAGGACATCAATACATAGTACAAGATACAACCAAGTTCATATAATTATGACCGCCAGATCATGATACTTGCAGCACCGTTCTGTTGAAATTTTATATGTATTTAGAGTCGTGTGAAATTTGTGGAGAACTTTAGGCATTTTCAACTCAAAAATGTCATCTTCTATTTGGTCTGGTTTTCCATTAGTCACACATAGCTTGCTTATTTTGACCCCTCACAAAGTCACTATTCAGTTATAATCAGTAAGGACATGTTGGTACACCTTCACTTCATGTCACACGTTTGATTTTACATTTCAATTTTGACGTTATATTCATCTCTTCATATATACATGATCGTCTCTATTATTAGCCAACATTTCTGAACCAAGGGCGTTGCAACCACTTTATTGGACATGATTATTTCTTTAGCAGCTCTTAGATTGTAAGGAGTAATTGGCTACTAACTTGGCAGAACCTCATGACACTGCCCCTAAGTGTCACACAGGTAGGGTCTTGTTGACGCTGAAATGTGATCTTATGCCAACAAGGAGAGATTAGCCTAATCTGGGAGTATTTAGGCAACTCCAAGTCGTTTAAAACTGCTAACTCTCATGGGTTTATTGGCTCCATTAGCCACTAACTGTTTTAACCTAGAGGGTTAAGTTAAGGTCAACCTAAGCTTCCGTGAACTATAATATATACAGTGATTTTCAAACTAAAAATGTGGTGATATTTACAGAAAAAAGGAATAAAAGTTTGATAAGTACTAATATACAATGTTTGTAAGGATCCCAAGCCAACGCATTTAATTTTTTGTGAAAGAATATAATCTCCAATGAATCAACTAAATTAATAAATTATAACTGCGATAAACAAGCTAAAATAAAGTAATCAATTAAATCTTTCAAAACACAGAAGACAATTATTACTCTACAGGAAATTCCAAACATAAAATAATTTTAGATGTGTAGTCACAGAATAACTAACACAAATTTAAAGTATTAGTTATACTTTTTTCTATAATTCAAACATGAATTTGATTTGAATCATCAAAATCAAGAATTAGGCATCCAAAATAAAAATCATTATTAGCTAACCTAAGTTGCACGAAACGGGGAAACGGGGATGCGTTGGAAACGTAACCCCCCAAAATTTTGGAAATGGGGAAACATGATATATATATTTTCCAATAGGAAAATATTCGTCACTCTAAATAAAGAGTAACCATAGACTGTTCCCGAGGAACTTTCTTTACATCCACTGTGAGTATCAAGGGCTAAACCCTTAGAATATCAACAAAAAAACCTCTTGACCTGAATAATCTCGTTACATCCATTGAGAAGTTCATGGATTGGACCCTTGATATATCAAAAAATACAAAGTATAGATCAGGGTTAGATTCTTAGAATCTTGCCAAAAAATATTATGTTTTGTCTCTGCATACCCATATTCCTGTATCAATTATACACATTCGCTATCCTTCATTTACAAAACCATCTTTCCATCATATGAATTTGATTTTACTTCGCTGTTATTTCCTCTATTTCCAGTTAACCTGGATCAAGTATCAAAGCTAGCTTTAGATAGACCATCTGCCTCCATATTCAACTCTCTCTATATATGAGTAATTCTGAAGCCTGTGAAGAATTCCAATAGCCTTCTGATTGATCTCAGCAGATGCTGTAAGTGAGGAGCATTGATTTGAATCTTTCTGTTTACCCAGTCAACCACCATTTTGGAGTCCCCAAATACTTGCAACTAAGTTATATTGTGGTTTATAGCCAGATTTATTACCAAATGCAAGGTTGCTAGTTCTGCCTTGTTATTGGTGCAATGTCCAGGAGCAAACTTTGCTTGCATCTTATGCTTGTCCGAGAAGTATAACACTCCTCCCAAACCTCCCAGGGGAGGATCCCCTTGACTTGCCCCATCAAAGAAAGCCCATGGAACAACTTTATTGATCTCTAGAGGAACAAGAACTCTCAGTTTAGGCTCTTTTTCTTTGGATTTATGCTCTTTGGACCACTGTACAATAAGAGCTGTTGTTACTTCGAGAGGAATCAATTTATTATTGAATATGAGTGTGTTTTTAGCCCACCAAATTCCATATGAGAAAAGGGATGGGAAAGCACTAAATAACCCAACCAATCTTTCAGTCCACCAAGCTTTGGCCTTGTGTTCAAGAGAGTACCTCGACATCCCTTGATACTTTAATTCCTTGCATGTTGCCTTCCATACAGATTTTGCATAAGAACAAAAATTAAACAACTGAGAACCAGTTTCCTCATCTGAATGACAAAGTGCACATTGGCTTGGACGAATCCATCCTCTCTTCTGCAAGTTATCCTAGGTTAAGAGCTTGTTGTTTAGAGTCAGCCACAAAGTTATTTTGGCCTTTAGGGGGCCTTCACACTTCCAAACTTGTCTCCACCAATCCAATTTCTCTCCCTGAAACTGCTCCAAAGACCATGTCTTGTAGCCTAGTTTAGCCGTGAAATCTCCATTAATAGGATTTTTAGTCCAGACCAAAGTATCTTTTTCCTCCTCCTGTAGATGAATAAAGCAGGACTTGAGCAGAGAAACAAAATCATTCCATTCTTCCCTTAACCCTTCCTCTAGACCTAGGTCCTCTGATTTCTTCCAAAGAGTTTCCCTATGTAATGAGAGAGAGCAGGCTTGGTTTAATTTAGAGATCCCTAGGCCTGTTAATTTTGTAACTAGGGCATCAAACAATTTATCTCTCCCCTGCTCCTGACCATGGATTTTCTCCGATCCTAACTTCTCTCCCATTGCCTACCGACCAAGCCAAGCAGTTCCCTACTTGAGGGAAGGCTAGCACCAGGGCTTTCCAGCCTATAGACCCATTTTTGAAGTTTATCTTGTTTCCTTATCCACTCTTGAATGGACCCATTGGGACAATATTTGGAAATTAAGACCTATCCCCATAAGGAATCAGGATTCTTGATAAGTCGCCACAGAGTTTTTGCTGCCAAAGATTGACAAAATAGAAAGGGGTTCTTGATGCCTCATCCACCCAAGTCTTTAGGATTGGCTAGCAATTGCCACTTAGCTAAAGGGATTCCTTCCGAATGTTTACTGGCAGACCATAAGAAAGAGAAGAACTTTTATCTTAATTTCTGTAAGATACCTTTTGGAATGTATAAGCAATTGTAGCCCGGTAAACAGGAATACTTTGTAAGACTGCCTTAAGGAGGACCAGTCTCCCTCCTTTGGATAATAACTTATAGGTCCAACACCCAATACGACCTTCAATTTTTTTGTACAACCACATCCAATCTTTAAAGGAGTATGCGTTAGGTTTGAGTACAAACGCTAGATATTTAAACCCTTCATCCATTGGTTTTATTGTGTAAGGGAGCTCGATACTTAGTCTATCCTTCACTTCTTTTGGGAAGCCATTTTCAGAGAGTATGGACTTTTCAACATTGATATGCATTCTTGTGGCTTTCTTATATAAGTCTAGTATCTGTTCTGCTTCTTTGGGATTTTCCCATGTTCCTTCGCTCATCATTACCACGTCATCCACAAACAAAGTTTGAGACAATTCTTCTGAATTAGTCACCATTATTCCTTTATGGGAGCCTGCCCTATTAGCTTGATGAATAATTCTGCTTAGGGCATCCACTATCAACAGGAATAAAAAGGGAGAAAGTGGACACCCATGTCTGAGGCCTCTTATAGACCTGAAAAAGTTGGAGGGTGAGCCATTTATCAGCACTGCAAAGGAGGCTGACTGAACACAGCCCATTATCCAATTGACTCTTTATAAATCCATCCCAATTTGAATCAAAACTAGTCTTAGAAAGGTCCAGTTAACCCTATCATAAGCTTTGGAAAGATCTAGTTTTAAAGCAAAGGCTTTGCTTTTGCACCTCTTAATGGTGTGAATTGCTTCCTACGATAGGGACACTACATCATGGATTTGACGATTGAATAGGAATCCAAACTGTTCCTTGGTTATAATTTCACTTAAAAATTAAAATTGGCTTTAGTCTCTGAGCTATAGTCTTCGCAATTATCTTATAAACCACATTGCAACAAGAAATTGGCCTAAAATCTTCAAAGGAGGAAGGGTTTTGTTTCTTAGGGATGAGAGCCAAGAAGGTGGAGTTTAGGGCTCCTAAAGCCTTCCTCGCCCTTTGGGACTCTTGCACAACCTTTAGCAGGTCTCCTTTAACAAGGTAAAAAAAACTGTAACGTCCCGGTTTTGACCCCGTTTGCATGATGTATATAATGTAATTAATCGTGGTGAGGAGCTCAAGGCAAAAGCCCCACCATCGATTTGGTTGTGTATGTTTCGGCAATAGGGATAGTTGCCGATGGTATGTCATGCTATCCGACACATTATAATGTGGCATCATGTAAATACGCACATTAAATAAAATAAACCACAACCAGCTACGACAGTGCAACGTTGAATGAAAAGGGCATGATTCCAAAGGATAAGGGGTGGGGGATGTCAAGCCTTGGTCTATGGGGGAGAAACCCATGTGTTGTCACCTTGCTGTGTCTATGCCATCTTCCCTTGTCAACCTCTTCAATGTCTTGATTTTGTTAGTTGGGGGCAGTTATTGCATGAGGAAACGTGGGCATGGGGAGGCGTCGATTTTGGCAGGCTGCTGTCAGTTCAGATGGTACGCATGCCCAACGGAGAACCATCATTTCTCTCACGCCTAGTCTCCACTCTTCCCACCGCTTCTATTCTTCCTCACGCGCGCCCGGTCTCCACCTCCACCGCCATCTTCTTCATGGTTTGGTTCCTGCTCACGCGCAGAGTCGTGGTCTGTTCATGCTCACGCACGGGGATCTGGTGCATTCCTCACCCGCAGAGCCGTTGTTGTTTCTCTTCACGCGCAGGGACTCTGCGTTGGTTTTGCTCACGCAGGGAGCAAGAGAAATCGTGGCTGTCGCTTGGGATTTTCGGTGCAGGAGCCATCTTGCGCTCAGAGACTGTGTGTAAGTTCCCTTACTGATTTGTGGCCCGTGTATATGTTTCCCTCTGTGTTGCGGTTTGGTGGAAGTGCTCTCACGCATAGACTAGTTGGGGTTGTTTCCCATGTCGTGAGCCTTGCTCACTGGTTACGTTGTGGGACTGTTGTTTTCCCCACGTTTTGTTGACTGTGGTGCTCAAATTCGTTTGGGCCACTGTGGATTTCCAATCCGTTGGTTGAGTTTCCCTCTGTCCACGCTGGGAGTTGGTTTCTCCTCTGTTTGGGACTGTGTAAGTTGCCCAGCCATTACCTTGAGGGATGGTGTGTGCTGTGGGCTGTTGATTTCCAATCTGTCGGTTGAGTTTCCCTTGTTTCGGACTGTGGATTGCTGCTATCATTCATTGTGTGTTTGTGGCTGCTGAAGGACCCTGGTTTGGGTTGCAGCTGAGTTGTTTTGGCCACGTTAGGGCCAAGAACAACTCTGAATTGCCTTGTGGGCTTGAGCTGTGTCTCACTTTTCATTTGGGGCTGTCACCGGTTGCCTTTGCTTCTTCATAGGGCTGTGAAGGGATTGTGTTGCTGCGGTATGCAGTGGTTGGTCTTCGGACTGTGCTGGCTTGGCCGATTGTTGAAGGCCTGGTAAACCCAGCGGTGTTGGTTTGGCTGATTGTGACCCCTGGCTATGTGTAAGCCTGCATTGACCCTTATCCTTGGAGGAATCATGCCCAGCTCGGGGGTGGCAGCGTTGCTGAGAGATTGATGAGCACGCTGGCCTATGGTTGGGTGGAACGTTGCAGCGACGTAGCTGGTTGCGGGTGAATTCTTCATCAAAAGATAAGTGCTGCTGTTATTTCATCTCTGCAATTATATCTATTGTTCTATGAATTATGATGAACATGTTAAATGCTGGAAATGTATGTGTTGCTTCCGCTTTATATTGATGTCATAGGAATTATGAATCCCTGAATGATGGATTATGCATCTGCTTGTATGTCTTAGCATCCCTGTTATGCATCATGTTTAGCATTTAATTTTCAGCATTGATGGATTGTATATGTTCATGGGGCTGTTTGCCCGGTTATTGTGGTGTTCGTTGCGTCCTCTTCACCGGTCTGAGGGATGAGGACGTGACAAAAACCTTGAAAAAATTCAATACTAAAACCATCTGGACCAGGGATCTCACCTTTATGGAAGGAGTATACAGTTTTTTGCAGCTTCTCTTTTGTAACTTCCTCCTTCAGGAAATTGTTCATCTCTTCAGTTATCAGTCTTGGAAACAGGCTGATGACCTTGAGTATTTCCTTAATATTGCAGCCCTCTGGTTCCTTAAAGAGGATTTTGAAAAACCTCTCCCCGGCCTCTGCTTTTTCCTTGAAGGAACTAACCATATCCCCATTCACATCCTTTATTGTCGAAATCGTGTTTAAGTTCCTTCTGTGGTTGGCGAAATTGTGAAATTTTTTTGTTTTGTTGTCCCCTTCCTTAATCCATATGGCTGTGCTCTTTAGTCTTAAGAGCTCTTCCTCCTTGGCCAACAACTCTTCTCTTTTTAGTCCATTTTCCTTAACATCTTTCAATTCTTCCTCTGTGAAAATTCCGGTATTATTTTGACTGCAAATCTTCTTTAAAAAAGTTCAACTTCTTTGAGTTGTTTCTGTTGATTGGCCACATAAGCCCTTGCCCAAGGTTTTGTCACCTTAATTCTTTGCAGGTTTTTCGATAGTTGTTTCATGAAGGTGACATTGGGAGTTACCTCTAACAGGGTCCAAGTATCCCCTACCAACTTTTGGTAATCTTCCTCCTACAACCATGCAAGGTTAAATTTGAACGGGGCAACCGACTTCGACTCTGGGCTTTGGATCCTTAGGAGAACTGGGAGATGGTGGGATAAACTTCCCACCTCAACCCAAGTTTTAACTATCAAAGACCCTGAAAGCAAATTTTCTGAAAGCAAAAATCTATCTAACCTCTTAGATATGGCCTGTTCCCTACTTCTGTTATTCCTCCAAGTTAGAGTTAGCTTAAGTGGTTGAAGGTCCACCAATCCTTTGGATTCGAATAGTGCTGCAAAGAAACCACCCAGGCAATCATGATGAGCTAACAAACCCCAATTTTCTTTTTTCAGATAAAGTTAGATTCAGGTCCCCTCCGAGAATCACGTTTTCCTTCTCCAATATTCCTGAAGAGAAGAATGATTCCCAGAATCCTTTTCGTTCCTGATAAGGTCCGTAGACATTATACAGAGCAAATAATTCCCCAGTGGCTTTCTCCTTCATAACTGTTTTAAGCACTGTGCTATGCTTAGCCACTTCCACTTCCTCAAATTCTTGATCCCAGGAGGTTATTAAACCTCTCGAATGACCTTTTGAATTTATGTATGCGAAGCTCCAGGCTTTAAGCCATGGGTCCAATACTTCCTTGTCCTTTTCTCCCTCCATCATTGTTTCTTGGAGAAAAATGATCGTCGGTTTGAGATTAGCGACCATTCGTTTGAGAGCTTTTATCTTGGAGGAGCTCCCCAACCCCCTCGCATTGAAGGACAGGACCATCATCAAGTGACCCTGACCTGGGCCTTCCCTGCTCTAAGGGCCCTACCAATCGTTGCTTGTTTACCATTCTTTACGTCCATTTCGGCTTGTGATTTAGCTATCGCAATGTGCGATTTCCTCCCCAAAGTGACCTTAGGCACTTTGTCTGCTGCTAATCCTTCAGACAACACTTGTTCTCTTTCAACCACCACTTTTGACTGATTATTATATATTTTATGCTTAATCTACGATGGGGGGTCCTTTGGAGACGCCACCTTTTTTTCCTCTTTACCCTAGCTAATACAAGTGTCCTTAGCCGGCGTAACCATCTCATTTCCCTCATGCAAGAGAATTGTCTCAAAATGGGACTGCAATGGACTCGAAGTGAACTTTGTTTCCTTAATAGGAGTTGCTACCTCTCTCTCAACATGCGAGACAATTGTCCTTGAAAAGGACTGCTCATGACTTGACGTGTTTGTAGTATTGATAGATGGAGATTTTTCGGGAGAGGGTTCCAGCTTACTAGGATGCGCATGTAAACCAACTTCTGCCATAGTAGTTCCTTGCTCGCCACCTTTTGTCAATGCTTCAGCGCTCATCTCTCCGCTCTGTACATTTTTTTAACCCACTGTTTCCTGGTCTGCTGAGGTCTTCGTTTTGCGTTTGGACAGTCCTGCACAATGTGGCCAACCTGTCTACAGGAGAAGCAACGAAATGGGATCTTCAAATAGTCCAAATTCTGTCGCCACAAGCTCCCGTGAAGCTCCAGATGTATTTCCTCAAACAACCCATCCCGTAGATCCACTTCGATTAGAACTCTTGCACACCTCCTGTCCACCTTCTGCTCCCATTCTTCCTCCAGGGCTACAAACTTACCGATTTTGTCTTCTATTGCCTCATGTATCTCCTTTTTCCAAAACATCATGGGGAGTCCTAGTAGAATGGCCCATATTTTTTGCACATTCTGGGGTTCCCTATTCGCATCAAATTCCACATTCCAATTCTTGAGGATCAACCCCGAAGGCCCCCATTGCCAATTGTTCTCTAACAAGATTTGTCTTTCTGCCTCGATCTTGACACGGAACAGTATCCAACCTCGTGAAAGGATATGGAACACTGGTAAATGTCGCAGAATGGGACTCCAGTTGATCTCCATCCACCTACGAAGAGCTGCTTCGCTGACTGTTTTTCCGCAGAATTGCCCTACCAGCACTAGCGAAAGATAGTCAATTATTTCTATTAACGAAATGTCCTTCCCTACTGTTAAGGATGCTTCATGTTTTTTAGCTTTGGCTCCTATACGTCTTCGTCCTACTAGCTTTCCATCCTTATTTGTTATTATTGATGAATCCTCCTTCCTACTTGGAAATCAGGGCCTTGATTTCTCAAGTGTGGGAGAGGACAACTCTTCATGCTGAGAGTTCGCCACTTGCGAAGAATGTGTCCTGTTGGTGAGATGGAGCCATAATCTACTTCGTCAATCACCATTGTGTACGTAAGACTTTAAAACATAAAAAACCTTTGAAAAAATTTAACTCCTTTCCCTCTTTTCTTCGCTTCGCACTCTTTTGCTTCGTACTGCTCCCTAACCGCAGAGCCTTACCCACCTAAGGCCCCCCCAAACATGATATATATATATATATGAGCAAAGACATTTAAAAAAATGAATGTGAAACATAAATCATAAATCATACATGTTGGCGAATCATTGCCTATATTGGGATCCTATTCATCAATAACACCCTATGCCTCCCTCCTCTAGCCTCTTGCCCTTGCTTCTAACTCAAATATCAAAGTTGATTCTCCAAGGACATTAGTAAACGACTAGACACCCTACAATTTTGATGAAACTTCCTAATTCAATCGTTAAAATAAGGTAGAAAAAGCTTCCCATGCTTAATAAGTGATTTTGCTTAAGTGAAGAGTACATTTATATTAAGGTCACGACAAAGGAGTTCAATGATCAACACCACCAACATCAAGGTACATATAGGGGTTGATGTGTTCGATTAAATGTTAATTGCATACCCTCATACATGATAGAAACTAATGGAAACTTTGCAATCCTGAAATTCTGGAAACTCTTAAGTCTGCCGAATTTTGAATGGGATCTAAAATTCTACTTTTTGCATATGAAGTCCAATGAAGTTGGAACCACCCTCAAATATCCTGAAACAATTAATGGTAATGTTAAAAATTTAAGTAAAAGATAAAAATGAAAGATAAGGAGAATGCCACTTTTACTTTAAGAATTTAATATTACCATTTAATACTACCAATTACTATTGAATAAGGTGATAATTTTAATCAACCAAGAAATTTTTTTTGGAAATGCAAATTTAATATTACCATTTAATACTACCAATTACTACTGATTAAGGTGATATTTTTAATCAACCAAGCAAATTTTTCTTGGAAATGCAACTTTTCGGACCTTCTCTGTATTGGAAACTTGTTTTCGTATGGAGGAAACATGTTTCCTTTTAAGGAAACACACTCCTCTATACGAAAATCCGTTTCCATGCCGTACGGTACGTGTTTCTGCGTTTCTAGCAGGAAACGGCCTGGGGACGTTGGGGGGGAGGCATTTCCTGCAACTTAGGCTAAATCGAATCCACACAAACATTAAACTAAAATCTTGGCCAAGATAATAAATATACGTCTAGTAATCATTAGATTTCTATATGTAAGATTAAAACCTTGCATTACTCTGCACAAAAAACCAGATACATCAATGCTTAAATAATAATGAGATTTGAGAAAGAGAGATTTTGAAATGTTATTGAACAAAGTCAAACAATCAATTCAGTTTTCATTTAATATAAAAACCAATGAAGCACCACTAGCCCCATACTCGCTAGTACTCGCGATTAAGGACGAGTCAACCCTCGAACCGGTTACTTGCAGCAGACTCATCCTGAACTTGCGGAACTCACCTTAATTCGGGAAACTCGTGGAACTCGCCCTAACTCGGCCTTACTCGCTTGGACTTGACGGTCAAAGGGAAAATCAAAATACACTCCTGTGAAAATGATAGATCGGACGCCAATCTGTAGAATCACCAATGGATATTCTGATTGACGATGGGTATGTGATTTGAAGGATATAGGTTAGTCATCAACTGCACCCACGCTTTGTCTGTGGAAATGTGCAGGACGGGTGTTCCAACACTTTGTCTGTGGAAATTGGCGGGACTGGTGTTCCGGTAAGTCGAGTAAAAAACTAACCAACTAGTGTGCTAGTCTAAATTTGTGTTCTTTTTGATAAATACATGATTTGTTTTTTTAATCAGAGAGAATAACACATTCCCATCTCATAAAATGAACCACATATTAACAAAGCAAAAATAACTCTGCTGATGGAAAGAAGAACAAAGTCATACCAAAACAATCAATAGATTATCTCTGATAGAAACACATAATTAGATTAATAGATTTAGGATGGTGAGTAGCAAAATAATGACTACTAATCTTTGGATAAAAATCCAGTAATATAGTAAAAGTATAACCTGGAGGCAAGTCTGAACAAAGTCAAGACTAAGATTTCCAAATCCAAACAACAGTATGACTAATGATATAAAAGATAGCTATAAATATATATAGAAAAGATTTATATACAAACTTACAACAATCCTTACCACTCAAGGAAGTAGACATGGTATTAGGTGCCAACTGGTTAACATAGTTAGGTACTTATTTTACCAACCTACAAAAACAATACATGGAATTTAAATACAATGGAAGTACTTATTTTACCAACTGTTAAAGGCAATAAAAAGTTGCAAATATTTTCTTGGGTTGATGTGAGTGTATTTCTCAGTATTAAATACATATGTATATTTTTTATGTGCACATTGGGTAGTCAAATTATGTTCCAACTTCCATGAGTATTGAACACAAAGCCATAAAATCTTAAAAACATTCCTTGTATATCAATGCAAAATCAGTCGACTAGATTTGGACAATATTCAGTGGAATTTGAACAGTGTTGCAAAGTTTTACATAATTTTTGAACTAGACTCCATACGTAGCAAAAATTTTGGTTCATATTTGGTTGGGGGTCATTACATTTTCCCCCTCAGATTTGCATTTTGTTGAGCCGATCCTACCCCCGAAGTACCCAAACACAGGGTATGCTGTACCATTTTACCTATACCTAATCTTATAATGGTGTCTTGGGTATGTGGAGCCATTACAGGGTATGGTAGGGTATGACAAGAAACATACCTTAAGGCTTACACGTACCCAAGTAACTGATATAAGTACTCGGTACGTGTTAGTTTTTCAAGCATATATATATTCGAGCAAAGTGTTCACTGTTCTTTTACTTTTCTTCCTCTTTAAACAAAACTTAGATCTTTAAACCAATAGATAGATGAACACTTGAAATGATAACCAGCAGTAGAAGAAGTACACAAATA
>LPNX010475792.1:431016-445011 GCA_001517045.1 Pseudotsuga menziesii
TCTCTCTGGCTAGCTTCAGGGTGGTCACTTATGACCTCAGACCTTGGAGAATGCCTACTGATGCTGATTTCAACAGTACGAAGACCTTTACCCTACCCCCGGGGATGGGTACCCCTGCTACATAGGTTATGGCATATCTGGTACAAGTGTTTTGCAGGTCCAATTTGACAGGAAGTTCAAACCCCAACGGATACAAGAAGTTCCTAGGTCATTTCTAAGTCATATGAGGCAACCCTGGGGGAATTTGAAGTGCTAAATCATTCTGTTCAACCTTTACTGCAGAAAATTGCAGGTCTGAAGGTGAAATCAGTCCCTAAACGCAGCAATCATCGGTTGCAAAAAGTGTGTCCTAGGGGGGATGGCTCTCCTTAGGCTAGTAATCGCTGGGAGGTACTTTTTCGGGTATTCCATGGTCTATTTTGAGTTTTCTTCCATATTTACGTCTCTGGTTTTACTGCAGAAAAGTGATTATATTCTTACTTATCCAGCATCTAAGATTTATTGCTCCTAAACCTTTCTAAGTCAATAGGTATTTATTGTTCATCTCTTGTTGACTCCGATAAGGCACTGGTCTACAAATAGTGGGAAGGTCTTGTAGGGATAGAGTTGTTTTCAGTGTATATCTTACAAGTTTATTCTTACCTTACTTGAGAACCCTCTTGTGGTCCAAGGAGCAGGTCTAAAACGATGGGAGATAGCATTGTGGTGACATTGGGGTGCGTCTCCCGAATAGTTGCCGATCTTTAGTACCGTCCTAGTTGCCTAAATGAGAGGGTGCTAGATTTTGAGGCAACACTGCACCTCTGGTATCATTACCAAATTTGCATGTTCATACTTGGACAAATTCTTGGGGTAAACTTCTCTTTAGTACAAGTCATTGATGGACTTACTCTATTCTTGACTCCTGGAATTAGATAGCAGCAAGACTTGACTAGGACATGTAAAACTCACTGAAAACTAGTTACTTGGCTTGACTTGGGGCAAGCAATGGTCAACTTTGCTAGACATGTTCAAAACTTGTCGAACTCAACTAGACTTTTTTAGAACATGGCAAATTTGGCTTGACTCTGTCAAGAATCACTTAAGCTCAGTCAAACTTGACTAGATTCGGTTAAAACTTGACTAGATTCAGTTAAAACTTGACAATTTTTGTCAAACTTTGAATGTTTTATATAACTTAAGTTTGCCAAGTTTTGCCAGGTAGCAAATTGAGTCTCAATCTTTCCCTGCTAAATTATTGCTAGGATATCTTAGGCAGAGCCTGCAATAAATGCATTCAGGCCGACCTTTCATTGTTGTGTAACGATGGCCTACGTTTTACTGTGGGTTTGTCCCCTCTTATATATTAGATTTTCCTATTAACAAATATTCAGTTTTTTAATATAAATATGCACATTTTTCTCTTTGTTAAAGCTGTTTTTTTCAAATATTGAAGATGCTACCCACATGAATGTGGTCTTTCGGTAAGCAGTGAGGTAATCGGGCTTGTATTAATGTGGAGGCCTGGGTTCAAACCCCTGAGTGGGTATGATTGTAAATATGGCCTTGTAAATATAAGAAGTAATTCTCAAAACAAAAAATTATTGAAGATGCTAGTATTGTGTTTTTGTTATCTTGAGTTGTCTTTGTATGGCGTATTAGGCTGTAACAGTTTCAATTTATTTGTCTATCTTAATGTGCTTTATGGAAGCTGTGTAATACTTTTTTAATTAGGCATGAAATCTATAATTTCATTTTACAGTAAGTTAGTAACAATTGGATTCCAATTTCCCAGCTGCCTTCAAAATTGAAAAGGAAGAATGCCTAATTTTTGTTGGGCATTTATGCCAGATGAGAATGTAGTTAAAGCTTCATATAATTTTTGTAATCTTCCTACATATACTTATATGTCCATGATCTGATTTTATTTTCCCTTGTGTGTTGTAACTTTCTTATTTTGGAGCAATATATTTTATTGAAGTCAAAATGACAGGGTTCTCAAGCCATATTTACTGTTATACTAAATATTTATTTATTTTGCAGGTTTATTGATATTAATGCAGGTCGCCAACTTCATCTATGNGAAGTAAAAATGACAGGGTTCTCAAGCCATATTTACTGTTATACTAAATATTTATTTATTTTGCAGGTTTATTGATATTAATGCAGGTCGCCAACTTCATCTATGGCGTTGTGAGCCATTGGAGTCCTCATTTTCATCTTTAATCTCTGCTATTTGCTGTTCAGGGCATCAAGATAACCTTGAAGGCAAGAAGGGCTTATCCAGCTCTTCTTGGATAGCTGCTGGTTTCAGTTCAGGGCATTGTAGATTGCTTGATCTAAGGAGTGGGACCATTATTGCTCATTGGCGGGCTCATGATGGTTTTGTCACCAAGGTATGCAGGGGTGTCTTTCATGAAACAATTATATTTTGACTAAGTTTTCTCCCTTATAAGTATTTTCTTTCTTTATCCACAATCAGCACTGATATTTTAATTCTTAACTGACACAGCTGGCTGCATTGGATGAGCACTTGTTGATTTCAAGCTCTCTTGATAGAACTTTACGTCTTTGGGACTTGAGAAGGTGTAGTGAAGAAACTGCTCTTGTGATAACTATTTTTTAGCTTTTGAAGTTGTTTCATATTTATTGCACAAGGCATTGTTTGAAAGGCCCTCATTTTTTGTTTCCATGTATTATTAGGATTTTGAGTAAAAAATTCAATTTGAAGATGATTTTCAAGTACATTCATTACTGGCTATATCAGAGAAATATGATCTAAAATGCTTAGATAGACAGAAACATGCATTGTTCATCGAATACAGACCATAATTGTCTGCGTGAACCAAGATCATCAGTTATCGGCGCATCCCAACGTATATGTAGTTTACATTAATTACTTTCTGTGCTTTACTCTTATGTTTTGACTGTTTTCATGCTGCAGAAGCCGGCCTACTCAACTGCAGGTCTTTAGGGGACACTCGGATGAAGTGTCTAGCTTTTCCATTTGGGGTCACGATATGCTTTCTGCTTCTGGAAGCAAGATTGGGCTTTCTTCTCTCTCTAGACCATATGATCAGGTAAAACATGAACCCTATTCTTTGTGCAGCTTCATTGCTCTCTCTTTCTCTCTCTCTCTCTCCATATCTACATATCCTTACTTGAAGGGATAGTTTTCATTTGATATATGCATTTTGGTCTGTTGCAAAGGTGTTGAACATCTTATTGGTGTCTATATACACAAATTGATTTTCATTGGAAAGTTTGATCAGGGATACTGTTGGCATTTTTGCATTGTTATTTCTTCTGAGAGCCTTCAAGGTAATTGCAAAATGTGAATTAATAGTTTTCTAACATGATACAAAAGGTAAAATTTTGGATGTTTAACTAGGTAGTCTTCTTCAATATCACGATGGTTGGCCACAGTGTTATCCAGATCTGTTTTTCTGAACCTACTATTTTTCCCTTAATTAGTCACACTAATTCCACTGAACAAAAATTCTGGTATATTAGATGTTGATTTGAAATTATGCTCCTTGGGACTTAGCTAGGTTTAACTAGGGCCTTTGTTTGGATAGGTTTGCATATTGAGTATGTTCGGTATTAGGTTTGGAGGGTTAATCTAAAATGAGAGCTTTCTGGAGATACCCAGCTTCAGGAGGATAGGTATGCTTCTTTGGATATCTTTGTCAAGATACACTTGCTTAATCCTGGCATCGAAGAGGAAGACCCCCCCACCCAAATCCTTGCTTGGTCTCAAAGCAAAGCGAAAGGTGTGCCGCCTAAAACACACATGACCGTGGAAAAGTCTTCCAACCACTAGGTGTGTTCCTGAGGGCAACTATGAGTTTAGAACCCAATGTCACCTTGATTCCTAACTCCTCCGTTTAGACCCAACTCCTAAAAGGGTCAAGGGGGTAGTCCCTATTTTCTTCTAAAGTCATCTTAGGAACATAATATAACACTTAGAAACTTAATTTTCGCCTCATTAATTGCCGATTTTCATGGTTTCCTTGACTGACTTTAGCAAATGTGACCAAAGCCTTAGCAAGACTTGTCCGGATTGCTTCAAACTTTGCTCAAGGGTGTAGGGGGACTCATGCCAATGATTTTGAGTACCCATACCCCTATTCCTGGGCATTAAATGCCATTTAACCCTCTTTTTATTACAACATTTTTATGTTGAGGGACAATTTTTAATCACCAAAAATTAAAAAATCCTAGGTAAAACCTAATGAAATTCCGCAAGACTCTGGATAGTGTCTAGCATGGTTACATAGAACATTCTTGGGCCTTAGTCACCCCGTGGACTCGATGATTAGAATGTCTTTCACCACTTTGGAGGTATTTTTGAGTGAAAAACTCAGATAATTAAAATTACTAAAAAGGAATTTTAATTATCCAATGGAAAAAACCTATGTAGCTAGGGTGCCCGTATCTGGGAGTAGGGTACATGTACCCGTACCGGGTACTTGGGTACTCGTAGGATACATCTTTTGCTGTACCCTACCGTATCCCATTCTTGGTCCATGTACCCGAGACTCTGTTATAAAAAAATGGGTACTTATAGGCGAAATGGTATGCCGTACCCCGTGTTTGGGTACTTCGTACCCCATGTTTGGGTACTCCGGGGGTACGGTCAACTCAGTAAAATGCAATCCATTGGGGAAAATGTAATGACCACCCACCAAATCTGAACTAATTTATTGCTAACTATGTATGGAGTTTGGTTCAGGACTTATGTCAAACACTTTGCAACACTGTTCAAATTCCACTGAATATTGTCCAAATCTGGTAGATTGATTTTACGTTGATTTACAATGAATGTTTTTATGGTTTTGTGTTGAACACTCATGGAGCATAATTTGACTACCAAATGTGCACATGAAAAATATACATATGTATTTAATACTGAGAAATACACTCACAACAACGCAAGAATATATTTGGCAATTTGCAATTTTTTATTGCTTGTAACAGTAGTACAAATAGGTGTTTAAAATAAGATTTCAAGTGTACCTTCATGTCTGGGTTTGATTGTCTGTTATAGTTGCCTGGTACAATGATTTATCAAATTTTATGTAACTTTCAGTCTTCCAATTGATATCTACTGAGTCTATAATTTATCAAATCTTATGTTTCAAATTTTCAATCTGAATGTTCATCGTTCAAATAATCATCGAATTTATAATTATGAATCATGATTCATAATCTATGAAGAAATCTACATGCATGTATGATGCAACTATGCCATATATATATCTATATCTATATCTATATATATATATATCCATTACCCTCGACGTACCCAAAGTTCGTGGCAACTTAGGAAAAAACACTTGATGAAAGGACTTCCCTAATGAAAAAGTCCTTGGCAACTAAGTTATACACAAATTAGATCTTCATGCTGACATATCATTACAATATCCCCTGTAGGGGTGCGACAATTTCATGGAGAAAAGATAAGAAGAAGAGTTGCCTCACTTGAAAAAATCTTTATTAGGTACTTTCTTCTCATCTTCAATGCACATGGTATGTAATGTCCCCCTTTAATTAAGCATCCAAAAACACTCGCTAAACTACTTAATTCCCATAGCTTTGAGCGGGTACTGCATGAGAGGGAATTGACTGAGGGCATTTGATACTTAGAGCAAAACAGGACATTCATTTAGTGTCAAGTCATTAGTCGGATAAAAGAAGCCTTGTTTCTTTAGGCTTAAAAGTCAACATCAAAATATAATTGCATGCATGCAAAAGTGAAGCGAAAACCCTAAAAGTGACATGCAAACCCTAAAAGTACATGAGACTCTATTTAATGTTAAAATATTGTAACTTCAGAAGATATTCTATTGTACTTTTGTTGTGTTCTCCTTTGGAGATGTTTTTCCTCCATTCGGAGATGTCCTTGATGTAATTGGTCATGTAAAAGTCATGAGGTAAACCCTTCGTTGTAAGTCGGGGCAATAATACCCAAGTGTCATTATAATAAATGCTATTTGTAAAGTCTAGTTGGACAAGTCGACCCTGACATTTAGTGAAGTCGGCCCCACTAAGTTATAGGTCAAGTCAACAAAAGAATATAAATAGGAGGTGCCTCCCTTCATTTGTACTCACTCACTCAAGCTGTTCTTAGCAAGAGAGAGAAGTGGTAGCGCACCGGAAAAAAGGAGGAAGCTGTTGTATGAAGTTTTACACTATCTTGGTCGAATTCTATACTGAGGAAGTTTTGCGAGGTTTTCTCGCTTGTGGTTTCCCCGAGGAAAATCTGTGTTCTCTTGTTTTCTCTTGTGTTGTTGCATTTGTCTTTTTTTCAGTGATCCTTAGCTTATGGTTATGATGCGAAATGTTTTAGATCTTGTATAGCCATTAAAAATCTAACATGGTATTAGAACTACCCTGAAAGAAGTCTTTGTGCAGCCGAAACAGTGCTACAGCTATAGCTATTGAAGATTAGGGTTTCAAGCTTGAAAACCCTAAAAGACCAAAACTAGTAATTTTGGGACTTTCGCCATATCTTGATATTGGAGAATTCTCAAGAGCTGAAACTTTTACAGGTCAAAGATAAATTCTTGATGTACCCTGTGTAAAAGTTTCAACCTCAGATTCGCTATAATTTAGGAGATATGATTCCTCCAACTCAGGGTTCCAACCTCTCCCAGATTTCAACCTTAAATAGGTGACCTAGGGAGAATTTCTATATCTCGGGCTAGAAATGTCCAAATGAGATTTCGTAAGATGTTTTAGAAAGGGCATGGACTGTAGTTTCTGTGGTAAACATTTCAGACCCTGAAGATGAACGAGTGACACGTGGCATCACGTACAAGTTCGCTATGATGAAAAGTCCTGAAATCAGTCACCTTGGGAAAATTAGCATAAGTCCCAATTGGTGAAACCAATTCTGCTCTAATCTGTGGTGATGGAAAGAGGACAGGCGAGGCTACCTCAGTGCAAAGTTTCAGACACAGAGGAGTAGTACTTTTGGAGATATCGCAGAAACAAGATCAGTCATTTCTGTATAGGAAACTCGAAAAAAAGAACTAGGGCTTCTTGTTCCAGGCACTTCCATCCACCAATCAGTTGAAGGAGGACCATCAAATTTGCCCTAGGAAGGTGCATCTCTTTATGTAAGAAGGTTCTCATTCCGTGAACTTTCATTTTTTGACCTAACACTACTGCCAAAGGAAACAAGGGCAGGAAGTATTTTGCAGTTCTGTCCACAATTTTGGGAAAATAAGTATACTACTCAGCTTGCCTTGAGGAGGTGCATCTTTTTATCCAATCAGATATGAAAGATACTTAAGTTGAAAAATTAGGGTTTCTCTATCAAACCCTAGGTCCACCAGAAGTGGTCTTTCAAAAGATCCTTCAAGCAAACATCAAGTTGAAGCATTGTCACTGGTAAGTTTCTTCCTCTCTATTTCCATTTAAGGTTCTCATTTTATCATAACAACAAACAGTACCAAGCTTGAAGACACGCTTGAAAGAGTCGAGAACTTCTAAGCATGGAATTATAGAGTGATTACCATACTTGACGAAGCATGCCATGAAGAACTATGTCAAAGAAGAAGTTATAGATCTAGATGAAGATGAAGTCGAAGCCAAGAAGGACCTAGTCAAAACAAAGATGAGTATTTCTGCCTCCATTGGATCTCACATGTATCATCCTTGAAGACTCCCAAGGATATGTTCGATGTAATGAACAGTATGAGCGAAGATGACCTTGGAAACTCAACTTACTTCACAAGAATACCTCATCTCAAGGAGCAATTAGAAACCGTTAAAGACAATGACAAAGAAGCAGAAGCATAAATTACAACCTTGAATGGTCTTCCAAATCCAGTCGAGAGAGTTGTCCTAGTAGGAAGATCACATATGACCAAATGCACGATTGGCTGAAGAAGTGATGACAATCATTCCCTAACAACCCACGCCAAGAAGGAGAAGGAAGAACATTCCTGCCAAGAATAGAAGGACATCTCACAACTGAATAGGTCGGTTGTGATGAGAAAGGACACCTTGCGAAAGAATGTCCCAAGAAGGAAGAATGGTAGGATGATATGATCTAAGAAGTACCAGTCGATCATACATAATGATGTGTGGATATGAGTTCAAAACATGAAGGGAAGTTTTGTAAAGTTTTCCAAGTAAATCTACAAAACTAAGTATACCGTCGATCGAACTATTAAAAGATATGAAGCAAGGTTCGTGGGTTCTATCAAAAGAGAGATTCGATTTTGGAAAGACATTGCTCTAGGTGCTAGACACACCTCTTCAGTAATGGATATTACACTAGACAATTGGTGTAATCAAAGTAAAGGAACAGATCAAGCAAACTATATAGCTTGAGACTCTCTACAGAGAGCCACCAATGTACAGAAGGATTTGTACAAACTCAGTAGGCACCCATGGGATAGTGCATACAGTCACATGAGAAACTTGAAGATCAACTAGAGTGATGGAGATCCCAACCTTTACTACAAGGTTGAAGATAGGATCCTATAAAGGACAAGAGAAAACTTGCAACAAAGTTCGAGATGAAGGATCCTGATATCTAGTGACATAGATGGATACAAAGAAGACTAATAGCAGAGGAGACTACTTGTCACCCCGATGTCCTAATACAGATGCAGAGGGAGGATGGTTCTCCACCTAAGAGGGAGTGACTATGGTAGATCTCAAAGCTCAAGCATCTTGACATGATTCTTGAGATTAGAAGCATGATGAAATCTAGAAGACATTTTACTTATCCAAGTAAAATATGTAGAGCAAATGGTGTGGTACCTAAAGGGTATTGCAAAGGTATGATGACTTTGATTGAGTTGGTAGTACTATGTACTCCAACATATTGCAAAAAGAAAAGTGTTTCTCTAAATGCAACCAAGGATGAATATATTGTAGCTAATAAGAAAGCAAGTAAATACTCCTCGAGTAATGAGGAATATGATCCAGAGGAATTATACCGATGAAGATGAAGATTATACTCTTGTCCATTTCATCATTGGATAAGAGGAGATACACCAATAAGACTCATAGACACAATTATATGTGATCTATGGTGTAAGAAGACTTGCTCAGTATTTCTGCTCATGATCAAGATAGGAACAGGCCCTCAGAATCAGATGATGAAGTTGAACACATTTGACAGAGACTCCAGTAATTCAAGAAGACAAAAATCAAGATGGATTCTACCAAACAAACAAAGATAAGTATTTGAATAGTCATTTCCTATATATTCAGATGTTACAAGATGTGTACATGATATGTTTCTAGATTTAGGAAATGTATAGTAGAAAATTTGTAGTTTACTACTAATATGCAGGTGATGGGTAAGTGGCCTAGATGATTGTTGCATTAGCAGAAATAGTTGCATGATTATATACATCTTTATGCATTGGAAGTTGTCATTTTGAATATGCTATGAAATGTTTCTAATCATAACAATTGTATAGGAAGGATTGTATGCAATCACCTATAAGAGAAGAAATGATGAAGTTACGGATGTACGATATAGTTGCAGATGTACAAGAGAAGACTGATGCAATTATAGATGCACAAAAGAAGAATGATGCAAGTTGTAAATGTACGATGCAATTGCAGATGTACAAGAAGAGAATGTGGCTGAAGGGAGCTGTAAAGCTCAAGTATGTTCCCACCAAGGAACAAGTAGCAGATGTATTGACTAAGCCTCTGGCTCGTGTAAAGTTTGAATACTTTTGAGACAAGCTTGGTGTAGTCCGAAAGGACCTCTCTTGAAAGAGGGAGTGATAGCAAATGGTGGATGCAATGGTGAGTAGGTTAGTCTAGGGGAGGGTACGTCTGGCTAGGCTTGTTTGGCCTGAAAGGATTAATAAGCCAGACTAAGGAACTATCGATCCTAGGGGGATTAGTATGTCTGGCTAGGCTTGTTTTGCTTGAAAGGGTTAGTAAGCCAGACAAGGCTTGTTTGGTCCACAGGGAAATCCATCTGTCTAACTAGGCTTGTTTGGCTCGAAAGAGTTAGTAAGTTAGACAAAATGCTCGGATGGATCTACCAGATAACTCACCGCGATGCTACTCCTTAGAAGATGAAGGGCAAGATATATCCTCAGTATTGCTATACTGTTGATTGTTGATGGTTGTCACAGTATTGCTATACTGTTGATTGTTGATGGTTGTCACAGTATTTCTATACTGTTGATTAATGATGACTGCTAAGATGCTTGATGGTTGTCACAGTATTGCTATATTGTTGATTGATGATGACTGCTAAGATGCTTGATGGTTGTCACAGTATTGCTATACTGTTGTTTGATGATGACTACTGAGATGCTTGATGGTCGTTACAGTATTTCTATACTGTTGATTGTTGAGATGTTTGATAATTTTTGCAGTATTGTTATACTGTTGATTGTCAACGATTGCTGATGATGGTTGCTAAGATGGTTTGATGATGGTTGAGTAGATTGTTGCTTGCTGAGATGCGTGATGAAATGATTGCTTTAGTATTGTTATATTGATTGTTGAGATGTGTGCTTCAGTATTACTTTACTGATGATTGTTGAGTTAGTTGTAGTGTTGTTACACCGATGATTGATGATTGTTGAAGTTTCACTGTTACTACACTGATGATTGTTGATTGTTGAAATAATTACCAAGCCAATTTCAGTATTTCTATACTGATGTTGATGATGATGTTGCTTCAGCATATTGATGCTGATAATGTAGTTATGGTCCCAACACCCTGTGTTGATGATGTTGATGTGATTGTGGTCCCAACACCTTGTGTTGTTTCAGATATGATTGTGGTCTCAACACCCTGTGCTGTTGATGTTGATGTGGTTGTGCTCCCAACCAAGGTTGCAGGGAAGCACCCCCCACCCTCGCCCCCGCTCTGGAAGCTCGCTTTGGAAGGAAGCGCTGTGGAAGCTAACTGGAAGCGCGCTTCCTGGATAGCTCCTGATCCGGAGCGATTTCGGAAGCGCAATTCTTCCTCCAAAATTTCGCTTCCTGCTCTATCCGAAAGTGCACGCTTCCTTCGCGCTTTGCCGACGCTTCCATCGCTTCCTCCTGCGCTTCCGGCTTCGCTCCCGACGCTTCCAACTTCGCTTCCTACAATGCTTCCTGTCGCTTCCTACAACGCTTCCCCCATTAAACGACGCCCACGGCCTGTGGAAGAGAGGAAAGGGATGTGATTTGGTTTTTGGAAGGAAGGAGGAGGGCTTTGGGGGGATAAAGTCCGGGGTTTCTTAGATGGTGCAAATCAAGGAACTCTAGGTATATGTGGCACTGGGGCTGTATTTTTTATAAATAATCATCATTCTTTCACTCTCAAATATGGTGCTGGGCATGGAACTAATAGCAGAGCTGAATTCTTTGAACTATGGGTTCTGATCAAATTTTCTTTATTTTAACTGGTGGTGTGAAGTGATCCATAGGTTGAGGAATTTTATCTTAACAGAACAGTGGACCGTGAAAATCTTATATTGTGACCAAGTTTTTTTATATTTTCTTCCATTCAGGCACTGGAATGTTGTCAAGAAGGGGGCATGGAATTACACCTACTGAAGAAAATTTTTGCTGTGATTGAATCATAAAGCATATATTCTGAGAATAGTTGCAGAAACTAGGACCAGATAATAATAGTGCTAGAATCAAGCCCTGGAGGATGGGATACATAAATATGAAAATAAATTGAAGCTAGCCTCAGATAAAACAATAAGTGCGAAGTGGCCCCAAACATAGACTCAAGCATTGACATCTCTTAATGAAATGCTGAATTATGAAGACATTGTATTGTGACCTAATTTTCATAATTATTTTTGGCTCAGGCACTATAATGTTAATCTTTTGCTAAAATAACATGGAATTATACCTAGGAAAGAGATAAGATAATTTTATTAATGTTCAACTAATGAACACAATAGTAGGTCAATGGGACTGGCGAATACAATGGATAAGATTTTAATTGAACTCAAGGGCATTAATTTTAAACATACTAGTAGAAATTTGGCTCAAGAAATAATAATAATAATAATAATTTGATTGAAGATCGCAGCCTAGCCAGACATCAAATTAATGTACAAGACCCCCTTGTTTGTGGAATAAGGGACCCCCTCACGCAGCAATTTAATTGCTAACGTTAATGTACACACCCTACCCTTTAGGTTTGAACCTGTAACCAACAAGAAGGAAACATGTGCTCTTAACCATTATAAGACCCTCAAATGTGAATTTTGAAAATGCCCGGGAAACTTAGCTCAGGTAACAATCCTTTAATAAAGCCCTAGGCTATGAAAATAATAGAATGATATTAAGATAGCCTCATAAAAAATGAAGACATTTTCAGACCTGAGACGCAAAACTGAACCCCAGGACATGAATTTTATCGATGCCAGTGAAAACTCATTATAGATAATGATAATGATATAATCAAAGCAAGGATATGTAAATAAGAAAATTAAATAAAAGCTAGCCTAAAAAAATGATGACATTTTGAAACTCATAAGCAATGGAACCCTGCAATATGAATTTTGAAAATGCTAGTGGAACTTGAGTCATTGACTCTTTTATATTTATTATGGTATATTTTGTGAACATTACATGGCAATTCAAGTTTGAAGTTTGAAGTTAAACTATGAAGCTGTAAGGTTGATAATTTGATGTTATGGATAATGGACCTATGTTTGACGAATTCACTAGTATATGATAATTGATTGAATCATTGATGGTGGATGAATGATGTTATATGGTATTATGATTTATCATGTTATGGTTTATTTCATGTTTTTATGCTTTCCATGACTAATTCAACATTCTACAAGCATTTGTTGGCATATATGCATAAAAATATATACTATATAAAAAACGCTTCCGAAACGCTTCCAAACCGGAAGCTTATGAAAATTTCGCTTCCTGCTTTCACTCCTGCTCCCACTCCTTCTCCCGATTCCCACTTCCGCTCTCGTTCCCGCTCCCAAGTAACCTTTGTCCCAACACCTTGTGTTGTTGCTGATATGATTATGGTCTCAGCACCCTGTGCTGTTAATGTAGTTGAAGTCACAACACTTTGTGTTGATGATGATGATGTTCCATCATCTCTATGTTGGTAAAGTAGATGATGATGTAGCATTACAGATGATTTGGTTTTTAGTACTAACATGCTAATGAAGCTATTTAATTCTTTCGGTATTTATATACTGTTGATACAGATGATGATGTTTCAGTATTTCTATACTAAAGATACAAATGATGATGTTTCAGTATTCCCATTCTGAAGATGCAGATGATGGTGATTCAATGTTTCTATACAGATGATAATGATGCTTCAGTATTCTCATAATGAAGATGCAGATGATGATACTTATGATATAGATGATGATACCTTCAGTATTCACATACTGGAGATATAGATGATGATAGTTCAGTATTTGCATACTAAAGATGCAAATGTTGATGGTTCAAGATGATGATGTTACAAGATGAGGATTCAACACCGATGTTGGCAAGTAGATGATTCAAAAGATGTTGATATTAAAGACAATGGTTCAGTGTTTACACACTGATGTTGGGAAGTAAATGATTTAGCATTAGAGAGAATTTGAGGTAAAAAATGGGCCTCCTAAGAGATGTACTACAAAAATAAGATATATTAAAATATTATGAGCTAGGGGTTTTATGGGGTAGGTATATATGACAACTCATCTCCTACACTACTTTTTATGCACAATATAAATAACCATGGTTGAGTTACTTTTTTAAATTGACTATAAATAAAATTAATAAAATAACTCTACAATGATGTGACTAAGATTCATTGTAAATTCCCAAAACAATATTGTCCTTTAGCATTTATTTGTATTGAACTTGTAAATAAAATTAAACAAAAATGAATTTAATTTATATGCATAACTAACATATTTTTTCATATAAATATCATTAATGAATTTAATTTATTTTAAAAGTACAAGATTTAATATATATATATATATATATTAGTTTGACATTATGATATTAAATACAATTGAGTGAATATATAAT
>LPNX010475792.1:445244-457924 GCA_001517045.1 Pseudotsuga menziesii
GTATTCACATACTGATGTGACATAAGAAGATTTAGTATTCACATACTGATGTTACAAAAGAAGGTTCAGAAGATGATTCAGTATTCACATACTCAAATGGCAGAAGATGATTCAGTATTCACACACTGATGTTACAAAAGAAGGTTCAGTATTCAGAAGATGATTAAGTATTCACATACTGATGTGATAGAAGATGATTCAGTATTTACATACTGATGCTATAGAAGATGATTCAGATGATTTAGTATCCATAGACTAATACTACAGAAGATGATCTAGAAGATGATATTGATAGTAGATGATTCAGCACATACAGAAGATAATTTAGTATTTACATACTAAGATTACAGAAGATGATCTAGCTAAAATAGATGATGAAGATGTATGATAACGTTCGAAAAATTCCTATGACATATAGAGATTCACCAATCAGTTGTACAGTTGTAATGATGGTTGTTGTTGATGTAGAATACCTTCCTAGTTAAGAGGGAGTGTTAAAATATTGTAACTTCGGAAGATTTTCTATTGTACTTTTGTTGTGTTCTCCTTTGGAGATGTTCTTTCTCCATTCGGAGATGTCCTTGATGTAATTGGTCATGTAAAAGTCATGAGGTAAACTGCTTTGTTGTAAGTTGGGGCAATTGTACCCAAATGTCATTATAATAAATGCTATTTGTAAAGTCCAGTTGGACAAGTCGTCCCTGACAGCTAGTGAAGTCAGCCCCACTAAGTTATAGGTCAAGTCAACAGAAGAATATAAATAGGAGGCACCTCCCTTCATTTGTACTCACTCACTCATGCAAGGTGTTCTTAGCAAGAGAGAGAAGTGGTAACGCACCGGAAAGGAGGAAGCTGTTGTATGAAGTTTTACACTATCTTGGTCGAATTCTATACTAAGGAAGTTTTGCGGGGTTTTCTCCCTTGTGGTTTCCCCAAGGAAAATCTTTGTGTTCTCTTGTGTTCTTTTGTGTTACTGCATTTGTCTTTCTTTCAGTGATCCTTAGCTTATGGTTATGAATCATGATGTTATGATGCTAAATGTTTTAGATCTTGTATAACCATTAAAAATATAACATTTAAGAGGGTTATGAGACGAAAATAAGATATCTATTGTTATTGTTGATTGATTTTGGAGTTTCGAGCAGCAGCACAGCGTGCAGCGGACGGTGTTTTAAGCTAGCGAGGGTTCGGCAGTGAGATATCTGTCTTAGTCTCTTATTGGGATAGATCATCCAGGTTTATCCACTGCATTCATCATATATTTCAGTATTCGAAGATTCAACACATTCCGAAGGGTTATTAGCAGATCCACGTTTTGCAGCCAGAAGTAGCGGGGAAACCACAGAAGGATTCGCTGAGCCCACAAAACCGAGTCTTTCCTCTGCATGTCAACTTCCTCTTTCTCAACAAGCCTATCCTACGGCATACAGTGATTATCGGCCATCAGTTTGCTCACCTAGAGCAACTATTAGCGAGACAGATCAGTTGGGGGCGTGAGCAACAGAACTGACAATCAATTTGCTAGGGCACTGAGAGGTATCCAAACCTCCACATGTGCCAGTCTATCTCTTCGGCATTAGCAGACGGACAAGCTTAGAAAGTTTCAGCCTGATCGGACCTCTCCTCCTACAAAAACGTCACCTTCAGTCTGGAGGGTGCTTACGGTACTGCGGAGCGGTAACATCGGAGGAAAAGAGCATTACTGCACCACCTATCTGGATCTTTATACATGCAGCTATCTCTAGAGTCATTATCAGTCGGAATATCAGTGGTAAGTGTTAATTTCTCTCTGCAAAACCCTAACCCTAATTCAACTACATTTTAGGGCATTTTTGCATGGGAAGTTTCTATGCACAGTTATTTCGCAATTATGTATGAGATTGAGTGTGTGAGTCAGCATGTTCCTTGGGATATTAGAGAACATTAGAACATTAGAGAATATGATTATTTGGGATATTACAGTGGTATCAGAGCATGTTCCTTGCCAGTTGTGGGCTTGAACATGAGAAGTAGATGAATACAGAAGAGGACACTTTTGTAACCTATAGGAAAAGGAGTAGGTACACGGAGGAATTTGAGGATGTCCAACTAGAAGATACCAACTCAGACATGGACTCAACAGGGATACACTCTGACATGGGAAAATGAATGGGAGAAGATGAGGACAGAAAGGAGTTTCACAACCTAGTAAGCGCATTGCAAGACTTAGCCAAAGGACAAAAGGACGTACTTAATTCAATCAACAGATTATCAGCGAAACCAAAACTAGGTAATAGCAGTACACCCTCTCTCACCGGTAAATAGAGGGTCTACAAGCAGTAGTGGGAAACATGCATACACCAATATGCAGAACATACCCCACATATATAATAGACCTTCCAACAGGCCTACTATGCCTCACTTGCAGATGCAGTAGTAGGTCTAGTCATGCAGCTAGAGCCTAGTGAACCCTTTGGGGCCTATTTGCAGGAATACAGGGACTTAGGGATGAGTTTCATGCAGCCATGTCTTTTTCGGATTTTTGCAACATGAAAAGTAGGAACAAGCCCAGGGATTTCAACAAGGGATTTAATCATAACTATGAGTTGCAGAAAACCTTGGGCAGGTTGACCATCCCAAACTTTGATGGGGCTCGCAGAGGTTCAGCGAGGATACGAGTTCAGAAGTTGGATACCTATTTCCAATTCAATCCCATGACAGAGACATATGCCATTAAATTGGCTACATTCCACCTGGACAGAGAGGCTCATGAGTATGGTGCCACGGATTAGTGACATTGGGTCACAACACCATCTACTCCTATAGTGAGTTTACTCAGAAACTCATGGAGCAGTTCGACAAGAAAGATCCAGAGATACATTTTAGAGAGTTGGCTCAACTCAAGCAGACAAGTAGCATCGAGGCCTTAATCTTAGAGTTCCAGAGGGTAGCTGTTATGGTGACAGATGTGTCGGAGAGCAGGTTGGCTATGTTTTTTACTGAGGCCTTGACAGAGCCACTATGGGGGCAAGTGAAAGCCTACAAACCCTCCACTCTACAGGATGCCATCAGCCGATCCAGAGATCTCCAAGACTTAATCCCGAAGCACAGGTTCCCACTCAAGACCAACTTTTCGGTTAGGGACAAGGACAAGAAACCTTTCCAGCAGGACTTACCGAAGAAAACATGGTTAGACGATGCCACTAGGAAAGACTTGAGACAATAAATTATGTTTTACTTGTCAGGAACCATGGGTTCTAGGACATAGGTGCGCAAGAAAGGCCAAGGATCGCTACATAGAGGTATATTCAAACAGTGAAGGGGAGGACTACGAGCAGGAAATAACAAAAGAATTGCGGGCAGCATAGGAGGAGTCACTCCAGGGTGATACACCAGAGGGAGTTATTGCTACGTTATCTGGAGTACCTAGATTCCATACTCTCAAGGTCAGGGGAGTAGTATAGGGCCACATAGTAGGAGTATTGATTGATGGGAGAGCAACCCACAATTTCATTGATGCAGCTTGGGTAGCCAAGAGGGGTATTCCGACAGAGAAGTTTGAGGGATTTACTGTAGCAATAGCCATAAACTCTAGCATGGAGTGCAACTATTGGATTCCAAAGCTGAATGTTACATTAGGCAACTACCAGATGACAGATTCATTTTATGTAGTGGATGTCGCAGATACACATGTAGTATTAAGCGTTCAATGGCTTTATTCAATAGGGAAATATACTATAGACTACTGAGCAATGGAAATGAATTCCAGGGACCAGATGGGAAATATATAGTTTTGAGGGGCACAAACACTTATCCCCCAAAACCAGTCTCTTCACAGAGAATGGAGGTAGTGCTCAGGCAGAATGACATAGAATGGTTAGCAGAATGTTTTGTTACCTTTAGGAAACCTCCAGAGAACAACACCCAACACCCAGCAGATATTCAGGCCTTATTGCAGAAGCACGAAAAGGTATTTCGGGACCTTCCGGCAGGTAGACCGCCAGACAGGGGATTTGAGCACATCATTGAGCTGGAGGAGGGGACACAGACAGTCACCACCACTCCTTACCGACATCCCAAAAGATATAAGGATAAGATCGAGAAGACGATCAAGGAATTACTAGAGCTAGAATATATTCGGCCCAGTTCTAGCCCCTTTGCATCATCGGTGGTCTTAGTTAAGAAGAAGGATGGCACACTGCGAATGTGCATCGATTATAGAGCACTCAACAAAAAGACCATAAAAAACAGGTATCCCATTCTCAGGATTGATGAACTCATGGACGAGTTGTGGGGTGCCAAATACTTTTCAAAGGTTGATCTTCGTTCAGGGTACCACTAGATCCGAGTAAGGGATCAAGACATTTCTAAAACAGCTTTCTGTTGCCACTATGGTCACTATGAGTTCTTGGTCATGCCTTTTGGACTCACCAATGCTCCAACCACCTTCTAGTCGTGCATGAACCATTCTTTTAGAGCTCAGTTACATAAGTATTTGCTAGTATTCTTTGATAATATTTTGATTTACAGCAAAATGTGGGAGGAGCATCTGAAACATTTAGATGAAGTATTGAGCATTCTAGAAGAGCACTCGCTTTAAGTGAAGATGTCTAAGTGTGAATTTGGCATGAAGGAGATGTTGTATCTAGGGCACATCATCAGTACAGAAGGGATACAGGTTCATATGGAGAAGATCCGAGCTATTAGGGATTGGCCCACGCCAAAAACAGTCACGGAACTGAAAGGTTTCTTAGGCCTTTGCACTTATTACCGGAGGTATGTTAAGGGGTTCTCCCAATTTGCTGCACCACTCATTGATCTCACAAAGAAGGGGGCCTGGACAGAATCAGCACATAAAACCTTTGAGGAGATGACAGTCATCATGAGTTCTTGCCCGGTTTTAGCACTACCAGACTTCTCACAACCATTTGTAGTAGAATGTGATGCATCAGGGGAAGGACTAGGGGCAGTATTGATGCAAAACCATCACCCAATTGCATTTGAGAGCAAGAAACTGAAAAACTATGAGCGCCACTACTCCATATATGACAAGGAGATGCTAGCCATCTTACACGCTCTCACTAAATTCAGACAGTACCTGGTGGGCAACAAATTCAAAATCAAGACAGATCATAACAGCCTCAAGTACTTCTTGGAGCAGAAGGAGCTGACTGAGCGCCAACAGAAATGGGTCAGCAAGGTGCAAGCCTACGATTTTGAGATAGAGTATGTGAAGGGTAAGAACAATATAGTAGCTGATACATTGTCTAGATGACCCGCTTCATTATCTCTCATGAGTATATCTACAGATTGGAGGTCTCTTCTCTTAGTAGAGTACTCCAAAAATAAATTTGCTTGCGAATTATTGGATGGACAGATTCAGGATGACAGGTACAGAATTATTGATGACATCATCTATTACAAAAGTAGGATATACCTCGTCCCATAATCAACCTTAAAAAAGATCATACAGGCGTCACATGACTCTCCATTATCAGGACATCAGGGTTTCTTGAAGACCTTTAGGAAGATTCGACGGAGGTTCTCATGGAAGGGTTTCAAGGGGGAGGTTATTCAGCACGTGCGAGAATGTAGCATTTGTCAGCAAATCAAGGTTGAGCACATCCATCTAGCAGGATTACTTCAGCCACTACCAATTTCATAACAGAAGTGGGAAAGTATCTCCATGGACTTCATTATAGGGTTGCCCAAGGTCCAAGGGCGAGATTGCTTATATGTCGTGGTTGATCAATTGACCAAATTCGCCCATTTCTTTGCTATCTCATCCGATTACTCCGCAGCCCAGGTAGCCGAGTTATTTTTCAGAGAGGTCTTCAGATTACATGGGCTAACCAAGACCATTGTCAGTGATCGAGACAGTAAATTCACCAGTGCCTTCTGGCAGGAGCTATTCAGATTGGTATGGACAGAACTCGTTACAAGTACGAACTATCACCCGCAAAGTGACGGACAGACCGAGATTGTCAACAAGTGGGTTGATGTAATATCCCGAATTCTGATATTTTCTATTTCTAAACAATTATGCGGATACAACTGGGCTTACAGACTGCCAGGCAAAAATCCCTATTTTATAGGAAAAATTAGGGTTAGGGTTTGTGAGATAGAATGCACACTTACCACTGATAACTGGCTGAACTGCTGCAGATAAAGTCTGCAAGTACTGAGATCTGGATCGGAGAGGAACTGATCTCTCCTGCCTCCGGTGAATGCTCCAGCAATAAGACGCCCAATCAGAGAAAAAGGTGACGCCCTCAAGGAAGGAGGTGTCCGATGGATCTGCCGATTTGCAGGGCTGATAGCCTCGCTGTGCCGGAGAGATTGACTGGATTATGCTGAAGATCTGACACCCCTAAGCAGGATAGCGTCTAGGTTCAATGAGGCAGCTGCTCATGCCCCTGTAAACCTGGAAATGCTGATAACGGCTTCGGATGAGCTCAGATGGAGCTGATAGTCAAGGAGTGCCGGAGTACGTAGCTGATGGTAAGAATGATGCCCGAGTTTCGGAAGGAAACTGAGATCTGAAGGCCCAATAGCTGATTAGGGCTTTCTGGTTGAAAAACCCCTCTTACGGCTGCACCGTGCCACTGCAACAATCTATACCCTGTGCTATATAACTGATGAATGTACTGAAGAACAAGTGGTGAACCAGTATGGCTTACCAGGAATAAGACTAGGACAGATGTTTCACTGCCGAAATCCTGCTAGCTGAAGACTCCGTCTCCAACCCCAACTGCTGTACTGCACGCTGTGCTGCTATCCAAGTGCTCCCAAAATAATAATAATCATAAGTGAAGTCTCCTCTTGCTTTCTCCTCTTATTTATAAAGTTCAACTACGCAAAACCCTAATCTTTGACCTAATTAGGTCACTTTATCTTCTAATTTGCCGTTGACTTGCATGCATGTCACTTTATCTTCTAATTTGCCGTTGACTTGCATGCATGCGGAGGGAGACTTAAATAGTGCATGCATCATTAAAATAATGCTGGGATGGCATTCATGTCATTTTTAGGGTTCGCATGCATGTCACTTTTAGGGTTTGCATGCATGTCACTTTTGGGAACATTACAGTCCTCCCTCGCCAAAGATTGCTTGTCCTCGAGCAATGCCAACGCAAACCCATAATTAATCAACTGAACCAACTGAATCTGAGGATGATCCCAGGGTCCCAAATTATCCTAGGAGATCTGTAGCACTGAACGAATGTTTTAAAGACAAAGTAGAAATAAACTTCAAATAACTGGCATATTCCCTTGAAAAATTCAATGCTGATTGTTTCCAACTTCTGTATTAGTCTTGCATATTTATCCATCCATCTTAGAAGAGACACACAAGATCCTGTTAGACCTTCAATCTCTTCATGTTTCCAATTTCTGGATGATGTGCTCCCTTTAAGTGTTGGATTGGATACACGGCTTGGGAGTTGGCTATCTTCATAAATAAAATCTGCAAGAAGATCTTCATTTTCATCCTCAAACCTGGCCATAAAAACCACTGGAAGAACTATGGTGTGGTATCCCTTCACAATATCAGCAGCTTGGTGTGAGAATGTTTTAAGTAGTATACTTGCCACCTGAGTTCCCTTGTCACCACTTGAAGTGTACAATGCAATAGTATCCTCAATCATCTTCTGTGCCTGCGCAGATCCAGCATATTTCAGCAAGCCTCCACAAGCTGCTGCAAATGCTTTCTTTGCTGCTGAACTTTTCTCTCTCTCAACTGCTGGAAACAAAACTTTGACTAGGGAATTTATAAATGGCTTTATATCTGATCCCACATTTTGAACAAGAAAACTAATAAATCTTGCAACCCCAACCCTTGTGTTCAGTCCCACTCCTGAACGAACAAGCTGAACAAGACGAGGAACCAATAGTTCTAAAGTAGGGGGGTTGACATGTTTCAGGCACAGATCAAGAGTTTCCCACATAGGAGAATCCTTTGCAACTGCAATACGCAAGTTTTCAAACTTCGCTTTCTGAATACCAACACTTTCTGCATGTAGCTCAGCATAATTAAGCCTCTGATCTTCTAAACTTGAAAGACTTTCTAACATACAAAAAACCAACTCTGGTAAATGGGGCCGAATAGCATCTCCTGCAGCCTTTGAAAGCTTCATAACCAAATTGATCGAGACTTTCTGCACGCTTGCAACTTTGCTCATCATACCATTAGAAAGCATAAATGGTAAAACAATGGCCATAGTTGCACTTGCATCAGACCTTTCAGTGAGAGATGTGTCACATAACCTTAAACTAAGTGAAGTTGCTGCACGGCACAGACTGTCACCAGCATTCCGAACACTTTCCTTTATGTCATCCATAGCCCGAAAAGCTGTGATCCAGACTTTCTCCAGGTACCTTCCCACCTGATCAAATTTGCACCCCTGAAAGAGATCTGAAAGAGCAAGGCATGAAGACTTGCAGGAACGCCAAAGTCTAGATCCACTTTGAGTCAATAAATCCAAAATTATATCATTATAGAATTCATCAATGGTCTTCTTGGGATCTGCCATCAGTGACCTCCAAATATTCCCCATTGCCTCCTGGATATTTTTATCTGGATCGTATTGATAGCGGACAAGCTTTGGCACAAGCAAATGTAAATACGGCTTAAGCGCATTACCAGCCTGCTTTGCAATTTTAGAAAATCCAAAAGCAGCACCACGCTTGGAATTTAAAGAGGCCTGATAATTGGCCAGATCCATGAACTTATAGATCAGATCAGGCTGGCCCATGTCAATTGCTAAACTGCAAAGCTCCTTATATGTGCTTAGTTTTTCACCATTGGGTCTTTCTCCAATACTTCCCTCTTCAAACACTTCAGAATCCTCTGTCAACTTGAAAACTTGTTTCCTCTTTGTCGTGCCAGTCAATGTACTGACGAGAGCCTGAACTAATTCACTCTTAGTATTTGAATCACCAAGTTCATAGACAATGCTCATGCCACGTGAAGCCATCTCTTGTGTGAGTTCATTCTGCTCTGCCAATAAATGAGAAAAGGCTTCCTGAATTGCAAGGAGCAGTTCTTGGATTTTTGGATGCTGCCCACAGTAAGTTGTTAATGACAACAACCAAACAGAACCTGTACAGCGCTCTTCCTTTTTGTTACTATACAAAAGTTCATCCAATAACTTTTTCACTATTTTCTCTCTGGCCTTTGCACGGTCATCATTTACTACCTCAGTCTCTACAACCATACTATCAATAAATCCATGTGGAGCAATTTCACCCGTGAGGTAATTTGAAGATGTAGAAAGAGGAGTATAGCTTGACTTGAGTATCTCATCAACACTAACGGGCACCCCACCCCAAATAAATGCCAAAGCCTCTCATGCAGGAAATAGCACATCTTCAACCTTTGACCTGCTCAGACTGAAAAGTGAATCAAGGGCCATGTCCATAAGCTTCAGGGATGTATCTCGATGACAAATATGACCAAATGCAATCACAACCTTTTGGATAACCTTGATATCATTTGAACCAAGCAATTCTTTCATACGCTTAACTAAAGAGCCCAGAGATCCATCATTTGAAAGTATCCAGACACTTCCTTCATCGACGGTTTCATCTCATGTATTCCCTCTGTCAATGGCTCCATGTCTGCAGGCTTGGAGGAATTATGGAATTGATAATTTTGCCCAAATTCAGTCAGACGGACCCGCAAACCTACATGACCTAATGCCTCTGTAGCTGCTCCAGCCAAAGGTAAAGTTTGGGATTTGATTGTGTCCACCAATGCCCTTACAGAAGTTCCCAATAATTCACTGGCAACAGAAGGTATTCCTGTCATACATTGGGCTACCACATATCCAGTAGCACAGATTGCTCCATGACTATCCTCAAATCTGCCTTTGATGAGAACTTTAAAAGTGGAGCAAAGTTCCTGAATCAGAACAGATGCTGAAGAAATTGATAACGCCGAACAAGTAATACCCAATAAACGAGATATAGATTCTCGAGTATCAGAGTCTATGTGACCTAAAAATTGTTTAAGCCATGGAAGACGTTCAACATATCGTGAAGCAATCATCTGAGGATTCCGAGAAGCAACATTTAGTAACCCCTTTGAGGCAGTTGCTTGCAACTCAACAGAACCTTCATATGCCATAGCATGCTCGAGTAACAAACATAACGAGATCACTGAATCAGCATGCGCTAGAAGATCTCCTTTACCAGCTAACAAAGCTTGGTCACATTCACCCTCGTAACATTTCTGCAGAAATCTGATCATTGCTACATACATCTTTGGTGGGAATAAAAGCTTCCGCTCTCCAATCTCTGAAACTTCTAGAACCTGTGGCTGATTCTTACATATATAATCTAGCATTTCTTTCAATGGAGGATAGTTATCTGGTACAGATTGACTAGATTGGTTGACAGCTCTGTCAACTTGTTTTTGTGGAAATAAACCCTCATGCGCCATCTCCCTTATATCCAGTTTTATATCAGCAGCTCCAAGCATACAAATAAACTGGCTTGGACAATGATCAAGACCATACAAAGTTATAGCCCAGCGGACAGCGCAAAATCTTGCTTCACTTTCCACAACTTGTGAATTCTCCAGTAGAAGTGCTTCAAGGCCTTTCGAGACTAACTCATTGCAATCCTCATGTATTTCGCCTGTCATAACTGTCTTGATTCCTGCTGTAGGTGATGAAGTGTGTACCAACTCCAACTCATCACATAGTTTGTCCACAATCTGACTAGCAAATGTGCTTGTGTCGCTAGACTTACAAGATGGCTCTAATGCTATCTCCTCATGCACATCCTGATCATGTACTGTTAACTCCAAATGAAGCTCACCAACAACCTGTACTTCATGCTCATCTTTCTTCTCTTCCCCAACTATGCCTTTAAGGAGATCCTCATCCAAATGCCGAGGTTGGCTCCCGAACTGGATGGTGTAATAATCTTGAAAGGACAATGCTGCACATACATTGTCACCCAAGGCTAGATACTCCTGATATCGAGGCAAGTGTTGAAGTACTGCTAACCTCTGCCAATTTCCAGTCAAGACCTTTTTCATTGTCCTCATGTTCTCACAAGCTGGCAGAGAAAAGCCTTTGTTCTGACATGCACTTCACCAACATCACTGACTTGCATTTGCATGTACACGCATGTATCAACATGCACTTTTATTCAATTGCTATGTGCCCGCAGCTGGCCAAGATTATGCTCTGATACCACTGTAATATCCCGAATTCCGATATTTTCTATTTCTAAACAATTATGCGGATACAATTGGGCTTACAGACTGCCAGGCAAAAATCCCTATTTTATAGGAAAAATTAGGGTTAGGGTTTGTGAGATAGAATGCACACTTACCACTGATAACTGGCTGAACTGCTGCAGATAAAGTCTGCAAGTACTGAGATCTGGATCGGAGAGGACCTGATCTCTCCTGTCTCCGGTGAATGCTCCAGCAATAAGACGCCCAATCAGAGAAAAAGGTGACGCCCTCAAGGAAGGAGGTGTCCGATGGATCCGCCGATTTGTAGGGCTGGTAGCTTCGCTGTGCCGGAGAGATTGACTAGATTATGCTGAAGATCTGACACCCCTAAGCAGGATAGCGTCTAGGTTCAATGAGGCAGCTGCTCACGCCCCTGTAAACCCGGAAATGCTGATAACGGCTTCGGATGAGCTCAGATGGAGCTGATAGTCAAGGAGTGCCGGAGTACGTAGCTGATGGTAAGAATGATGCCTGAGTTTCGGAAGGCAACTGAGATCTGAAGTCTGGTTGAAAAACCCCTCTTACGGCTGCACCGTGCCACTGCAACAATCTATACCCTGTGCTATATAATTGATGAATGTACTGAAGAACAAGTGGTGAACCAGTATGGCTTACCCGGAATAAGACTAGGACAGATGTTTCACTGTCGAAATCCTGCTAGCTGAAGACTCCGTCTCCAACCCCAACTGCTGTGCTGCACGCTGTGCTGCTATCCAAGTGCTCCCAAAATAATAATAATCATAAGTGAAGTCTCCTCTTGCTTTCTCCTCTTATTTATAAAGTTCAACTGCGCAAAACTTTAATCTTTGACCTAATTAGGTCACTTTATCTTCTAATTTGCCGTTGACTTGCATGCATGTCACTTTATCTTCTAATTTGTCGTTGACTTGCATGCATGCGGAGGGAGACTTAAATAGTGCATGCATCATTAAAATAATGCTGGGATGGCATGCATGTCATTTTTAGGGTTCGCATGCATGTCACTTTTAGGGTTTGCATGCATGTCACTTTTGGGAACATTATAGCTGCTCTGATACCCTTGTAATATCCCGAATTCCGATATTTTCTATTTCTAAACAATTATGCGGATACAACTGGGCTTACAGACTGCCAGGCAAAAATTCCTATTTTATAGGAAAAATTAGGGTTAGGGTTTGTGAGATAGAATGCACACTTACCACTGATAACTGGCTGAACTGCTGCAGATAAAGTCTGCAAGTACTGAGATTTGGATCGGAGAGGAACTGATCTCTCCTGCCTCCGGTGAATGCTCCAGCAATAAGACGCCCAATCAGAGAAAAAGGTGACGCCCTCAAGGAAGGAGGTGTCCGATGGGTCTGCCGATTTGCAGGGTTGATAGCCTCGCTGTGCCGGAGAGATTGACTGGATTATGCTGAAGATCTGACACCCCTAAGCAGGATAGCGTCTAGGTTCAATGAGGCAGCTGCTCACG
>LPNX010475795.1:0-33626 GCA_001517045.1 Pseudotsuga menziesii
GTGATGGTTAGCCACAGTACGTTTAAGAATCTTGATCAGATTTTTATTGGATGATTCTGCTAGCCCATTACCTTGGGGGTAATAATTAGCAGAATACTTTAATTTAACTCCTCTTTCTAATGCATACTCAGTCAATTTAACAGAAGAGAAATAAGTAGCATTATCAAATATTAAAGACTCAGGCAGGCCGAATCTAGTGATGATAAAGGAATCAAGGAAATCTATTACCTGATCTGAATTTACTACTCGCAACGGGATGGCTTCAACCCATCGAGTGAAGTAGTCTGTAGCTGTAAGGATGTATTTATGCTGTTGTGAAGAGGCTGGAGTGATTGGGCCAACAATATCCAGACCCCATTGCTGAAATGGGACTGCAACAGTAACTGGCTGGAGGGGTAATGCTACCTTTTTCAGTCTGCCCCCTGTCCTTTGACACTCCTGGCACTTCCTAACGAAAGTGTATGCATCTTTAAATAATGTGGGATAGTAGTACCCAGCTTTAAGTATATTATGGGCAGTAGTTTCACCGCTGAAATGTCCTCCCGCTGGTCCTGCATGCAATTGCGATAACACGTCATCAGCTTCATTCCTTTCTAGACAACGAAGGAATACTCCTTCAAAATTCTTTCTGAATAAGATATTGTCAATGAGCTGATAAGGTGCAGATTTCAATCTTAAATCCCTCTTATGACATGGGTCTAAATGTTCTGGAGCAACCCCATGTAATAAGAAGAACTTAATATCCTCATACCAAGAATCAGGAGGAGTAGAGGTCAAAAAAACTTCCCTTTCAAATAAGGAAGGGTTGCTGAAGAAATGCAGATCTGCTTCAGCACTGTCTGCAGAGCCAGCTGCTAGCTTACAGAGACCTTGTCCCCTAACAATCTTTAATGGTTTTATTTCCAGGTCGTATTCCTGAAGTACGGTGACCCAATGTGCTCGTTTTTCACCAAGATCCTTCTGCACCAAAAGATTTCTTACTGCAGAATATGGTACAACGACCTTGGTGTGGGACTTCAGTAAGTAAGGCCTGAAATGTTTAACAGATTTGAAAACAGCAAAAGCTTTCTTGTCCACTTCCGGGTAGTTCAGTTCTACACCGTTAAGACCAGAACTCGTAAAAGCGATAGGAGCCTCGTTATTTTCCTGGTTTTTCTGTGTCAGAACAGCAGCATAAGACAAATCAGAAGCAAAAGTATATAAAATAAATGGTTTGGAAAAATCTGGGCTAGTAAGAGTGGGGGATTCAGCGATAGCTTTTAAAATGTCGTGAAAAGATTGCTTTTCATCAGCATTCCATTTAAACTCAGCATCTTTTCTAATCATTTTCTGTAATGGCCTAACAATTTCCGTATAGCCAGGGATGAATCTAGAAACAAAATTTATTTTTCCAAGAAAGGACTGCATGGAATTTTTCGAATGAGGCATCGAAATCTGAGATATAGCATGAGTATGTTCTGGGTCAATATTAATGCCTTGTTTAGACACAACGAAACCCAGCAACTTACCTTCAGCAACTGAAAAGATAGATTTCTTGGGATTTAATGAAATCCAGTACTTCCTACAACGCTCGAAAACTCGCTTGAGATGAGTTATATGATCAGTCCTATTTTTAGAAAAAACAGTAATATCATCAAGATAAATTACAACAAACTTACCAATTAGACCTCTGAAAGCGATATCCATTGCTCTCTGGAATGTTGCACCAGCATTTATGAGACCAAAAGGCATCTTCCTATAGGCATAGGTTCCCCAAGGTGTCCTAAAAGTTGTTTTCAACTGGTCAGTCTTGGATACCAACACTTGGTTGTATCCTGAAAAACCATCTAATAGTGAAAACATCTCAGATCCGGAAACCTGTTGCAGGATTTTCTCCATCGTAGGAACAGGATAGTTGTCTTTATCAGAAACCTTGTTCAGGTTTCGGAAGTCGACACACAATCTGATGTCACCGTTTTTCTTCCTTACGGGTACAATATTTGCTACCCATTGGGCATGCCGAACAGGGAAAATTATCCTAGCAACAAGGAGTTTATTTAGCTCCTTTTTGACAGCTGGTTCCAAGCTGGGGTGCATTTTTCTCAATTTTTGTTGAAAAGGCTTAGCCTCCAGTTTCATAGGAATGACATGTTGCATGATATTGGGGTCGAATGTTTTCAAGTCATCATAGGTCCATGCAAATATGTCTTTAAATTCTTTAAAGAGTTTGATGAAGACTGTTTTCTCCTAAACAGTACACGTACTGCCCAGGTTTACGCATTGAGAGTTTTGCTCAGTTCCTAGATTGACAATGTCAGATTGCATGATGGAGCTACCAGTTTTACAATTTCTTGCAGCTTTGAATTTATCCTTTAAGTCATAAAATTTTTCAAGTTTGATTACTGACCTGGGAAAAGCACTAACTTGATCAAGGGATTCTTGAATTGAGCAAGGCTTATGGATTACCGTAAAATTGTGTAGGTCCTCATCGTGAGTCATTTCGTCCAAAACCGCATCCTTAAAAGTATCTTTAAAAGTCAGAAAATCAATCAATTGCTGGTCATCATTGAAGACTCTCCAATTTGCAATGTTGTTGGGTATAGAAGGCCTAAACAGCAATTCAACCGAGAAAGCATCAGTAAGAATTCCTTCAGATGGGATCAATCTTGAAGCTACATTAGCCAAAAGATCAGCTTCTTGATTTAAATAGCGGGGGATGGAACTTATATTAAATGCTTCAAATGCTAACAACAAATTCCATACCTCAGTCTGATAGTTTCTCAAGTGTCCAGCTATGCAGTGTATGGTATTACGTACCTGGCGAACAATAATTTCTGAATCACCTAAGACTACCAAGGTTTTGGCTCCCAAATCAATCGCTTTCTTCAGCCCTTGAATGAGGGCTTCATACTCAGCGATATTATTTGTGCAGTCAAACTCTAACCTCCAAGCAAGGAAGTACCTTTTCCCGTAAGGGTCAATTAGTAAGCATCCTGCACCAGCTCCTTCTTTTGACTTGGAACCGTCAAAGTACAGAGACCAAAAACCGTCATTGAGGTCTAAATGTGGTGTATCCGGGACAGAAATTTCAGCTGGAACTTGTGTAAAATGACAGATTTCAGACTGCTGATTTGAATCTGGAATTTCTGAAATTTCAGCCTCGAAATTACCAAAAAATGAGTCAGCCATATAGTTACCCAATATGGTATCAGCAAACAGGACTGGTTCATTTGAGTCATCAATTTCCGTGACGGTATGCTTCATATACCGTTCTCTATCGATTCTGATTTTGTTCGGATGACCCTTATGAGGTATCCATAAGTGTGACCAGTCTGTCGCGAAATATCCATCGAGTTTCTGTGACCAATCCCTGTTGAGAAATAAACCATATGCTTCTGGTATATCAGCAACAATAATATCGATGACGAAATGTACTTGGGGATTGGAAGCTAACCTTATCAGCACCTCCTTCAGTTTACCTATTACCTTAACGTTTGAATGATCCAGCTGTACAATACTAGTATCACAAGGCTGAGGGACAGCATTAAGCCTTTTACACACCGAGTAAGGCATAACATTTTTGGATGCCTCTGAGTCAATCATACAGTTATGTACTTTGCGATTAAATATTTCAAACGAAAGTAAAAAAGGTGGAGTGGAAGAATCAGATTTTTTGCCTATTGATGATGCATTGACTGAAGACTTTTGTGAATTATCTTTATTACTAACAGCACTATTCTGATTGGAGGAAGTCTTACCAGTTTTACTTGGGGGAACCCCTTGCACCATTTTCTCTCGAATCACAGGTATTTTTATGAGTTCATATAAAGAAATATTAGCCCTGCTCTTCTTTAAGTCTTCAATCAAATCATATTCTAACTCAAGGGAGGGTGCAAATTTACTAATTGCAGACCGATCTTTGTCTTTATTAGCTGAACTATTATCCGGAACAGTTGTAGCAGGTTCAGTTGAAGGTTGGTTTTTTTTACTTCTGGTGTTATGCTGATGCTGATTCATATTGACAATAGCCACCTCTTCGTCATCAATTAATTCTGAGGTGTCCCAGAAATGACTGATGACATTGGGTGGTTTATTATCATTGTTATCATTGGCGTTTGGTTCATCTTGAGAACTCTGTCCTGAAGACTGAGTTTCATTTTCAGTAGTTGTTTCTAGATCTGAAACTATTGATTTGAGAAAACTATTAATTTTCTCAATGCTGTTAGCTTCAGAGGGTGAATTTTGTTTGGCAGCTGGATTATGAAAAGGTCTTCTAAATAACTGTTTTGGTGGCTCCTTGTTTGCGGTGTTATCCGAAGTGCCCTTTTTCAAATCGATGATTTCATTAGACAGTTTTTTTATAACTCTCTGAAGACTGTCAAGATCTAAGGCATCTTGGCCCCTTTTGTTAGAGCTTGGGGTAGCTTTGGCTGGACTGTTAGTTTTCTTAAGAGAAGAAGATGCAGCATCGGTATCTGTCACAGGATTTGCTTTTGTGGCAGTCACATCCTTTTCAACCTTGATGGCTTCTTCAAAGTTTTCAGTGCGTGTAAGTTTGGCCTTTTGTCTTACAAAAACAACTATCTTTCCAGGCAAGGCTGAAGTATAAAATTCAATGGTCACATCCTCAGTTGGTCTTGAAGTAATGGGGATCCTATTTCGTAAAGTCAGAAAATGCTGATTAAAGTTTTTAACCTTTTCCTTAGGTTCAATGCGAATTCTGGACAGTTCTGACACTAGGATAGCTGGAGTTTTGTCATCTCCAAATTTGTTAATAAATGCAACGTCAAATTCATTCCAGCTGGTAATGGAACCAGCTGTAAGAGAAAAATACCAAGTTGATGCTTTTCCCTCGAATGTGTAAGGGAAAAGCAGGCATACTACATCCTCATGTTAAACATCTAAGAGTCGGACTGCCAGCATAAATTTTTTGACATGATCCTTAGCTGGTTCGTTTGACTCAGGGTTGAATTTAGGTAAGAGCTTCTCCGGATGTTTGGGCCAAGGATGCTAAACGCCTGGGATAGCAACAGCATCCTGAGCCATCCATGGCATATTAGCATTAGGATTCGCGTTTACTCCTGCCATGTTTCTAGCTGTAGGAGGTGGCGAGGGTGGTTTTTGAGGAATACTAGACGAATGAGGTGGTGACGGTGGTCGACCGGATCCTCCTGAAACAGGTGGTCCTAAAGAAGACGAAGGCTGATTAATATCTGTTAAAGATGGCTCTTGTTCTTCCAAGACGGGTTCAAGGTGATGAGTGCGAGGCCTAGTAATCTGTGGAAGGGGTAATTCAGTGGGCAAACGCCCAGTGAGATTCGAATAAGCCCTTGTTAAGATTCTTTGGGATTCGTTTATGGCTTGTTCGTACTGGTCGATTTGTTCAGGAATGGGAGGGTTGAATTGAGAGATCAGATTTCGAACAGAGTCACTCACTGGGGTTTCATTCACTCGTGATGAGTGGCGAGTGCGTGGTTGAGTACTTGATTGTAATTGAGGGGTAGTTGGCTGATTAGTTTTGTTAACAGGGTTGTTGTCATCATCCATTTTACGCTGGCCCTCCTTCTAGCGCCATTGTTGACGGGCGTATTTGACTAAGCCCGCAACGGGGGAAAACGACCCAGTCCGGGTTCCTTAGAACAGGCTCCAAGCTATTTGGAATAGTCGCTCCCGACAGATTTAAAGGCTCTGTTGGCCTGGGATCCTAGAAAACTAATGGTTACAATTAATGCTACTGATAATCAATGGCAGTCCTATGCTTATAATTACAAAGATTAATCCAAGTTATATATTACAAGAATCACAAACTGTTAAAAATGAAACAATTAACCCTAAGAACATGAACCTAGATAGAGTTTGTATCCTACCACGTCATGTTATAATTATATACACATGTACAGTAATTACAAAAGGATATTCTGAATATAATTAATGAAAAGATCTAACTCAACAGGATTCTTCAGATAGTACAAAAATTAGAAAATAAATAAAATACAAATCTGATCTAATACCTATCCTGATCAGGAGCAATTAATTAATTTAACCTGTAACCGACAGATGTTGATAAAGGCACTGTATGTAAACATTTGCTGATATTTAAAACATTCAAATATTGCAAATTCATACAAGCGTCGTTACACATTATGTAACAATAATATCAATTATTAAATACAAAACATGACATACCAACATAGTCAAAAACAGGAACAGTCGATACCTAATAAATAATATTTGCACAATTCATCAAGGAAATTATAACAAACATCCATGATATGGGAGAGCGAATAGCAAAACTGAAAGATACTATAAATCACATATAAAGTTTCAAAACTGTAAATGTGTGTACAACATCACCAGTCCAAACGCTGTAGCTACTGACAGCTAACTGCCTAGAAAAACAGGTAGATAGAACCAGCAGTTTTGTTCTCACTTCCCCAGAGTATCGACCCCTTGTCATGTTTACTATCAGCCCTTTAAATACATTTTGAATTTCCCCNAAACGCTATAGCTACTGACAGCTAACTGCCTAGAAACACAGGTAGATAGAACCAGCAGTTTTGTTCTCACTTCCCCAGAGTATCGACCCCTTGTCATGTTTACTATCAGCCCTTTAAATACATTTTGAATTTCCCCAAAATAACCCTCTCAAAGAGCTAATAACAACCAACATTGTAATCGCTAACAGATATCACATAAAAACGACAAGTGTAACATGTCGTTTTTTCCAACAAACGCACAGCTATTCCATCCATCACATAGGATCGAGGACATAAACGAGATAATAGCACCTGTAAAACAGTCCTTCAGAATCGATTTGTCTCCAGAAATAAAGGGATCATCCAAATAACCAAAATCATCAAAATCAGGGAAAGAGATATTCATAATGCTATCTGCGATACAACACACAAGAAATATAATTAAAACATAATTAAGATAGTAACAACTAAAATCATTCACAAATCAATTTAAAATAATGAAATACTTGCAATCGATCATCAAAATAACATATCACCAAACACTACAGATTGACTGGAGCGTTAAAAACCTGGATATTAATTCCACTAGACTGACTTGGAGAAGGAGCTTTAAATTGCATGAGAGCGATCTGAGCATTGAGCTCACGCAACTTTTCCTCACTCTTTTCATTCTCATACTTTAACTTAAGAACCCACCTTATGAGTTTGTTTTTATGATTCCTCAGTCATGAGAGATGCTGATTACTTTCATCAACTTTTGTTCTTAACCCCGCATTATCAGCTTTCAATAAATCTCGGCTCGCTACTATTTCATTCATCTTGTCTTCCATTCAACGAACCTTGTCTAACAGACAACTAATGAACAGAGGGTGAACAGTTTCCCCAATTCCACGAGGAACAGCCGAGGTTGTTTTAACAGGCTTTTCATTTACAACCGAATCAGTCATACAATCAACTAGAACTTCCTGAACTTTCTTATCCACCGCTGGAGGACTAACACGATCAAGGGTGACATCAATGCCAGGATCAACAGGCTGAACTTCTACAGACAGCGAAGGATTTTCAGAAACATCTTCAACAGTCACAGGGTGACTCTGCCCAGCTAGATCAGCGACAAAACCACGATGAATCACATCACCATTAACAGGTGAAGGAACAGTGACTTCCTCATCATCAATTAACACCGTTTCGACTGGAAGCTTAATATTCACGGGGTTTTGAGCCATCTTGGCTTTCACCATACTCCTGGTTAGCCTTCTAGCCAGCTTGGATTTGGATAATTCTCCTCGACAGTCCCCAATTTTATCACTATCATTTGGCGGAGTAACAGGCGACAGAGGTGAGGTCTTCTTTACACGCCTAGACTCTGGAAATGTATGAGGAGAGTTCATTGGATCACCCTTAGGTGCTTGAGAGGTTTCCACACTCTTAAGGCTAGGTTTTGACGTAGGTTTGCTCAGAGAAGCCGAACATGAATTTTTATGTTTGCTATAGTCACCTGGACTGTCAAACATACAATGAAAAAACCCTGAAAAACCATTTGATTCTATGAACTGCTCCCATGAGCGACCAGACTTCATTAATTCATTCTCAATTAACATACGCACTAACCCGTGGTGAAACAGACTGTGGCTTACATGTTTCGGTTCCTTCTTTATGGTGTTTGACATTTTAAACAAACTGTGGAGAAGATAGTAAGGGAGATTAATGGGCAATCCTATGAAAGCAGCCATCAAACGAAGATGGTATACATAGGCCGATGACAACCGACCTTCACAGGTTAAATACCTATGAATTAACTCAAGCACTGGTCGCCATTCTTTGAGGAAATACTTACTTGCAACTCTTGTCCGAAAGGAAACCTCTTGTGTCGGGTTCTTCAATAGACTCCTCCATTCCGTAATCTCCATTCTCTGATACTTGAACCACTTTTGTCTAGACAGAGGCAGACCTGTTGCATCTGCAATCGACTTCTCATCAACCCGGAAGCACAAGTCACCCACTTCTGCTTGGTATTTCACCAGGGACAAAGAAAATACTCTAGTGACTTCTGGATTAGAAACAGAAAAATTTTCAAAGAATGGCAGCCACCCGACATCTTTAACCTTTTGCAAAAGCCCAGGGTTTGAATTCAACAGGGTTAATTCATAGGGTTCGACTCTCACAACAGGGGCCATGACTAATCGTTTACAGATGCGTAACCATGCACAGAATAAATGCCACCACTGAGCCGAAGACAGAAAACTAGGTCGTGGGCTTTTGGAATAGAAACTCAGCAGCACTAAATAATACATAGGATAAGCCATACATGAATACAGGCGAAACCCTTGCGGGTTCAGCATGATCGGAGCCATCACTACTCGAAGTGATAAACACAAATGACGTTTGAAACCCTGAAAGAGTGATGTTATCTCCATCTAGCCTGAATTAAATGACAAGAGAGCTCGAGGTGTACATAATAACAGGTGCTCCACTGGTAGACAGACACGACAAGGACCAAGTACGTGGAGAATAGGGTGAGTACGATTGTCGTAATAACACTCTAAATTCATGATAAGTGTGACTCGTGTTACAAAACAATCGTTGAAACCGTAATACATACGTTCCCAAACATATATTTGGCCTACTCATCAAAGGTGGTGAAGGATCATAAACCATATAATTTGAAACCGAAACTTTGAATACCATCATACACCAATTAATATCAATATGAATAATGATTTACAAACTTTAGGATATGGCATACGAAAGATGTATCTAAGCTTCAATGGAGTAGCAAGGATTAAACCTTTGATCACCATAACTCACCTTTGCATGAAAACCATGGTAACACAATCTCATTAATGTGTCTAGCAATGACATCTATGAAACTGATTTAAGGAGACATGAGAAACTAGGATATACAACATCAAGCATAAAGACCATGAACACTCATGTGTCAACCTTCCTAGTCGAAAATTATACAGACCAGTGACTCAGAGGTAGCTATTTCATTGATCCAATGTGACTTGCAAAGATTTTTCGAAAATGTTGAATATGAATAAATCAGTAGCTAAGGAAAAATCCTCCTTTCAGTAGCTGAATTTATCCCTTTTAAAACATTGCATCAAACAAAATAGGATTTTGTTTGATGAAATAATGATTTTAGAAGGCTGTTGAGCAGGGGCACAACAGGTACTAAAGCTTTTTTCTGTCCAGAATTATTTTGAGAAGAGATCCACTATTAGAACTGCTATGTTACAAGGCCAAAAGAGATCAGGCATCAAATCCCTGGCATTAATAACAAAAACTAAAAATATGATCTTTGTCCAGTGCCAATGTATCCACCTAAAACTAGTGTACTTCTAACATTGTACATTCCTGGGAGATTTAAAATTGTTGATCCTTGTTGTGACCACTTGATCATTGCCATAAAAAATGGTTTAAATAAACAACATAAAAGTAAAAAAATTAGAAGAATAACTTTTCCATGACATTTTACCTTTACCTGCTTTGAAATGAACTTTTCTACATGCTATTAAAAGCATTGTATTATTATCTTTCCAGCTAAATAAGCTTTTTAGGATCCACATTTCTATTAATGGAAAAAAAAAGTTACAAATACCATCACAAATCTAATTTATATGTTTGTCCATATGGACACAGTTCATGAGTAACTAGCCATTCAATTTCAAAGTCCACCTAATCCCTACGCATCGTCTTCACCATAATAAACCTAAGTATTAGAAGACTTGAAAATTTATCTTTCAAACTTTAGTCTTGAGTCTACTAACATCTAGATGTAAAATGAGAGGGATTGATAGGGATTCTCATTTCTATTTTCAAAACTCAGTGCATATAATTATTATTCAAACACATTTAAAAACATATCCTTTGGTGCGCCTACCTCCCTGAAAACCCATAGAATGTAAACCTAATGCTTTCAGGCATCAACTTTTTTTATCAACCATAAATTCAACAACTATTTTTAGAATTGAATCATGTCCTCCATGGATGCTCAATTCAAGGTGATAAAAAAAAGGCCTCAATTTTAGGTGGATTATGGATAGTCTCTGACGTGGCTGGAGTTCAGAGATCATTCTTTTTTTCGAGGGTGCTCAGGGTGCAGATCAGAGAGCCCATGGAAGGAAGAGGAGGAAGAATAAGAGGACTCAAGTCAAAAGGTGAGGCAAGTGAGGAGGGGAGACATAATAGGGGAGATCAACACTATCAACCTGCACATCTTGATTTGGGGAGATTAATATCAACCATCGATCTCTAAACTACCTTCATTAGGACCGCTAAATCTTGAGAAATTTAACATTAAGCTGGCCCTTTTTCATCAGAACGAGAGAGAAACTTCTGATCGTGGAATGCTTCTCACCCGTTGATCTACCCAACATCTTGTTCCGACCATATATCTTCGCAGCCCCTACCAATTTCCGCGGATCGACCGTAGATGTTGATTAGGAAGAGGGAGATGACGATGATGATGAAGATGTGATGACAAGATCTTTAATTTGGTCTTCACTAAATTGTTTTGAGCTTCACCAACATTATAATAGAATGGTTATGAGTTATTATTCACTCCTATAAAGAATGCACTTTATGGAACTACCAAATTGCTCAGTTTGGATCTTCCTCTTTTAAGACATCAGACTAGGTCCATAAGTCTTGATTCTTCATTTGCACAAATATAAGAACAGGAGGCTTCACAAGGCCCAAAGGTTGTATTTTTATTTATGCTACTTCCTCAGATCATATTGAATTGTCATATTAGTCCTTGGAATGGGTGTCAGGAGCAATCCTTAATTTTTCATTCAACTGGTTCCTCCCCCTATCATGTAGACGTCTGCTTTCACTGAGCTCCCCCTAAAATTGTGATGATGAAGATGATGATGATGACGAATATGATGATGATGATGAAGATGATGACGATGATAATGAAAATGATGATGATGATGAAGATGATGATCGTGATAATGGAGATGCTGATGAATTGGATGACGATGATGTTGATGATGAATATGATGATGAAGATGAAGATGCTGGTGATGATGATGACGAATATGATGATGATGATCAAGATGATGATGGTGATAATGAAGATGTTGATGATGAAGATGAGATTATGATGATGAAGATAAGGAAGATGACGATGATAAGGAAGATCATGACGATGATGATGACGACGACGATGACGATGATTATGAAGTTTATGATGATGATGATATTGATGAAGACGATGAAGACGATGGTGATGACGATGACAAGGATGATGATGATCATTGTCATTTTTGTCGAAATCACCATCATCTTCATTGTCTTCTTTGTCGTCGTCGTCATCATCATCATCATCATCGTCATCATCATCGTGTTCGTCCTTGAAGGGACTAATGTATAGGATCTCACTATAAGCAATGCAACCAATACAAATTATGACAAAATCCTAGTTAAATTAAATTAAATTAAATTAAACTACACTAAATTAAAAACATAGAGTTGTTTAACTATAATTAATTTAAAATGCAACAAAATATAAAATATGCAAATAAAAATAAAATAAAATAAACAAAAGATAAATATGAAAAATGAAAAAACAAAACAAAACCACAAATACAAAATATGAAAATAATCAAACAAAAAACGTAGAATTCAAAAACACACGCCCACTAGCTCATTAGCATTTAAAAACACCTGCAGAGGATCTGCTCTGGCTCCCATTTGAGGGTTTTTGATTTCGAACTTTCACTGAAGGATCTGGAACAGGCTATGATGTTTTTTATAGGAAGGGCAGGTGAAGGACTTTTCCTATTAGTGCATCATCCAATCCCTTCGCATGTGATCCCATGCTTATAGAACCACCTTCCCCACCTCTAGAATGGAAACAATGTTTAGGCCTTCAGGTTTGTTTCCTTCTATGTTTTTCTTGATTACCTATTTTGTTTTTATTTTATTCATGGTTTTTTTCATTGTTGTGGATGTGGTGGAGATGAAATGGCTCAAATATCCTTGCAAGCATGAAGCATGAGATGTCCAGGTGAACTTGGGAAATTCAATGCGAGAAAAAAAACCAACAGTTATCGAGGAAAAAGGAGGAAGGGAATGAGATATTTTAATGCTGCCATGCCTGTGTTTTCTTGTTGTAAGATATTTTGACAATATGCCTAAATGGAATGTGGTGGTTTTTTGGAGCTATATTATTGCAGGGTATGCTCTGAAAGGGAAAGATGAAGAGGCTCTCAAGATGCATTGGCAAGCGTTGATGACGGGGATGAGGCCGAATGATTTTGATTTCTCAATGGTGCTTCTGATTTGTGCATACATCACGACTTATGATCAGGGTAAGAAAGTTCATATCCTCACCATAAAATATGGATTTGATTCATATGATTTTTTGGGTATTTATATAGTTGGCATGTCTGCAAAATGTGGGTTTGTTTCTAGTTTTGTTCATTCCTTTTGGGCATCATGTCAAAATTCCCATGAATTGGCAGTTCAAAGCTAGACTGTGAATGTTTTTAATAGCACAGTTCTTATTTTTTCTTTGATAATGGAAACTTTTTGGAGTTTGAAGCCCGAATGTTCTATAGAAATTGTTTTTGTTTGCTTAGAGTGGTTTTGAGGATACTGAGTAGAGCTTTGTCGCAATCATGGAACGCCAGAGCTTGTCTTGAGTTGTACATGAATAATTTCTTTCAGTAATTAGTGAGACATTGACCCCAGTTATAGAATTCTCTATATAAACTAACAAAACCCCATTGCATGCATCAATTCCTGCAAATTCTAAGTGTAGTCAGGCCTCGCGATAGAAGAACACAATATTCCCTCTGCGGTTTGTCATTTCTTGTGTTCAAGATGGCAGAATATTCTAGCATGAGGTAAAGAAGCAGCAATGAGGGCTACCTTGGAGTGCTTACTAATAAGAAACCCAAGCCCGAACCTGAGGAGAACAAATTCATGTTCAAGGTTTTGCTTGATAATGGTTTGAATTTAACTCTGCAGCTGGAGGATGCCGTTGAAAAGATGTCGGTCGCCGAGTTTGTGAGAACTGTTAGGAGAAAAGGTGAGACATAAATAATAGAAAAGGGGTCAAGAAATATCTATTGAATGTTGCAACAACATTGCATGTACTTACAGTAGTTATCTGGATGTTGAACAAAGCTGAATAGTATTTTCAAATGACATGATTTATCTTTCATAACTTATAGAATACTAAAATTTGGTGATTAAGATTGCTATGCAACTTTGATGACTTCAACTTTACATAACAATTAGAAACCCCTTAGGTCTATGGTTGGAATCTAAAGTATGAAAAACAAATCATGGAAAACCACTGAGAAATTTGAAATTAATCACCATACACCAAACTTTAAAATGAAACATTTTAAAGAATCAATAATAAATTCTCAGCAAAAAATTGTATTGTTAAATTTGCAAAGTTTCTTTTATACAATAAATTTCCTTTCAGTTCATGTGTATTTAAATTTTTTTGGATTAAATTAATTTTTTTGTATTTCCTTGCAGATAATTGAAATTTATGTTTACTAAAACTCTGTTTATATTTTGATAATGCTTGCAAGGTGGCTCTTTGCAATCTGATCGTTAGAGAGCAGAGGTGGATTTGGTTCTAAATAATGTGGCAATGAATGCTTCAAATAATTCGTCAATCCTGCAGTTCTATGACGAGGAAAATATCTCTTGTTTCGAAGACGCACCATCTTTCACCCCCTTACCTATCTCAAGGGCTTGCACTATTTCGTAAAGGTCTCTCTCTTCATCTCTCTTTATATAACATATACACACATGATTGTAGAAAGCATGTTGATGGGGTGAGTCTTAGAGTCAACAAGAAATTGAAGTATTCTCTTATAAGTCAAAAAAAAGTATTAATATGTGTGCTACAAAAGCATTCCATGAGCTCCTCAAAGTGCATTCTGTTAGAACAAATATTTCCATATCTAAATATTATTTACTAGAAAGTTTTTTTTTTTTAGTAACTAGGGGAATCAGCAACTGGAGCTGGGCTGGTACTCGCATGACACAGGGTCCATGGATCCATTCCTGCTACCACTATACCCCTAGGTTCCCCACACCCTTCGTAACACATGGGACATAGGTAAACCTGGGTGGGATTTGATCTCCTGACCTCCAATTTACAACAAGTGACTTCATAACAACTGAACCGCCAATGAGCCACACCTATGTGGGCTATTATTTACTGGAAAGATAACATTTCATAGATAACAAATATTTATCTGGAGTATTTAGTGACATTTTATTCACATAGCAAGACAACATGATTCTTTCCTCTATTTTTTGTTTTATATTGTTTGACAGGATGGTGGTATTAAAAGTGTCCACACATTTCCAGTAAAAACCTATTTATATGTGTATTTAATATATTTATGTCTTAAAATTTAAAATTTGTGTGTTGTTTTCATTTTAATACAATGGTTAAAGAAATCTTGTCAAATAAAAACACAAGTTTCCACATCAGTGAGGCAACGGTATTGTAATATAGCATTTAAATGTGAGTTGATACTCTAGTGGAAAATGTGTGCTGGATAGATTGATTGTTGATTTTCTTCACAAGACATATGGAATGTGACTCCAGAACCACATATCTTGGTGGAATTACCCCAAGAACACACAACATTAGCTGATTTAATTGTATGCCCATTTTTTATTTGATAGAGTATTTTGATATTTTCCATGCCTAGCAAAATGACCACTTGTGTATAGGTCTAGGAATGGATTATTTATTTAATTTATAAATTTAATTGACAACCAACATAGTGGCTTTCCGTTTATTAGGACAACTCTTTGCAAGTGGTATCAGCCAATGGACATGGCGAAATGCGATTGATAAGGTAAGGGTTCTTGCATTGCCTACATTCTCCCTAGGCATTAATATTTTATATGACTTGCTTGTACCTGCTGTATAATATAACTTTGATATTTTCATTTCTAGCCTCTTCATCATGCTTCATATCCAATGTTTGTATAGAAACATAAAAATATCAGACTTAACTATCTTTGTTGTGTTCTTGTTGTCCTATTCCTTGCTTTTCCCTAGGTTTTAGAGTTCCCACCTCATTTTTCCATTGCATTCTTAGGAGCAATGTAGTAAGTAGTGCTATTGTTATATTCATCTATTCTGCAATGCACCGTGCTCACATTTTGGACAGGTTTTCCCTACGTTTAACTACTAAATTTGATTGTTTGTAGCTTTCCCTTGGTTACCCGCTAACATGAGTTTCTTTTGCACTAAGCAGTTCTAATGACAGTGGTGCATGGTTTGTCCTCTTTTTGTAGAGAAATTGATGAATAAATAGAGTCCTTGGAGATTTCAGCAGAAGTGAACCTAACCTGATAGTCTCAGTCTCTCAGAATACCCTCTCTAAGGAGAATTTTCTCAACATCAATTGCAATTTCCTTTGTGGGTGCACTACATATCCTGGTGTTTAGTCACACACAAGCTTGATAGAACCTCCTAGACTTGAATTATTGGAGTTTGAAGCCCGAATGTTCTATAGCAAACTGTTTTTGTTTGCTCAGAGTGGTTTTGAGGCTACTAAGTGGAGCTTTGTAGCAATTGTGGAACGCCAGAGCTTGTCTTGAGTTGTACATGCATAATTGCTTTGACTAATTAGTGAAACATCCACCCCAGCCATAGCAGTCTCTGTATAAACTAATGAAATCATGTTGCAGGCATCAATTCTTGCAAATTGTAAGAGTAGGAAAGCATTACGATAGAACACAATATTCCCTCTACGGTTTTCCATTTCTTATGTCCAAGATGGAATAATATTCTACCAGGAGGAAAAGAAGCAGCAATCAGGGCTACCTTGGAGTGCTTCCTAAGAAGAAACCCAAGCCTAAACCTGAGGAGAACAAATTCATGTTTAGGGTTTTTCTTCTTAATGGTTTGAATTTAACTCTGCAGTTGAAGGATGTAATGGAAAATATGTCGGTTGCCGAGTTTGTAAGGACTGTTAGGAGAAAAGATGAGAAATAAATAATAGAAAAGGGGCCAAGAAAAATCCAATGGGGGCCCAAATTCTATGTGGAATATGCAATGGGAGAACGAATAAATATGGAAACATCATATGAAATGATTCTCACAACAAGTCCATGCTCGTAGCTCTGTAGGTTCATCCCTGAAATTCCCCCCCTAAACTATTTCTTTAGTTTTTTTTAAAAGTCAACAAAAATGTATTTATATGTGCTCTACAAAAGCATTCCATGAGCTCCTCAAAGTGCATTCTGTTAGAACAAATATTTCCATATCTAAACATTATTTGCTGGAAATTTAACATTCATAGATAACAAAGATTTATCCAGAGCATTTAGTGACATTTTATTCATATAGTAAGACAACATGACTCGTTCCTCTATTTTTTGTTTTATATTGTTTGACAAGATGGTGGTATTAACAGTGTCCACACATTTCCAGTAAAAAACTATTTATATGTGTATTTAATATATTTATGTCTTAAACTTTAAAATTTGTGTGTTTTTTTCATTTTAATACAATTAATGGTTAAAGAAATCTTGTCTAATACAAACACAAGTTTCCACATCAGTGAGGACACTGTATTGTAATATAGCATTTAAATGTGAGTTGATATTTTGGTGGAAAATGTGTGTTGGATAGATTGATTGTTGATTTCCTTCGTAGGAAATGTGGAATGTGACTCTAGAACCACATCTCTTGGTGGAATTACCCCAACACACTTTCCAGACAACATTAGATGTTTTTTTTTTTTTTTTTTTTGTTGGTTAAGTGCCCTATGACTTGTTGGGCGAACCTTGGTTATATTACAAGTGTATTATGATAGATTTCTTGTTTTGGCATGGGAAACTTTGTTGGGGTTGAAATAGAGGTATATTTCCATTCTATAGCATCTGTCTTGTAGCAATAAGTTTTAGGAATAGTGGTGACATTGCCACCTCGTGTCTCTTGTTTGATAAATATCTAATGTTTAGATTAGGATTTTCCTATTGAATATTTCTGAAGTGGATCTAGTTATTAAGGAGCATATTGGGTTTGAACCATTTAACCCGATCTACTCTTTAATCACTAAAGCCTCTATGAGATCCTCAATTGACCCCATATTCCTAACTTGGATTTGTTAGGCACGTGGGAACTCTTTTACTAGTTCCTAATTTGACTCTTTAGGATTAAATATTTATTTAATAATTTTAATAAATTATAATTACATATACTGTTTATTCATTATCTCTAGTTATTATTATTTCTTCATATTTAATATATATATTTATTCTTTTATTCATAATACACATGAACTATATTATTATTATTGTTAATATTTATTTAGGCATCATATAATATGATCTCATTTACATGGTGCTTTCATTAGCTTATAATCATTTATTTTATCAAGGCCTTTACGTAGGAATGGTTGACTAAGTTAGGCAACTCTAAACCTCCTTGCATGTTGGATTAGCTCGTGTATCGTGGTAGTTCTTCAGTACTTGATGAGAATTAGATTTGAAATTTCATTTAATCAACTTAAAAATAAGTAAGATAAGGTTGGTTCTTTTCAGATTCTTTCTCACTCAACACAATTAATTTCAATAACTCCTAGCGCTATTCAGAGCCCAAGATCAACGCTAAAAATTGGGAGTTACACTTAGTGCAATTCCAAAGCCTCTCTCTCAACACTAATGCTAGGATGTACTTGTATAATACACCTAGGGATGCAATGGCCAAAGATCCGATGCTCTAGAGCTTATGCTCAACATCAATTTGGAATGCTCTAGGGCTTATGCCCAACACATCCAATTCTTATAATTCATGTGTTCCATAGATTATGCTCAACACAAAATCTCATAACTCATGTGTTCCAGAGCTTGCGCTCAACACAATCTCATAACTCATGTGCTCCAGAGCTTGCGCTCAACACAAAATATGATAACTTATGTGCTTTAGGGTCCATGCCCAACACATTATAAAAATCAATCATGCATTCAGTCTTCTACACATATGTTGCGGCTGCAACTGTTTTCCCCAAATTTCTTAAATTTTGGTCCCCTCCTCATGATTTAGAGTTGTTTCAATCGTTTGGATCCATGTACTGTTTTGATCATACTTTAATTTTGAATGATTATTGAAGGCTAACACTCGTCCTAGTTTTCGAAAGTTGCGTGTGTTTCAAAGTTGTTTTTGGATCGCAGATTTTAAGTTTTGGTTGGCTTGTTGAAGGGCCGCCGTTTCAGAGGAGAAATAGTTTAACAATTGTTGGATTTCAGAGTCTTAAGCACTTAGCATTTTATTTTGATCGGAGCATATTATTTTGTTCGGAGGATGTAGTATTCTTTAGCTTCCGCCGTTGCGGCTCCCAAACCAGTTAGCTGCCCGAAGTACAAAGTGCTCCGACTGCCGACGCTTATCAGTCTTTTAGTTGCGCGTGTCTTTAACCTTTCCTTTTCCATCGTTGCAGCGGGGAAAGTCTTTCAGCTTCCGATGTAAATATCTTTCAACATCCGATTGAGATTTTTTCCCGCCCTCCAGTCACATATCCGTAACCTTTTCGCTTCCGCCGTTGCAGCTCCCAAATCAGCTAAGCGCCCGAAGTCCAAAACGCTCCGCAGCCGATGCATCAGTATTTTAGTCGCTTGCCCTTAATTTTTTCTTCTCTCGCCATTGCGGCTCCCAAAGTAGTTAAGCTTCCGAAGTGTAAAACCTTCCAAATTCCGATGGATAGTTTTCCTTCCCACGGGTCGCATATCCTTAACCTTTCATTTTCTGCCATTGCGGCTGGGAAAGTCATTTAGCTTCCGATGTAAAACCTTCTAACTTTCGATTGGATTTTTTTCTTTTCCCGCCTGCAGCTCAGGTCTTAACTTTTCTGTCTCCCGGCGTTTATGTTTTCTCCCAAGCCCGTAGGTGGCTGAGACAGTGGCACACCGGGCCATCTCTTGTGGATTAGCCGTTAGTTGGTTTTAATCTGATGTTTGTTTAGAATGCAATCCCGGTCAATGAGGCACATCGTTTGATTGCAGGTGGTTTCCGGAGAACGGTCAAACTACTGCGGCGCGAAGGGAGATGGGTAATTTGGTAAAAGCAGAGCTGAAACCTCAAGATTGCAAGCAGGACAAATGAAGGAAAAGACAAAGTGAATGGTAGCAAAGGCACAGACCCGAAAAGATCTGTCAGTTACTCATCAGATCATGAGGGTGCATAGAAAATAAAATGGGAAGATGAAGCGTTTTGAAGGACCGGAAGGTCATACATTTGAAAGCGGGGGGGGCAGCCCAAGCGTTTGCCAGTGGTAGTTTAAATATTTGAAAGTAGAACTTAGAAGGGACTTTTTCCCTAGAAAAACTTGTAAACCATTTTGCTTGTAAGAGGAACTATTTCATTTTACAATCAGAAACTGCAACTTTTGCCTGTTGGAGAAAGCGCAATGTGGAATGTATCAATGTGACTAAATGAGCAATGTTGAATATGAACTATTTCATTTTCAGCTGTGCCTCATTAGCTATAAGAGTGTTCTAATTTCTTGAACCTATGTTCTTGTCTGAATGTTCTTCAGTACCTTTATGATGTCTTTTCCACTATGAGTAATGAAAATTTTAACTGTTGATGAGCTATCTTATCATATATACTTTTATTCATGTTTATATGTTTGGTTATAAGAACAGCTATCTGTGATTTTCCATAACACATGAACAGGGGTGCATTACTCATGAATGAATACCCAGCTCTCTAGAGATAGTTTAGTTAGTATTTATTTTCTTGCATGATTTGGATGCTTGTGAGTTCTAAGACAAGAGGTAAGAACTTGCACATCACATTGTGACTACTCTTTGCATCTTTATCACCCTGCATTGTTAATTAGGCACTTCCATATCATACTTAAGACAAAAATACAAAAATACACAGTGGACTGGGCCGCAACTGGTAAAACCTTTGTTTTTTTTACTTCGACCTACGGTAGCCGGACGACAAACCGGACAGATTCCTCATACCAAATAGTCATGGGCTAGTTGGGAACATTGACTGGGGAGAATCCCTTGCTGTTGTTGCCTATGATTTTTTGGGCCTCAACAGTTTTGGCGCTAGAAGGAGGGCTTGAACCTCTGGTAATAGTTCTGAAAGTAGTGGACTTCATAATCCAATTCCGGAAGAAAGGAATAGAGAACATCTATATTCTGTTGGCAACGAAGTTATTAATGACCTGAGAAGACACACCAGGGCATATGTAAAGAAGATTGGAGGATTGCCAATTATCCCTGAATTGCCCAGAAGAGAATATAAAAAGAAATATCGTCCTGTAGTAGAAGACTCAGTGCTGGTTGGAGATTGGGAAGAACTTGTAGAAACAGCCTTACATGAAGTTGTACTACCTTTGAATCAAGAAGGCCCAGATACCCGTCACAGTTCTCTCGCTCACACTCTTATTGGCTCACCTCCTCACTCTCCACCCAGACTCATGGCAGGAGTAAATGCTAATCCACCACCCAACCCACCTAATCCACCACCTGCCTGGAGAGCCAGATCACCTTTAAATCTAACGCCTCCGCTACATGATTTACCTCAATCCTTTGAAAAGATGCTGCCCAAATTCGACCCAAATGAGAAGATACTAGTAGATGATCACCTGCAAAGTTTTTACTTGGAGATAGAAGGGTTGAGGGCTAGGGAGCATGAGGATGTAGTTTGCAGACAATTTCCGCATACCCTGAAAGGAGCTACAGCATCATGGTATTTTGGGTTGCCTGCTAACTCTATGCCGGATTGGGATACCTTCGAGAGAATTTTCAGAAGTACGTATGTGATTCAAAAGACTCATGCATCCCTCATGAAAGGACTATGCACCTTGAAGAAAGAGAGAAAGGAAAAGGTGCACAATTTCACACAAAGGTTTGCAGCATATCTTTAAAAAAATTATGAAGCTGATAAACCTTCGGACAAGGTACTGATTGAGTATTATACTTCAGCTTTAGGCCCTGATTTGGCCATGTTTGCCAAAGGTAGGGCCAAACCTACTTTGACGGAAACCTATGAAGAGGCAAAAGTAGTGGAGGCTGAAAGAGGAAGTATCAAAGATTATCCAGAACAGTCAGGAGAGAAAGGTGTGGGAAGGAAAGCCTTATTGTTTACTAAGCCTAAGGAAGGGAAATCACCAGATTACGAAAGTATGGCCAAAATGATGCAGAAGCTTTCTAATAAAATCATAGACTTGGAGAAATAAAAGGAAGCACAAAAGTTCTATAATCCCTATTATAAGAAAAGAGAGGATAACAATCAGTCTCAACATCCTCCACACAATTCTGCATCTATGAATTTAACAGAGGTAGGCATGGACAATTTTTGCACTTTTCACCAACAACCACACTCTGAAAAGAACTGTCCTCAATGGATAAATTCAGTGACGTTGGTCATGAATCAGCTGTTGGATTCTAGATTAACACAATATGGAGAAGAAGAAAGAAAAGAGAATACCACTCCAACGAAGGAACAAGAAGAGGAAACCATGGTGCTATGGAATTCTGTTTCGTTATTTGATGCTGAAGAGGAAAAGAATCAGGGGTACAAGGATGTCATGGAAACCAACGTAGCAACAAGAAGCCAAGGGCCAATCAAAGAAAATAGTCTCATTCTCCCAAATATTAAGAGGCTTCAGTTGTCACGTCCCCATCCCTCCGACCGGCGAGGAGGATGCAACTCAAGGTTTGACCACCCAGGCTAAAATCCCATGATCATGTGAATTCATAAAATAACATGCTGATATGCTGAAATAAAATGCATTGAAGTAGAAAATGCATATATGTAATTGTTTATCATACACAGCGGAAGAAACATTCATTCATACAAGCATTCATTCAACATGTTCAACATGATCATTAACAAAAAATATAGTTGCAGAAGTAAAAATGGACAAGATCACTTATCTTATGAGGAACTCCTTCCGCAACCAGCTACGCCGCTGCATGTTCCACCCAACCATAGGCCAGCGTGCTCCTTAATCTCTCAGCAACGCTGCCACCCTCGAGCTGGGCATGATTCTCCAAGGAATAAGGGAACTAGCAAACTTACACATAGCCAAGGATGTACATAACACAGCCAAGCCAACACAGTTGGGTTTATTAGGCAATCAAGAAGTTAGGAAAGGCTAATTGCTAAGGTGGTGAGCTCATTACAAAGCTAAGAACACCTACACTAGAACTAGCCTAACCTCTAAGACACCCACTCACACCCAACACAAGGAATCAGTCCCTCAGGCCCTGCATTCCCTTCCAGTGCTATTCAGGGGTGGTGGAGAAGAAGGCCAGCCCTCTAGCTCTGTCTATGTGATATCCAGCCACCAGGTTTATCAAGCAAAACTAAGCCCCCATCCCTGCTCCTTACACAGTCCGAAGACCATCCATTGCACTCATGCAATCACTTAGTTGTTACAGCTTGACAGGGAAAACAAATCCCAAGTGGATTATACAATCCAAAACGTATCAGTGGACATGGGGAAAGAACAACAGTCTCGAAATGTAATCAACATAAAATACCAACATACATGGGGAAAATAGCAGTCCATTTTACACAATCGAAGCCGCTGGGGAAAAACGTACGCAGACCATACTGGGGACGAATTTACAGTTTCCAAACGGGTGCATGAACATCCACAATGCCAAAACCACAAATCAGCCCGTGAGTAAAGGATGGAGCCACACCATTCTCAAATCTGCAGAGGAAACAATATGTGGTAAAACCAGGAAAATCCTGTGCATGAGGGAATAACGAACATGCAATGGTGGAGAACGAACAGACCACAGAGAGGACGCGAAATTGGACGTGCATGAGTCTTCAGCACCGTCGTGGAGAGAAGAAAATGTCTATGTGAGACCAAGCCGCCAAGAGCCTATGCGTGAGAAGAATCAGACAATGGAGATACTGCGTGAGGATGAAGAGACAGCCGTGAGAATGCCTCCCCCCTATTCTTTTTCCCAGCGTGATGTTCAACCTGATGGTGGAGTGTGAGTGTGGGTGAGGAATGACAGTACTACCACCCCACTCCCAAAACAATTAACTGCCTCAACCACCACCATCCATTCTTCAATGGAGGTGGTTGGGTAAACAAAGAAAGGTCACACATGGATTTTTTTTTACCCCATTGGCCAAGGTTTGACAAATTCCCCCACATCCTTATCCTTGTGAAAAATCATGCCCCTTTCTCATTTTAGTTGCCGTGATCGTAGCTGGTCGGGTTCATTTAATTAATTATAGATGTGTATTTACATTATGACCAATCATAATATATTCTACATGCCCTGATATACCATCGGTGACAATTTAAATCCAAAACATAGCATAACCGATCAATGGTGGGGCCTTGACCTTTAGATCCACACCATGATCATTTACAATATGTACATCATCATATACATCTAATGCAACGGGGTCAAAACCGGGGTGTTACATTCCCCTCCCCCTTCAATAGCACTGTCCTCAGTGCTTACAAAATTTGAAAAAAATGTTACACTGGTATCTCCTCAGTGTTCCGCAAAATTGAACAAAAATGGATGTGCCAATCGCATGGCATCCTCCAGCTCCCAAGTAGCCTCTTCAGGTCCGAAGTGCTCCCATTGCACCTTTACCTGACCTATGGCTCGGTTCCGAAGCATTGTGACCTTCCTGTCGAGGATGCGCATTGGCTCGATTCGGAACTCTCCCTCGGGTTCCACCTGAATCACATCCCAATTTATCATGTGGTTAGGATCATGTACATATCTCTTAAGCAAAGAAACATGAAAAACATTATGAGCTCTAGTGCTAGCAGGCAATGCAAGTCTATATGCAACTAGCCCTATTCTTTCAAGCACTTCAAATGGCCCACAATATCTTGGTGACAGCTTGGCACAACCACCAAGCTTCAAGGAACTCTTCCTTTCCCTCACTCTGAGGTAAACATGATCTCCAACACTAAACTCCCTATTCACCCTATGCTTATCTGCATAGCTTTTCTGTCTGTCCTGTGATGCTTTCAGATTCTGCCTAATCTTTACGACCTCTTGCTCCATTTCCTTGAGCAATTATGGCCCAAGCACAATCCTGTTCACTGGATTATCCTAAGTCACTGGTGTCCTACACCTTTTTCCATACAAAGTTTCATATGGACTCATCCCCAAGGATGCCTGCTATCCATTGTTATAAGAAAACTCTATTTAAGTGTAAGTAATCTTCCCACTTGGTTGGTTTGTCCATCACATACATGTGAAGCATGTCTTCAAGCACTTGATTAACTCTCTCTGTCTGACCATCTGTCTGAGGATGGTATGCAGTGCTGAAGTTTAGATTTGTACCCAAATCTGTAAACAATCCCTTCGAAAAGTTAGAAGTGAACTTGACATCTCTGTCAGAGACTATTGCCTTCGGCAATCCATGCAATTTGAAAATCTCCTTCATGAAGATCTTTGCAATGTCACCAGTCTCATACGTAGACTTAACCGGTATAAAATGTGCTTCCTTAGTCAACTTGTCTACCACAACCATGATGGAATCATTTTGCCTCCAAGTCATTGGCAATCCTGTAATAAAATCCATGGAAATAACTTCCCATTTCCATTCTGGAACTGACAAAGGCTGCAACAAACCTACTGGATGTTGATGCTCAACCTGTACCTGTTGACATTTCATACACCTTGAAATGTATTCAGCCATGTCAGTTTTCATTCCTGGCCAAAAGTACTGCTTTCTAGCTGTAGCAATTGTCTTCTGATATCTTGGGTGACCAGAATATGGAGCTTGATGGATTTCATCCATAACAACTCTCCTCAAACTTGCTACATCAGGAATATAAATTCTACCTTTATAAGTGAGAAGCCCATCTTCTTCCAATTTATATCCCTCATACCTCTTCTCAAGACTTTGTTGTTGCAATTTGTCTTTTACTTGCTCATACAATTCATCTCCAGCCACATGAGTAACAATCTGCTGCCTCAAATATGATTGGCAAATACTAAGAGATGCCACATGCATTTCCTGCACCTTCCTACTGAGTGCATCAGCTACCTTATTCTCCTTTCCCTTTATGTGCTTGATTTCAAAATCAAACTCACATAAAAACTCTAGCCATCTTGCTTGCCTAGCATTCAGAGTAGGCTGATCAAATAGATACTTCAGACCACAGTGGTCTATTATGAGCTCAAATCTCCTACCCATCAAGTAATGCCTCCACATCTTGAGAGCATGTACTATGGCTGCAAGCTCTAGATCATGAGTGGCATAGTTCTTCTCATGCTCCTTCATATTTCTTGACTCATAACATATCACATGGTTGTCCTGCATAAGGACTCCTCCAAGCCCTTGTCCGCATGCATCGGTACACACCACAAAATCTCTTTCTGGATCTGCAACTTTCAATACCGGTGCACTAGTGAGAAGATTTTTCAATCTCTGGAAGCTTTCTTCACACCTCGATGTCCATTCGAACTTCATCCCCTTCTTCTGCAAAGAAGTAATTGCATGTGCAACTTTGGAGAATCCCTCAATGAATCTCCTATAGTATCCTACAAGTCCCATGAAAGATCTTACATCTGTCACATTTCTTGGAGTAGGCCAATTCATAATGGCTTCAATCTTTTCAAGGTCCACAGATATACCCTCCTCTGAGATAATGTGACCCAAGTACTGAATCCTATCTCTATAGAAGTCACACTTGCTCAGTTTTGCATACAATTGATGCTCCTTGAGCAAATTCAATGTCAATCTCAAATGCTCTTCATGCTCCACCTCATTCTTAGAATAAAAAAGAATGTCATCAAGGAAAACAAGAACAAACTTATCCAGATACCTGTTGAAGACACTATTCATAAGGCACATAAATGTAGCTGGTGCATTTGTGAGACCAAATGGTACCACTACAAACTCATAATGCCTATACCTTGTCCTGAAGGCTGTCTTATGAATGTCTTCATCCTTGATCCTTACCTAATGGTAACCAGACCTCAAGCCAATCTTGGAAAATACCCTTGCTCCTCTCATTTGATCAAAGAGGTCATCAATCCTAGGAAAAGGATATTTATTCTTCATAGTAACCTTGTTCAATTGTCTGTAGTCAATACATAACCTGAGTGTACCATCTTTCTTCTTTACAAACAGAACTGGTGCTCCCCAAGGGGACACACTCGGTCGGATATACTTCTTTTCCAACAACTCTTGCAGTTGCATCTTCAACTCAAGCATCTCCGGTGTACTCATCCTGTATGGTGCCTTGGACACTGGTGCTGCTCCTGGCACAAGTTCAATTGTGAAATCAATGTCCCTCTTTGGAGGAAGCCTTGGAATCTCATCAGGAAACACATCCCTGAATTCCTGTAACACCTGATAGTCCTCCAACCTCAGAGTTTCATCTCCTGACGTCTCTAAGATATGAGCTGCATACAACTGGAAACCCTTCCTACAGAACTTCTTTAACTACATTGCTAAAACATGTCATACTGAAATCACCTTTGGAATACCTTTCACAACTACTAGGTTCCCTTCTTCATTTATGCATTCAAAAGTCTTATTGTAACAATCAAGCTTCACCCTGTGAGCTTCTAACCAATCCATTCCAATGAGAACATCATAGGAACCAAGTGGTAGAACATTTAGATCTACACGAGTGACCAATCCATTCATGACCAATGGACATTTCTCTACCACTTCACTGACCTTTCTCTTAGTTCCAGTGGCTAGCTGAACTAACCAAGACTTCCTATGCTTTACTTTCTTAAAAGCACAAGTCTCCACTACTCTAGGAGTAATGTAATTGTGCGTAGAACCAGGGTCAGTCAAAATAGAAACAGATTGCTCAACAATCTTACCTGCTACTTCAACTACAGTTGACTGGTGATTTGCCTGGAGGTCCTCCAGTGCTGCATAGATCCTAGGAACTGCCCTTGCTACTTGACCCACTGTTTCAACTTCTTGAATGTTGTAAGCTGGCCTTACACTATCATTCTTGAGCAGACAATTCCTACGCATGTGGGGTCCTCCACATTTCCAACATTGAAGTGGCCCTCTATTCTATTGTGGATCTTTAGGCTTTTCTCCGGTCACCCCAACCGGCTTACTCGTAGCTTGAGATGGTTGCTTCTGCTGATTCCTGAAGCTAGAAGGTTTAAAACCTTTCTTCCTTTGGTCAAACTTCTCGTTCTTCTTATCCTTCCATGCCTTATGGAAATCCGGCTTACCTTTTCTTTGCTCATAGAAATACTTAGCTTTTCTTATTGCTTCTTCAAGAGTTCTAGGTTCATAAAATTCAATTCTATCTTTGTAGGACTGAAGTAATCCACTCAGAAAACGATGGAACTTCACTTTTTCATCTCTGATGTACCAGACATACCTCAACATCTCCAAAAAATTATTCGCATACTCTTCCATGGTCCACTGTCCCAATCTCAGCTCATGGAATTCCTTAATCTTATCATCGTAATACCTGTCAGAGAGGTATTTCTGCTTGAAATACTTCTTGAACTGTTTCCACTTAAGTCTCCTTTCACTGATCCTCTTAACTTGCTTGAAGTGTTTCCACCAAATGGATGCTCTTCCATTCAGATTGAATATGGCAACTCTTGCCTTCATGTTTCCTAAATAATCATGCACTTGAAAGTACTTCTTAATACCAAGAAGCCAAGCTTCAGCCTCTTACCCAGTCTTTATCTCACCATCAAAGGTAGGAGGTTTAGATTTCTTAAATTCATCTCAAGAGCGATCCCTATGGTGTCTTTTTCTCTTTCTTTTACGAGAAGAAGAGCTTGAATCCCCACTAGATTCTTCAGAATCGGATGACCCACTAGAATCCCTTCTCCTTCTCCGAGTGCTACTCTTACTACCTTCTGGCCTTGCTGTACCTTGTCCAGAGTCTATCTTTCTCTGCAAGTCTATCAAACTCTGCAACATTGTAGCATTCAACTGATGCTGCTCTTCCTGGGCTTTAATTAAGTTTCTCATAGTTGCTGCAACATCTGATGGTGTCTCTTGGAATCTTCTTCCATTAGAATCAATGTCATCATTTCTATTACGGACATTTTCTCCCATGGAATCTTCTGCTCGCTCATAGGAATCCCAAGCATCATACCCATCATGGGTTCTCATACTGAACCACGACTTACTTATCAAACTGCACTACCTGGAATACTGCTCTTGAAGGTGACTATGATTCTGCAAACATGTTAATAACACAAATGTTAGATGCATAACTTTAATGTAAACCAACATTACTTACCTTCTCTTGGAATAACCATAAAATAACAAATTTTCCTAAACACAAAATTCTCTTCATCAAAGAACGTCTTTCTGAGGGGGATGACCGGGGTCAAGGGGGATTGCCCCCTTGTGGCTTCCGCCACTGTAGGGCGGGTCGAGGGTAGTGCCCTCATTTTTTTTTATAGTAAATTATTGATTTTTTCACAATCCGGCGCATAAGATCGCTGCCTCTTTTCTCCTTCTCAGCCCATGAAAATCCACTGAAAAACCACTGAAAATCCTCTGAAAACAACTGAATTTTCCTTTGTTCAATCGGGTCTCTCCCCCATTATTCTTCCACAGAATCGACTCTCGGAACCACTATTTCTTCTGCAATGGCAGCTCTCGGAACACTTTCTCTTCCGCAATGGCGGCTCTCGGAACACTTTCTCTTCCGCAACGGCAGCTCTCGGAACCATTCTTCCTTCCATAACGGCGGCTCTCGAAACCATTCTTCCTTCCGCAACGGCAGCTTTCGGAACCATTCTTTCTTCCTATTGGCAGCTTTTTACTTAGAAATTTTTTTAACTCTCAGCATTGGCGGTCTTTCCATATTGGAAGCCAAATGACTTTGGCTTCCGCAACGGCGGCACACCAAAGGCCAACTCCTTCCGACGGCCACTCTTTACTTAGAGAAATTTTCAACTCTCGGCATCGACGGTCTTTCCATATCGGAAGCCAAATGACTTTGGCTTCCGCAATGGCGGTACACCAAAGGCCAACTCCTTCCGATGGCCGCTCTTTACTTAGAGAAATTTTCAACTTTCAGCATCGGTGGTATTTCCATATCAGAAGCCAAATGACTTTGGCTTCCACAACAGTGGCACACCAAAGGCCAACTCCTTTCGACGACCGCTCTTTACTTAGAGAAATTTTCAACTTTCGACGTCGGCGGTCTTTCCATATCGGAAGCCAAATGACTTTGGCTTCCGCAATGGCGGCACACCAAAGGATAAATCCTTTCGACGGCTGCTCTTTACTTGATTTCGATCCCTAAACCTTTTTAATGGCATTGGAACTCGGAGGACTTTCCCCGTCGGATGCATAGTTCTTTTGCCATCTGCAACGGTGGACGCTCAATCACTAAATCCTTTCGATGGTCGCCCAACACTTAGAAATTTCCGTGATTTTCTTCCCGTCGGTGACATAATTCCAGCGGCATGACCCGATCGACGTCGGCAGTCCTTCCCGTCGGAAGACTTAGCGGTTTGGACTTCCGCAACGGCGGATGGGAAACCGCTAACTCTTCCGCTATAGTGGAAGTCTTTCCCACTGGCGTCCTGACTGATCTACGCTTCGACCGTTTTCTTTTGCATTTTCTAGTCTAATTTCTGCTGTGCAGAAGGAACACTACCTTTGTCACTACATCATTCAAGGCTCATTCAGGCCCATGCTTGCAACATGAGCTCTGATACCACACTGTCACGTCCCCATGCCTCCGACCGACGAGGAGGACGCAACTCAAGGTTTGACCACCCGGGCTAAAATCCCATGATCATGTGAATTCATAAAATAACATGTTGATATGCTGAAATAAAATGCATTGAAGTAGAAAATGCATATATGCAATTGTTTATCATACACAGTGGAAGAAACATTCATTCATAAAAGCATTCATTCAACATGTTCAACATGATCATTAACAGAAAATATAGTTGCAGAAGTAAAAACGGACAAGATCACTTGTCTTATGAGGAACTCCTTCCACAACCAGCTACGCCACTGCATGTTCCACCCAACCATAGGCCAGCGTGCTCCTTAATCTCTCAGCAACGCTGCCATCCCCGAGCTGGGCATGATTCTCCAAGGAATAAGGGAACTAGCAGACTTACACATAGCCAAGGATGTACATAACACAGCCAAGCCAACACAGTTGGGTTTATCAGGCCATCAAGGAGTTAGGAAAGGCTAATTGCTAAGGTGGTGAGCTCATTACAGAGCTAAGAACACCTACACCAGAACTAGCCTAACTTCTAAGACACCCACTCACACCCAACACAAAGAATCAATCCCTTCTCTGCTACACAGTCCCTCATGCCCTGCATTCCTTTCCAGTGCTATTCAGGGGTGGTGGAGAAGAAAGCCAGCCCTCTAGCTCTATCTGTGTGGTTTCCAGCCACCAGGTTTATCAAGCAAAACTAAGCCCCCATTCCTGCTCCTTACATAGTTCGAAGACCATCCATTGCACTCATGCAATCATTCAGCTGTTACAGCTTAACAGGGAAAACAAATCCCAAGTGGATTATACAGTCCCAAACATATCAGTGGACATGAGGAAAGAACAACAGTCCCGAAATGTAATCAACATACCTTACCAACATACATGGGGAAAACAACAGTCCCTTTTACACAATCGAAGCCGCTGGGGAAAAATGTACGCAGACCATACTGGGGACGAATTTACAGTTTCCCAACCGGTGCATGAACATCCACAATGCCGAACCCACAAATCAGCCCGTGAGTAAAGGACGGAGCCACACCATTCTCAAATCCGCAGAGGAAAAACTGCGTGGTAAAACCAGGAAAATCCTGTGCATGAGGGAATAACGAACAGGCAATGGTGGAGAACGAACAGACCACAGAGAGGACGCGAAATTTGACATGCATGAGTCTTCAGCACCGTCGTGGAGAGAAGAAAATTTTTGTGTGATACCAAACCGCCAAGAGCCTGTACGTGAGAAGAATCGAACAATGGAGATACTACGTGAGGATGAACAGACAGTCATGAGAATGCCTCCCCCCCATTATTTTTCCCAGCGTGATGTTCAATCTGCTGGTGGAGTGTGAGTGTGGGTGAGGAATGACAGTCCTGCCACCCCACTCCCAAAACAATTAACTGCCTCAACCACCAGCAACCATTCTTCAATGGAGGTGGTTGGGTAAACAAAGAAAGGTGACACATAGATTTTTTTTTACCCCATTGTCCAAGGTTTGACAAATTCCCCCACATCCTTATTCTTGTGAAAAATCATGCCCCTTTCTCATTTTAGTTTCCGCGATCGTAGCTGGTTGGGTTCATTTAATTAATTATAGATGCGTATTTACATGATGACCAATCATAATATATGCTGCATGCCCCAATATACCATCGGTGACAATTTAAATCCAAAACATAGCATAACCGATCAACGATGGGGCCTTGGCCTTTAGCTCCACACCATGATCATTTACAATATGTACATCATCATATACATCAAATGCAATGGGGTCAAAACCGGGGTATTACATCAGCGAAATGTTAAGAAATTTCAAAATAAATCCTTAGCTGATAAAATTCCAGAATTCACTATTACCAGCCAAGATCCTAAGCAGAATAATACGTTGGCCAAGCCAAATGAAGAAAATATGAATGCTGATAAACCTCATCCCATTGAACAGCAGATGGAGTATGACATCGTGGAGGATTTAAAGAAGGTAAAATCGAATGTTTCACTATTCGAAATGTGTAAAGTGCCACAACAAAAAGAAAGACTATTGAAAGCACTGGAAGCATCGGACGAAAAGATGCCCACTAACAATCGACCTCAGGAAGAAGAAGAAATCAGAGAAACCAGCATCGGAGGTAAGTCTAAAAGCAAACATCCACCTTTCCTCCTCACATTTGAAATTTTCAATCGCAACGTGCATAATTGCTTGGTAGACTCAGGGGCATCGGTTAATGTCATGCCAATATCAGTCTGTAAAAAGATCAATGGGAAGCCTAAGCCATCCACGTGGAGGGTTGTTCAGTTGGATAGGACAGATGTAAAGGTAATTGGTGAGATGGAAGACGTCCTAGTCCGTCTGGCATCCAATGATAAAGTGTGCCAAGTCATTAATATCATGGTGGCTGATATACCAGACGCTTACGGTCTTGTCCTGAGCAGAGATTGGTCGGCCAAACTAAATGGATATTTTTCCTCAGATTGGTCACATCTGTGGCTGCCATACAAAGGAAGTCCGAACCAGATTAAGATTTTAAGAGAGCCTCACATGAAATACAATGTTACTCAACTGGAGGAGAAGAATGAACCAGTGGACTCTGTATTGGGAAATTATTTTATCAAATTGGAACCAGGAAATTACCAAGCAGAAGAAGCCAACAACACATCAGACACTCAGCCTGATCTGCTTCGATTCTCGCAGGCTGATGAGATTGACTGTAACATAGTAAACTTACTAGTAGGAGTAGATTTGCATTCAGTAGTTAGTGATTTTTGGACTTTTTTTTTTATGGCTCTAAGACGTTAGAAGGGTTAGGGGCTGGCTGTGTCCTGATCGACCCCCAAAAGAATAAACATTTTCTCTCATGTAGATTAGAGTTTGAATGTACTAATAATACAGCTGAGTATGAAGCACTGGTGCAGGGCTTGAGGAAAGCGATTGAATTAAAGGTAAATAATTTAAAAGTTTTTGGAGACTCTGAAATTATTGTGAAACAAATCCGGAATCAAATACATTGTGTTTCCCCTCACTTAAAGGCTTACCAAAATGAGGTATGGGACCTGCTTAAATGTTTTAATGCATTCAATATTGTTTCAATTCCAAGACTTAAAAATGCAGCAGCTGACTTGTTAGCCACATCAGTCGCTAGGTTGGTACCCACTAATAGTCGATGCTCTGTTGAATTACTTTTCAGGCCCTCAGTACCTGATATGATTACTAACCTACGAGTGTTCGATGATGACCAGCAGATTATAGAATGTTTAACAAATGACGAGGTATTTAAAGGAGCAATTATAGACGATGAAGAACATCAGGCTGAGCTGAAGTATGATAATTTCATCCCTAAAGGAGTCAGAACGTTAGAAAGAATGTTCGACTTAAATGAAAAGTTCAGAAGACTATCCAACGTGAAGACCCACAGCTCATCTCTACAGTTCAAGCTGATAAATTTAGGGACTGAGACGAATCCTAAATTTGTGAATCTTGGCAAATGTTGTTCACCAGCAGAA
>LPNX010475795.1:33690-210795 GCA_001517045.1 Pseudotsuga menziesii
TTTTTTCGCATGGACATACGAAGATTTGAAAACATATGACACCAGCATCATCAAACATGTTATTCCCATCAAAGCTAGTGTCAAGCCGTATCAACAACCTTTAAGAAAAATGCATCCAAAATTGGAACCGTTGATTCAGAGTGAAGTGAAGAAATTATTGGATGCTAGAATCATTTTCAAGGTCAAACATTCTGAGTGGGTATCAAATCTGGTACCAGTGAGGAAAAAGTCTGGAAAAATCAGACTCTGCGTGTATTTTAGGAATTTAAATCACGCTTCAAATAAAGATAACTATCCTGTTCCACCCACGGAGCAATTGCTACAAATGGTCTCAGATTCTGAACTGTTTTCATTATTAGATGGTTTCTCTGGCTACAATCAAGTATTAGTAGCCGAAGAAGACAGATTGAAGACAATGTTCAGGACCAAATGGGAAACCTTTTCCTACAGAAGGATGCCTTTTGGGCTTATAAATGCTGGAGCAACATTCCAAAGGGATATGGATAGATTGGTCGTAGTGCTATAGTGTACCTTGATGATATTACGATATTCTCAAAGAAGAGAGATGAGCACGCGTTTCATTTAAGGCATATTTTTTAACGCTGTCGAAAATATGGCATCTCACTCAATCCCAAAAAATGTGTGTTTGTTGTTACGGAGGGTAAGCTACTTGGTCACATAGTATCGAAGAAGGGAATTTCTATAGATCCAGAAAGAATTAAGGCCATTGAGCAAATCCCCTTGCCCCATAATAAAAAAGGGATGCAATCATTTATGGGAACTATAAACTTCGTGTGAATATTTGTGCCTGATTTCGCTTAGATTGTCAAGCCGCTACAGCAGATGGTGAAGCAAAATGCACAATTGAAATGGAATGATATTGAGAAGAACACAGTCAGTAAAATTAAAACTGTTGTTGCACATGCACCCCCCTGAAAATCCCAGATTTGGATAAAGACTTTATTCTGTATACCTTTGCATCCGATGATTCGCTAGCAGCTGTGCTTATGCAAAAGGAAGATGGGGGGGAGGAATTCCCAATATCTTTCATGAGCACTGGTCTGCAAGGGGCCGAATTAAATTACCCAACCATTGATAAACAAGCTTACACAGTATTCAAAGCAGTGAAGCAATTCAGGCCTTATATTTTAAAAAATAGAACCAAGGTAATCGTCCCCTACTCAGCTATAATATCCCTTCTTATACAGAAAGAGTTAGGAGAAAGAAGGGGCAACTGGGTAACAGCTCTTCAAGAGTACGACCTTGAATTCAAGCCAGCCTCTATAGTTAAAGGATAAGGGTTGTGCAAACTGATGACTGAAAATGGGAATAATAAAGAACACACCTGGGAGGATGAAGCCGAATTACATGTAATGGAAGTATGTCCTTTGTTTACAGCTCCCGAGTTTTGGTATAGAGACCTCGTGCATTACCTGCAGACAGGGTTGTTGCCAGAACATTGGAATTCTAAGCAAAGGAGAGCACTGCATCTCAAATCATCATCCTATCAAATTGTTGAAGGAATATTATTCAGGAAAAACTATGATGGAGTTCTCCTGATATGCTTAGAGAAAGAAGATGCGAAGAAAGTAATGACAGATTTGCATGACGTGCCTGCTGGGGGACATTATTTAGGAGATACTACAGCTCACAAAATCCTCAGGGCAGGTTACTATTGGCCTACGCTCTTCAAAGATGCACACGCAAATGTCAGGAAGTGTGATATCTGCCAAAGGTGTAGTGGGAGACAACCTAAAGCAGTGGCACCACTAAAGCCTGTGATGATCACAGAGCCATTCGAGCAATGGGGGTTGGATATTATTGGAGAAATAAAACCGAATTCCTCTCTGCAACACAAGTACATTCTGATCGTGACCGATTATTTCACTCGCTGGGTCAAAGCTATCCCACTGCGCAAGATAAATGAAGACGAGGTCATCAGCTTCCTACAAGATCATATCATGACCAAGTTTGGAGTTCCAATTTTGTTAGTCTTTGATAATGCTAAATACTTTTCATCAATTAAATTAACTGCTTTTGCTCATGATAAAGGGATAAAATTGCATTATTCTGCTAATTACTATCCACAAGGAAACGGCCTGGCTGAATCCTCTAACAAAAACTTGATCAGAATTTTAAAGAAGACTGTAATAGAAAACCAGAGGAGTTGGCACTCAGCGCTACCAAATGCCCTTTGGGATGATAGAGTCACCCCCAAGTCTTTGATTGGAGTGTCTCCATATACCCTTGTCTACGGTAAAGAGGCCATTCTTCCTCCCAATATCATGCTACCTTCTTCCATAATAGCTCAAGAATCTAGAGGGTTGGATGATGAAGTTTTGCAAATAAGGATAAATAATCTCCTGGAAGCAGAAGAGGCTAGATTTAAAGCCAGAGAGCACTTTAAGCAACAACAGGAGGTAATAAAGAGATGGTTCGAAAAGCATAAGGCAGGAACAAAAGAGTTTGAAGTGGGAGATCTAGTTCTCAAGTGGGATCACCCCCATGATGAGAAAGGAAAGCATACTAAATTCCAGCAGTTGTGGGTAGGCCCTTTTCAGATTGCGGCAAAGCTTGGCCCTTCCACTTATAAGTTGCAGGATCTATAGGGTTGGGAAGAGAACTTACCAGTAAATGGTTTGGTTCTCAAGCCTTATTTTTTGTAAGGATTTGTTTGATTTATTCTATCTTGTATATAAATAATCTGTCTTGCCTGGGTTTTTTTTTTAGTCTTTGAGTCATGAAGTTTAGTTTTGTTTTACTTTGGATTTTCTATTTGATTTTAAATAAAAGAAGCAAGCTTTGGTCGCATGGAGAGCATTAGAATTGTGGACCAACTAAAATCCTTGATTACAAGACTGTGGATTATGGTTTTATCTGATAGAGTTTCTTCTAGTTTAGCAGTTTTCCTAAATGGCTGTGAATGCATTGAAATCCTGTTTAATCCCTGTAAAGTAACTCAAGAGTAAAAGGTCTGGAATACTATTTCGAGGCTCCATCCATCTCACACTTAAAAATGTCCTAGGGGGGTGACAGCAAAAGACCAATGGAAAGGAAGCAAGGTAAATAGTATATTATATATAAATGATCCCATGCCAAAAATTGAAAGCCAAAAGGCTAAGAAGAGTAAAAAACTCCTATGAAAGCATCATACATCAAAGCAAATGTTGAATCATAAGTACTAAATTGCCGAAAGTTCCTCTCCGTCCGTGAGCTGAGACATGAAGTACACCACTCACACAAAAGGACACTATGGGATAGAGGGTCCTGAATTAAAATTCAGAAAGAAAGGCATGCAGGAGGACTCATATGAAAAAGGACAAAAGTCTGAAAAGCACAAAAAAGTGCAAAATGGCATGGGAATGAGGAACAAATGAATATTTCTGTTTACCAGATGTTACGATCCTGTGGTGTCCAAGCTAGAAGCTACCCAAAGACAGAGGTAAAAATGAGACTCATACTTCTGGCCTCAAAAGAGTTATCTAGACTTTGAAACCTTGGTTTCCATTTTCCTGAACAGGACTATCCTCAATGATTCAAAGTTCATGTATCTGCCATTTGGGAAATCCATATATCTAGAAGAATTCAACATGGTGGTTTTATTATCAAATAGTTGGTTACTCAAGGAATAAATTGTCCAGAGGTCTAGGTTCACCAGGTAATCGCCAATTGTTGCGGCTGCAACTGTTTTCCCCAAATTTCTTAAATTTTGGTCCCCTGCTCATGATTTAGAGTTGTTTTAATCATTTGGATCCGTGAACTATTTTGATCATACTTTAATTTTGAATGATTATTGAAGGCTAAAACTCATCCTAGTTTTCGGAAGTTGCGTGTGTTTCGAAGTTGTTTTTGGATCGTAGATTTTAAGTTTGGGTTGGCTTGTTGAAGGGCCGTCGTTTCAAAGGAGAAATAGTTTAACAGTTGTTGGATTTCAGAGTCTTAAGCACTTAGCGTTTTATTTTGATCGGAGCATTTTATTTTGATCGAAGGATGTAGTCTTCTTTAGCTTCTGCTGTTGCGGCTCCCAAACCAGTTAGCTGTCCAAAGTACAAAGTGCTCCGACTGTCGACGCTTATCAGTCTTTTAGTCACGCGTGTCTTTAACCTTTCCTTTTCCGCCGTTGCGGTGGGGAAATTCTTTCAGCTTCCGATGTAAATATCTTCCGACGTCCGATTGAGATTTTTTCCCACCCTCCATTCGCATATCCGTAACCTTTTCGCTTCCGCCGTTGCGGCTCCCAAATCAGCTAAGTGCCTGAAGTCCAAAACACTCTGCCAGCCGATGCATCAGTCTTTTAGTCGCTTTCCCATAACTTTTTCTTCTCCCACCATTGCGGCTCCCAAAGTAGTTAAGCTTTCGAAGTGTAAAACCTTCCGACTTCCGATGGAGAGTTTTCCTGCCCGCGGGTCGCGTATCCTTAACCTTTCCTTTTCCGCCGTTGCAGCTGGGAAATTCATTTAGCTTCCGATGTAAAACCTTCCGACTTTCGATTGGTTTTTTTTCTTTTCCCACCCGCAGCTCAGGTCTTAAATTTTCCGTCTCCTGGCGTTTATGTTTTCTCTCGAGCCCGTAGGTGGCTGAGACAGTGGCACACCGGGCCATCTCTTGTGGATTAGCCGTTAGTTGGTTTTAATCTGACGTTTGTTTAGAATGCAATCCCGGTCAATGAGGCACATCATTTGATTGCAGGTGGTTTCCAGAGAACGGTCAAACTACTGCGACGCGAAGGGAGATGGGTAATTTGGTAAAACCAGAGCCGAAACCTCAAGATCGCAAGCAGGACAAACGAAGGAAAAGACAAAGTGAATGGTGACAAAGGCACAGACCCGAAAAGATCTGTCAGTTACTCATCAGATCATGAAGGCGCACAGGAAATAAAATTGGAAGATGAAGCATTTTGAAGGACCAGAAGGTCATATGTTTGAAAGGGGGGGGGCAGCCCAAGCGTTTAGCGGTGGTAGTTTAAATATTTGAAAGTAGAACTTAGAAGGGACTTTTTCCCTGGAAAAACTTGTAAGCAATTTTGCTTGTAAGAGGAACTATTTCGTTTTACAATCAGAAACTGCAACTTTTGCCTATTGGAGAAAGCGCAATGTGGAATGTATCAATGTGACTAAATGAGCAATGTTGAATATGAACTATTTCGTTTTCAGCTGTGCCTCATTAGCTGTAAGAGTGTTCTAATTTCTTGAACCTATGTTCTTGTCTGAATGTTCTTCAGTACCTTTATGATGTCTTTTCCACTACGAGTAATGAAAATTTTAACTGTTGATGAGCTATCTTATCATATATACTTTTATTCATGTTTATATGTTTGGTTATAAGAACAGCTATCTGTGATTTGCCATAACACGTGAACAGGGGTGCATTAATCATGAATGAATACCCATCTCTCTAGAGATAGTTTAGTTAGTATTTATTTTCTTGCATGATTTGGATGCTTGTGAGTTCTAAGATGAGAGGTAAGAACTTGCGCATCACATTGTGACTACTCTTTGCATCTTTATCACCCTGCATTGTTAATTAGGCACTTGCATATCATACTTAAGACAAAAATACAAAAATACATGGTGGACCGGGCTGCAACCAGTAAAACCTTTGTTTTTGTTACTTCGACCTATGGTAGCTGGACCGCAAACCAGACGGATTCCCCATACAAAATAGTCATGGGCTAGTTGGGAACGTTGACTGGGGAGAATTCCTTCCTGTTGTTGCCTGCGATTTTCCGGGCCTCAACAACATCTTATCACATAAATTATCTTAGTATATGCACTCAAGGTAAATCACATAATACACCAATATAGCGTACTATGACCATAATCTTTGTAAACCCGGGTCGAGACCCAATATATACAATTGCATATATGATAATAACATATATGCATTGGATTATGCCCAATCTATTATCTCCTAAATAAATTAATTTTCAATAGGTCAAACTCAGACAATTTATTTTTCGTAGTAGTGAAGATTTCAGGGTATATTATGAAAGATGTTTTAATGATTAACAAAATTGGAATATCTGGTGTTCTTTTTTCAAGAAATTAAAAAATTTTATCTTTCGGTGGCTTAGGCGATCTTTCCCACAGTTCATTAGCCACCGAAAATCCCAGCTTTCGGTAGCTAACAGTTTCGACTTAGGACCGCATTAACCACCAAAATCTTGTTGACGTTGTTTTTATAAAAAAATGAAAAAGGAGCTTTTGGTGGCTTAGGTGAACTTACCAACAGTTCATTAGCCAGGGAAAAGCCCAACTTTCGGCAGCTTAGCAAGTGGGTCCAGGAAGACATTAACCACCGAAAGCCAATTAAATACATTTTTTTGGAAAGTAAGCTTTCAGTGTCTTGGGCGAACATGCAAATGGTTCATTAGCCACCGAAAAGCTTAGCTTTTAGCAGCTTACAAATTAGGCACAAGATTCTCTTAACTGCCGAAAAGGCCAAAAGGGAAAAATGGTTAGCTATCCATCAAAATCAAACGCTGTCAGCATGAGGAACATCATGATCTATCACTTAACCGCCGAAAAGACTGGGGGAATGCAGTAAATCATAAGTTGGTAGATAAAAGGTCATTATTGATCTGAAGTGACTAATAAGAGATCAAAACCCTATTCCGCCCTCCACCTATCCCACGACTGTAGTTAAACCTCCATGAAGCATCAAGTTCCAGTTAAAAATGATTGCTAAGCTGGCTATCTCATGGTTATCACCAAAATCCACCATCATCTTACTCAAGTACCAATCGAGTGGTAAAACACTCAAAATCAGCACCATATCCTCAGTACACTCTACATTCTATGCATGCATCCTTATTGCTCAAGGCCATCCCTGAAACCAACGTGCTAATCTCCATCACATAATTCTAATTTTTATTTTTGCAGGTACTAAGAAGCACATCCTAGAGATGAAGAAAGGAGGAGGACCTTCCCTCAGACAGGAGCTAGGTGAAATCAGCGATCTTGAGTCACATCCAGAAGTTTTCAATTTCTTCAAAGATGCAGGCTGTTATAGGTTCTGTGAGAAAATCCACTATTCACACCAGCAAGTTGCGGAAGCATTTGCTCTTTATTTTGATGGCTCTAAGGCGTTGATAGGCAAAGAAGAGTTCCAAGTTGATGAAACCCTAATTGCAAAAGTGGCAGAAATCCCAAGAACTGGGGAGAAATGGTTAAATAACACCATCACTAAAAATGTGGAATTTAGATCATACTTAAAACTTGAACACAAAGATGTATTATGGAAGAAAAGTGTTCCATCCACCTGGCTAGAGGAGAGGTGGCAGCAATTATTGAAAGCAATATTGGTTTACATAACTTGTGAAGGCAGGTATAACAGGGTGATAATATATCACTTCAAATTGATGAACCATTTTACAGGTAGAAGCCCTTTAAACCTACCTTTCTACCTCCACAAGATCCTAACCAAGATGGCACACCAGGTCAAGGCCCAGGCCACTAAAATCACAGGAAGGTTATCTCACCATGGCCTAATAAAATTCATTGTCCAAGAATTGCTGCAAAGGAGAAACATAGCATGGGAATATTTCTTATGAGTTTGAAACAAGCTTACATCCAAAAGATAAAGGAAATTCCCCCTCAAAGAAGTCCACCACTTTCAGTAGTGGCAGAAGGAAGTGGAGGGCCATCTCACCAATGATAGTGGATCAGCCATCTCCAACTTCTAAAACCAACCAAGCTAAAAGAAATTTGGAATTTAGTGGAAAGGAGAAGGAGGCCCCAACACAAAGTGGAAATATACTAAAATTTCCCTACTTAGACTCAGAAGAAGAAAGGGAGCAAGAAGTTGACCTAGCCAAGCAGGCTGCAATAGAACCTGAGGAGTTTCCACCACCCACACCAAGAGAAGACTGGGGTGAACCAGTGGAAGAGGCTTCCTCTAGAAAACCTAAGTCACAGAGAGTCAACCAGTTATTAAGGCATGTATATGAACTAGAGGTCTTGGAAAGAGAGAGAAAAAGAACTAATGCAGTGTTAACCAGAAAAACACTCAATTGAATAATTCCCTGCTAGAAATGAAAGGTATGTATTTCTTGCTGCAAAAAAGGAATCTGAGGTTTATGAAGGACAACACCATGCTTTACAGGATGATCAAACTTTTGAGGTTGTAGATGAAGAATTCCAACTCAAACCCTAGCTCTCAAGCTCACTTTGCACTAGAAACCCTAGCAGAGGCACCAACAAGCTTATAGGGTCCTGAGGTAGCTCATGATGTTGCTACTTTGTCAAACCCTATACAGGTTGAAGAAATACCAGAAGAACAGGAGCAAATCTGAAAAAGGATGATTGGAAGGCTGATTAAAATTTTGCAGAAACAGAGCTTTCGGTGGCTTAGGAGGATGCAGCATCTGTTCATTAGCCATTGAAAGCGGAGCTTTCGGTAGCTAACAAACCCAAGATTCTGCTTCCTTAACCACCGAAAGCAAAAACATGTTACAGAAAGATATTTTGACACACATAACTAGTTTTGGCAGAAACAACTACCTTAGGGATGAATTATAAAGCTGAAAATTGATGAAAAGCACCAGTGGAGGGGGTCTGTTCCAGTTTTGAGGGGACAATCAAGGAGAAACGGGTCACAAACCCTACATGATTTTTACCAACCATGGCTTAGCTATTAGATAACAGGTTATAGCTCTACTTTAGTAATCACTGGAGTTATCAAAGATTTCAATGAGTAAACAAGCGTTAGAGTTAGATAGACTAGTACTTAAATTAGGGTTTTTTGACCTAATTTTGCAAAAGACATTTATTTTATCTATTTTTAGTAATCAGATCCAACTTTTCACGATCTGAATATTTTTGTAAAAGCTATAAAGCTTAATACTTATTTTGAAGCAAGGGTTCAACTTCGGGGACCTTTAGAACCTTATTATTATAAAGCTTCTCATGTTATTCATCATCTAATATAAGCTCTTTTGCTATTATATGTTTAGCTTCCATATATTTTTTGTCCTGTACTTGTGCTTGAATGTCTAATTCAGGTTTATTTATGTTATCTAATATTTGATAGCTGTCATCCTATCTTCACGTTGATGAGTTGAATTACAAGTACTTTTCCTTGTTATGATTAGCCATTTATATGTAATTGATTTATATATGAATCTGCTAGCATAGTAAGTTCTCCATCTATTCACCCTATTATCAAACCTCTGAACATTGGTAGTTAGAAGCCTTATCTTTTGATTGAGTTTTATGCATGTCTTGAGCGTGTGAGGTCCTTTAGGTCATCTGACTTGATCCATTTAGAAAAACCATAAAAACATTTAAGTTACCAGGCATCCTTGAGCTGCAACCTATAGGAGTTTCCTGGAGTGATAACACAATCTATCTAACAAATCAACATCACTCATGTGTAGTGGGGCCTTCGCCCAATATACAAACATAAAACATCAAAGTAACTCATGTGTAAGGAGACTCATGCCCATCATAGTTAAGGTCAAAATTTAGGATATTACAATACATATTAGATTCCATAAGTTGAGAATCTAATGGATTTGCATACATGTCTTCTAAATCTTTCTCTTTTAGCTTCCATTAATTTAGTTTTTGAAATATCTTTGTGAGACATGCCTAAATTTTGTTTAAAAAATGATCAATTTATAGTATCAAATCCTAAATCATTAAGCAATACTAGCTGCTAGTTAATAACCAAATTTAGGAGTGTGGAAGAGTGATGTGGGTTTACTATGTGGTGGGAAAGAGGGTGATCCCACTATCACTATCGGCTTGAATTGTCTAGACCTAAAGATATAGAAGTTCTATTGATACAAAGGTGGGAGAGAGTTCTAATATAAAAAACATAGATGATATAGATAAATGGTGTTTATTCCACATATAACAATTCTCTTGCACATCACATAAACCAATGACAACCATTTCGTGTCACAGTACATAAATTGAAGTCTACCATTAAACATATACCTTTAGAAGGAATACGTGTCATTTAAACTGAAATTGGTATAATAGTTTTTAAAAAAAAAAGTCATATTATTTAATTACCTCCTTATATACAATGTTTATTGATAAACTATCTCATGACTAAAGTGTCACTCAATTAATTATAATGTTTTAAGTATTATTAAATGATTTTTTATATAGATATCGAGTAAGCTAAAGTGGTGTATTATACTCTATTAATTGATATGTTTTCTTTCAAAATAGATCAAGAAGTAGGGATGATTGAATTGAGGAAAGCTAACTATTAACCACTTCCCAAATTTAACAACTAATTCATTAATTCATTATGTTTAATTTGTATGTGTGATCCTGCTCGCAGTAAAGTACTCATGTTTTCCCTACAAAATAGTCATGTTTTCCTACAACTCATTAATGCAAAATTAATGAATGACTAAAGAATCTTGAAAGAGTAATGAGGTTTATGACATCTTTATTATGCAATTTAAATTTTTAATATGATATGGATATCTTTTGACGTATATAAGGCTTATTAGTTGACTTAATAGAAAAATATAGATTTTAAAACTTTCAAATCTATATGAGATTGGTTATATATAAAGAACACTTTATGGATCAAAGATTAAAAAATGGAATTATAAAGGATGGTAAGAAAAACTTAAATTTCAAGTTAGAAGAAAATGATTCAAATCCTTCACACAAAACTTTATACGGTTATGAGAAGGAAAATAAATAAAATGATATTTTTTCAAAACTAGGAATGGGTAATTAGATAAAGTGACTTGAGTTAGGCTTAAGGTTGATTTGTCTTCTAACATTATAATCCAAGAGTATATCTAACAACCCAGAAATCATATATACTACTAACTTGTGACATATAAAAGGTTGAGACTTTCTAAAGCACACCCAATGCGACCTTTATCCCAAGGAGTATGTATCATTGATGTAGGAACATGTGATTGAAGAGATAGATGTTAGAGACTGAGCATGATTTCAAGGAAGGATCAAAATTTCTGAACATTAGGTGTAATTGTCTGCAGAAGAAGGATGTGTGGAAACATCTGAGGGAGGAAATGTAAAATGAATCTTAGTAATTCATTGAGAGATCAGAGGTAGGTGCACTGATTTGATCCATGGGGGGGAGAACCAGAGGGAGTAGAAGGGATTTTGAGTCAGGAATGATCATAGTTTTTCTATGTTTTATTAGGCATGATCACAATTTCCAAATCATCAGAAGCCAATGTAGCGGCGATGCCTCATTAGAGGCCAACCATTAGAGAAAATAACTGATAGGTGTAGGATGGGAGGGTAATAGAGAGAATAATTTTGATGTATTGGGATGTGACATGCAGGAAGTAAGGGAATTGGGAATTGGGTTCAGAGAGCATGGAAACGATTAATAAGAAGGATTAGATGAGAAAAATTTTCAATGAGAACTTGAGAGAAAGAAAAGGCCTTAGTGAAGGTAGGGCATCTGGAGGAATTCCAAGGAAGGAGAGCCCAATAATGCATCAATAAATTGTGTTGGAAGTGTCATTTGAAGATGATTTGATGAATAAAGGAGTGAAGTATGACTATGAATTAGATTGTGGGTATAGGCACACCCATGAAAAGGGTGTGTATGAAGGCATGCGAAAGAGGAGTTGACAAAGTAGGGATCCATGTCTATTGAGGAGGCACAAATACCGAATACTTGTGTAATGATCAAAGGATCTAGAAGGCATAGATTCAGAGGTAGTATTTACAAAGGTTAGCATGGGGTAATGATGAGGATCCATAGAAGGATGCTACTTGTATGATTCAAGGAAATTTTGGGTGAGGATCAAGGATCTCACCATAATGTCATAATAATGCAAAGATACATGAATTAATGTGTAGCTAGAAACTTCTAGAAAGGAGGAAGGATCCTCAAAAATAGGAAGAGGTCCCATGTAGAGTGGGACATATATGAATGAGGAAGGAAGACTTAATGGATAAAGGACCTTTAGGGAGAGACATAAGATAATTCTCCTGAGAGAGAGAGGACAAGGGGGGAGTGGCTAAGTAGATGCATAGAGGGAAAACAGAGTGTAGGTTGTGAGAGGAAAGAGTATAGACTCTATTATGTATTTAGTTCCTAACTAAGGATAATCCAAACATGCTACAAATAATTAAGTGCGTGAGTAATTGAAGGGTCATAATAAGCCCCATATGATGAGTTTCCTAGTATTGACATAATTATAAATGTATGTTATTGTGCATAATAGATGAAGGGCTTGTCAAGCCCCTTTTATTGTGAGAGAATCTATGTTGAGTAGGACTAGCTATTGAATGCTCTCACCCTTATATATAGGGAAAACCCTATTTCGTTCCTCGAGACATGAAGACCCCTACCGAATTCGTCACTTGTGGTATCTGAGTAGGAGAATCTCGTGTAAGTGTGAATGAGCTATAGATCCATAGTTGAAAATGTGGGTATAGTTATAGAAAAGTAGTGAAGTGTTGAAGAAGACAACTCCATATACAATTATCTAGACTTATGAGGATAGATCCAACAATGATGGTTGGGTAGATATATTAAGAGAAAAAGTGGAGGAACACCCTTAGGAATTTTGGGAGTTTGGACAACTTTGATAGTGAGGTTGAGTAGAGTTGTCTAGTGAAAAGTAAAGATACCACTTCAAGGTGGAAGGTAGAGTTGAGTTCCGTGCAAGAAGTTGAGAAGATAATAGTCACTACAGAAGGATATGTGTAGAAATATTGGAAGGATAACTTGTTGAGGAAGTTCTCAGAAGAACTATATGTTGTGAAGGTGTAGAAATTGACTACAGAAGGTGGTCAAGGATGGGAATCTTGACTAAAGGAAGGTCATGGAAAATGATGGTTCCCATTGAGGTATGTGAAGAGTTGAAGAGAATAATAGTGAAGGTAGAATATCTAGAGGGAGCTCTAGGGATTAAGAATCCGTGGAGGAATCAGAATACAATGAACGTATTGATGGAGGAGAGTGGAAGGCTCATAGTAAAGGAGGTGAGGATGATTACTGAGTTACTTGTGGAAAGTGTTATCACCCAGTAGTTTTCCTATGGTTATGGTAGGAGAATCATCGTGGTAACCATTTCAAACCGATTATTAGACTGTACGCTATCCTATACATTTATATAGGGCTCTCTCTTTGTCACATGGTCATTTACATATACATTTGGATTTAAACAAGCATCCATAAGGATAGAATTTTGAGGGGAAGGTTTGTTTGGGTTTTAAAGAGTGTAAAACAAAGAAATAAGCAAAACCATTGGGAAATGGTGTTGTCTGTTTGTTTGTATTACACCTTTTAAAACCCAAACAACCCTTCTCCTTAGAAATCTAGCCTTCTGAATGCTTGTTTAAATCCAAATGTATATGTGAATGACCTTGTGACAAAGAGAGAGCCCTCTATAACTATATAGGATAGAATACAGTCTAAATATTGGTTTGAAATGGTTACCCCAGTGATTCTCCTACCACAACCATAGGAAAATTATTGGGCGATAACATCTTGGCACCGTTGCTAAAGAATAATCATTATTATCTACTTGGGAAAAATAATTTGTTCTAGTTCTATGACCTAGTTGAGAATTCGATCATAGACACATGTTGGTTGTATATGCTCTGGAAAATCCACTCAATTTTTTTGGAAGGTGACTCCACTGGGAAATACTTATGACCATACTGTGGAACGAGGGTTCAAATCTTCCCTGGGTATAAGCTACATAGTTGCATATTTGATTTTTGATGGTGAACAATGGTAAAAAATCAAGATGGTTGTGCATCTTTCACCTGGCAAATCCATCTATAAAGAATCTAGTCTTCATAATGTTCTATGGCAGCTCCATTGACAAAGGGTTGCAAAGTGTGAGGAGTTGATTTAGTTTCTTCATCATCAAGATGAGTTCTATAGCTGTAAGGTATGCTCCTCTGAATCATGTTCACATTTTTAGTTTTCCAAATCGAATACCTAATATAGATTGGCAAGCATATCTTCTAAGATTCAAAGGTCAAAAGGGTGATGATGTTGCCCTTCATTTGTTTAGATTTCATAAGCATATAGATAATATGGGAGTTGAATTGCATGAGGATTCTTCAATGAAAATGTTCATGGTTAGTTTGGAAGGGAATTCAAGGTCATGGAATGAGGGATTTCCAGCAGAGAGTTTGTATTCCATTAGAGACTTTCATACAGTATTTCATGAACATTTTAAACATCAATATCCTTCTTTGTTTCTAATTCAATATTGTTGCATGCATGATAAAGGGTTCATTGAAAATTTGAAAGACATATACGGTGATGATCAGTATATCGATGAATATCTTTTAGAAATTTTACATGAATACTCATTTCAAAATGAAAGACAAACCAGTTTCCATGATATTCAAGAAAATTCCCAGCATTTGGTAATGTCTTCCTTGACTGAAATTGACATAAGCCAAAGCTCTAATTCATCCAGTTACCTTTCTTTCCCTAAAGCTAACAATAGTTTGCAACATTCTTGTCATTATTGATATGACCAAGTAGGAATTTGGGAATGTGACTTAGATTGTACATCATATCATTTAACTTTTGAAATTTTGTTACAAGAGGAGGTTTCCCCTGTTCAATCAGAAATCACCCTTTTGGAGCAACAATTTCTCCAAACACATAATGTATTATGTGTTACATTATGTGTTACAATTTCTTCAAAGACATAATGCAATCATCCTATTACAAACATTGTTAGTGGTGGTTTTGAAGAAAATATTAGTCCACATGTATATGATGAGCAGGAAGGTGATGTATAGGAAGAGGGTCATACTAATTTTCTTATGAAGAATGCAATAAGCATGTTGAAAATTGTGTTAGTAATTTTTTTAAAGAAAATTTCATCTTTCCTATATATGATGAGTATGAGGATGGATATTGGGATAATGTGCCTAAAGAACCAATAGTCTTCTATAAAGGATTGGATCACCGAGAAGAAGAGTGAGGGTCCTAGAACATCATTTATTAGCTCCCTTATTAAAATTCCAAATGTATCCATCCAACCTAGGGAACTAGTAGGATTGATGGAATTGTCCTGCTATGCAATCATTTGAATGGGGACATTACATTCCTCCCCACCCAATATTTCTTGTCCTCAAGAAATTTCAGATTTGGATTCTGCAAAATATTCTCCTCTTCCCATGTGGCGTCTTCACTTGGTAGATCCTTCCATTGTACTAAGTATTCTTTGATAGTTCTGCTTCTCAATCTCCTTTCCCTTGTCTTCAAAATATTTTCCAGAACAAGTGTGAGATGACCTTCATCATCCAATGAGGAAGTATTTTTGAAGTGACAATTTTTTGATCAAGATATTTCTTGAGATAATAAACCTGAAATACATTATGTATTTTACTCCCTTCCGGAAGTTCTAATTCATATGCTACCTATCCAATATTTCAAACTACCTTGTATGGGCCATAGTATCTTGGTTTTAGATTTCCTACTCCATTATTTTTTAGATATGTTTGTTTATATGGATTCAACCTCAAATATACCAAATCATTAACCTGAAAGGTCCTTTCTTCTCTATGTCTATCTGCATATTGTTTTTTTCTGATTTTGGGAAACCTACAAATCGTCTTTCAAAAGATTTAAAACTTCTTGGCTCTCTTTCACCCAATATTTATCTTTTGGAGCTCTATTATCACCAAAGATCATCTCAACAAAGGTAAGTGCATCATAAGCATATAATTCTTTGAAAGGAGACATCCCTATTAACATATGAAAAGTGGTGTTGTAGCAAAACTCACCCAAGTGTAGCCATTTTTCCCATGCCTTTTGCTTCCCTCCCAGATAGTTTCTTAAGTACCCTTCTAACCATTGATTCACTCTCTTTGTTTATCCATCATTTTGTGGATGATAGATTATACTTGGATTCAACCGAGTGCCCACCAATCTAAAAATTTCTTTCCAAAAAGCACCCCTGAATCTACTATCTCTATCACTTACAATGCTCTTAGGGAGCCCATGCAATCTAAAGATTTTTTTGAAAAATAATCAGCCACTTGTGCATCAATAAAAGAAGATGTAAAAACAAATAAATGAGAAAAAAAATTCAATCTATCCACTACCACATATATGCAATCTTTTCCCAAATATTTGGGAAAACTGGTGATGAAATCCATTGAGATACTGTCCCATATTTGCTCAAGAATGGGAAATGAGTGCAATAAACCAGCTGGGAATGTAAGTTCTAATTTTTTTTACTGACATACCTTACAGTCATTCACATATTTTTTAACATCTTCCTTCATCCCCTTCTAAAATAATCTTTTCCTTAATTTCCTATAAGTTTTGAAGATCCCCAGATGGCAAGGTAGTGGGGAATCATGTGCTTCTTGCAAAATTTTGTACTTGCAATTTGAACCTTGAACCAAATAAATCCTACCCTTATAAAATATCATCCCATTCAAAATCATATAGTTATCATCCCCCTTGTTTCCATCTAAAACATCACAAGCAAGCTTATCTTTGGTATATTCAACTAGTAGCATGTCTTTCCAATCCTTGGCAATGTCCATGAGAGAAAAAGAAGGTCTTTGAGATAATGCATATGCTAAAATTTTATTCTTTAGTTTCACATATTCAATATCAAAATCAAAATATTGAATATTTCTTTCCTACTTTTGTTTCCTTTCATTTAGATCCTTTTGGGTGAGGAAGTGCCTTAGACTATTGTGGCCAGTTTTCACCACAAACTTGTTTCCTACCAAGTATTGTCGAAACTTGGCCAATGCATGCAGGATGGCCAACATTTCTATGTCATATATGGAGTAAATTTTTTCACTCCTTCTTTCCCAATAATGTTCCCAAGATACAATAGTTTCTTCATCCCAAATTGACATTTAGACATATTACCAAACAAGGATTGTTCTTGCAAAGTTTTCAACACAATCTCTAGATGTTGCAAGTGCTCTTCCCAAGTTTTACTGTAAATGAGAATATCATCAAAGAAGACCAAAAAAACCTTCTAATCTGATTGCAAAAGATTCTATTCATGCATGCTTGAAATGTGGCTGGAGTATTAGTTAATCCAAATGGCATAAAAAGAAACTCAAAGTGACCATAATGACATCAAAAGGCAATCTTTTGCAGATCTTCTTCCTTCATTCAAATTTTGTGATAAATTGATCTAAGGTCAATTTTGGAGAAATATTGGGCTCCAAATAGATCATCCATGAGCTCATCAATACTAGGAATCGGATACCTATCCTTGATGGTCTTCTTGTTCAAAGCTCTAAAATCTATACACCTCCTCAAGGTTCCATATTTTTTCTTTACCAACACTACTGAAGAAGCATAAGGTATAGAGATTGGTCTAATGAGTCCCAACTCTAAGAGTTATTTGATGGCCTTCTCAATATAATCTCTGAATTTCTTGGTATTTCTATAAGGTGGTATTTGAATGGGTGAAGTACCCTCCTTCAAAACAATGTTGTGCTCAACCCCCCTATCAGGTGGTCTACCATGTGGAAGATCTCTAAAAATTGTTTTCATACTTTTACAATAGTTTCTATATCTCCTTTGGGTGTTCAAAAAACTTTATGTTTGGCTTGGGGGATGTTATATGACATTCAAAAGCACATTCTATGTCCCCATGCCTCAATATAGATCTCATACTATTGCAATTCACTACTTAATTTGGGTAAGTGTGTTGCCCTCTCACAACCCTTAGTACACCTTTCAAATATTTAAATTTCATCTCAAGAATTTGATAATTTACTATATGATCCCCTATATAATACAACTATTGCACTCCCAAAACCACATTAGTAACAGCAACATCAATCACATAAAAACTATCAACAAAAGTATAGTTACCAACAGTGACTTGCAGCTTTGGAACCCATGTTTTGCACTGCATTGTGTTGTTCCCAGGAATGACAAATTTGAAGCCATCGAATGGTTCAATAGGTATCTTCCTTTTCTCCACCATATCTGCATCAATGAATTTATGTGTGGATCCTCCATCTCCCAAAATTGAACCTCTTTTTCCCAATACCACACCCTTGCATTGAATAGTGTGATAGTGAGGCACTACTGAAAGTACTCCCATTCTTGCTTTGTTCGGTGAAGGCTCATTTTATTCTCGTATTTATTCTTCAACTGTTGTCTCATATTCTTCCTCTTTATCTAAAATGTTTCCTTCTTCATACATTCCCCATTCATACTCATCATTATCAGAAAATACTTCCATGTATTTACCTTTTCCCTTAGTACATTTATGCCCCGGTGTCCATGGTTGAAAGCATGTGAAGCACAATTTTTTTCTTTGAAGTTCATCCCTATTTTGTCCTTCTTTCTTATTCTTTTAAAATGAATCTCTTTTCCATGGTTTCTTACCTTCCTTGAACTTGGAAGGGAAATTTGGCTTAGGAGGATATTTGGTTCTTGGAAACACATTTTGCAACTCCCTTGTCAGATTCATGGCATCCTTCAATGTGGCTAGATTGTGGGATTTCGCTAGCCCTATCAAAGGTTCTTTCAATCCTCCAGTAAATAATAAAACCAACCTAGCCATAGATACATCAGAAATCATTACTGAAATATTTTCAAATTCCAACATACATGCTTCGAGAGTTCCTACTTGCTTCAATTGCGCTAGTTCTATGAAAGGAAGTTCAAGGTCTTTCCTCTCAAATATCTCCAGTAATGCATTGGAGAAACCCTCATAAGATAAAATATGATCATGTCCCAAGGTTCTAATACCATGGAACCACCAATCACTATCTTCCCCTTCAAGATGTAGAATTTCCATTTTCAACACAAATTCTTCAACCATAGGATTTAATTGGAAATATACACTTTATTTCTACAAGCAAGCACTAGCAAACATTCGTGAGGAACCATCAAAGGAAGGAATGGTTAATTTTCCCATTATGTATTTTAATTCATGGTTAATATGAGATGCCATATTCCCATTTCCTCCTTTCTTGACATGAAGAGAAGCTCTAATGAACTGATAAAAAGGTAGGATTTTCCTACAATCCTCATTTAATTGTTGCCACTCATTTGCTGCTTCTCTAACATCATAGGTGGTGAAAGGGCCTCATTTGGACTCTAAAAACTTGGTTATTATAGGTCCATTCTGATTTTTGAACTAATGAGGTTTGTTATGAGGTCCAATCTTCGAAAAAATGGTTTCTCCATGGGTCTTACCCTCAACATGGGGTGTACTACTACTATTCCCGAGTACTCACTTGCTCCCCAATTGGCTAGCCATCAATTCGAAACCTTGCATGAGATGATTTTTCATAGTGTCAAGAGCTGTTGTAATGAATTTTTTAAGGTCTCCATTATATTATTCCCCCTCCATATCTCCAAATCCTAGTTCTTTCCTAATCTCTTTGTAACTAGGATTACTTTCTTCACTTTCTTCTCTTTCACTGTTACTATCTCTAGTCTCGGTTTCTAATGGAGGAAGGTCAGAATTAGGAAACATGAATAGGGATATATATCAAGTGCCAATATCATGCTATGATACCACTTGTAATGTCCCTTTTTGGAAATTTTATTAAAATGACCAATTTTTTACTTTTTTCCCTATTTCGACCTTTGACTAGTTCTGATGTCTATGTCCCCAAATGCTCCCAAATATTTTGAGAAGGTATATGAATGATATTATGAATTGAATATGATCCTCAGGGATGATTATGACCCTCCAAATACTTCCGCAAACTTCTTTAATATGCTGGCCAAGGTAGGATTTTTCAGTAACAAATTGGGGGTCCAATTCCCCCATAATAAATATTGAAAATGGCTTCCCAAATGCTCCCAAACCCACTAGAATTTATGAAAAAAGGTAGAGGATTTTTAGGGGACATTATTAAGGTTTCATGTGCATCATTATTCACTTTATAAAGGATGTTATAACCCTCTCCCAAATGGATACAAAATCACTAGTTCGACCCTTGCGGAAATGGCACCAAATCTTCTCTAGATGCAAGTAAACAGAGTAATATGACTTCAAATGCTTAAATTATGGATATGAAACTTGTAATAGTCATAAATGGAATTCCATTCATCATAAATATATCGGATAAACATTCTTACATTTGAAATCATTAGCATTACAATGGCATACATCAATATAGTGGGGAAATGGTCATTGTTTGCTCATTAATAATAATTTTTACATACAATGTCAGAACCCCAAATTTTCCAAAAAATTTAAAATTTTTCAAATGCATATAATTTTAATAAATGCAGTCACTAAATGTTTGATTAGTTAACTATCATTGAAATTCATTGATTGCTGGTTATGATTAGTAGTAGAACAGTTCTTTTCAGTTTTACTGATTTTGTTCTTTTTGCGACCATAAGCGGAGACTGTCATGCAAAAACTGGGTTTACTTAGCTTTCGAGATAATGTAGAGAGTTTCTTCTTTCCTTACAGATTACATGTAAATATATTTGGCTGCTGCACTAAAAATTCTAAAGTCATTAAGTACAAGTTTATTTGCAATTAAAAGTTCAGTGAAACATTAGTGGCTAAACACAAATCACTACTTACTGAGGTAAATTCCAGTATCTGTTTTCTTTTTCCTTGTAGAGGTAGAATTATAGTTCTTTAGATTACTGAACTGTCTGATCTCTATCATATTTTTCAGTGTCAAAAGATCTTTAAAATAATATTGTTTACAATTAGAAAACGATAATCATAAGTTTATGTTTAAGAAAGTACAAATACTCTTACTAGTAAAGTGTATAAAGAAGGAGATTAATAATCTACTGCTATCAATATTAAACTACCCAATGATAAGAATAAACTTATTCTGTCATACCAGGTCTTATATACATTACCACTGATTCGTACAGTTTCCAAGGTTTAGCCCTTACTTTGATAAACTCTCTCTTAAATGGTTTCACCTTCATATGTGAAAATTCTAAATTTAAGAACATTTGATCCAGATGATGTACTCATCAAGTTATTTTGCTGCCAATCCCTCTTGCAAGCTTTTATCCAACATAGATGACTAAAGAAAAAATCATAAAGGTGAACATTACAATATCATAATTACTATGGTTAAATCTACAAACTCTTAAAATGTACCAATAGTATGCTCTATACATACAATATAGATGTTGGTAGAATACTTGTAAAAATAACCTTTTTACTTAACCACAAGTATATTACTTCCACCCTATAATCATGTTATCACTGATTCTATTAAGATTGTAAAATGTTCAAATTCAAAGAAGTCATTTAACCGGATGATCGGTTCATAACCAAGTCTAAGACAAATTAAGTTAAAGGTCTTTTCTAAGGAGTACTCTAAAACTCTTTACCTTAGACTTTTCAAGCTTGTAAATAAAGTGGTGTTATTGTATTTACCTCTCTAGACATGGGTTGGTTAAATCAAAGGTTGATTAAATACTAAAACTTGTTACAAGGTTTAAGTCTATGGATTACCTATACAATTGCATTCTATCTTCTTTTACCATAATGGCCTCCTTAACTCTTTTGTATGAACAAATATAATTGGTTAAAATATAAATCTACTTTGGTTGCTTAATTACTAGGATAACCAAGTAGATATTTGTATTAAGAGAAATATTGTTATCCTTCGTCTCTTAAGTTATACTTTATAAGATCTTTGTCATTTTTATGAAAATAATACTTTATGAAAACCTCATATTATGTAAAGGAAACATATGCAAAGAGTATAAGTTATAAATTAAAGGTGAATATTATACTTTGTAATATAATCATAAGCATAATCACAAGGGTCTTAAGGTTTCTCATGCCTTCAATGATTACTAACAAGATCTTGTTGTGACATAAAAAATGTAGGTTCCATACTACGTGCATAACGAAACTATGGATAAGTTAAATGATTGGGAATCATTTGGAAGAGCTAGAAAGCCTGGACTATACAAAAATACCCATAATCCATAAAATATTTATGTGGTAACGTGGCTATTTCTTATCCATGCATTGGATTGTTAAAAGGCTGAGGTCAAACCCTAGCTCGCCATTCTCCCGTCACCTTCGGGATTTCCTTTCCCTCTGCTGCAAAATCTCCCAAGCACCGTCGTTACCCTGTTCTATAGCAGCCTCCCAAAATGATGTTTCTCCTTGGATGTGCATTCTTTACCTGTTAAGAGGTGTTGTGGTCACTCTATCTGGTTTTTACGAGGGTATTGATAATGTCCTCAGGGTTTACTCCTTCACCAAATTAAAGTCTGAACCCTTTGACTGTAACTGCCTTCCTCCTTTGTGAGTGCTAAGGTATTGTTTTCTTGGGTCAGCATTGGGATAAATGCTATGTTGTTAACTCTTTATCCCTTCCGTAGACGGTTTTCCTTCTTGCTTTCTTGGTGGATGCACTGTTCGATGATAGTCACGCTTTAACACAAATTTTTGGTAAGAGGACTGTCAAATCTTATTCTATTTCGTTGATTTACTTTTAATGTAGATAAAAGAAGTCATTTCTAACAGAGTTTAAATGTATTCTTCTTAATACAGGTCGACCCCTTCCTCTGCTTGGCTGCGTGATATTTCAACGGCAGTTCGAGGTTACGGGTAAGCCTGGTTTTTAACCATGGCCATTCCTCTTTACTTGGTTCATCCGAAACAAAAAGGGTTATGCTGTCATGAACTCCTTCCTTTAGGGTTTTTTTTTATTTATTACTTCATACTGTGGCTTATTCTCATAGATATTAGAGACCCTTGAGCTGCATGCAGGCGCTCTAGCTCTAGCCATCATTGTACATTAAAACTGTGTTTTTTTTGTTTTTTTTTTAAACTTTGTAGAAGCCGTGGCTTCAGTATAAATATCAAGTTGAGAAATAACTTGGAATACGGGCTTGGAAAACCCTCGATTCCTTTTTTTTCGGTTGGTGTTACATACTTACAGGGTTTTAAAACCCTAATTTAATATATATATATATAAGTTGTTAAACAGCCTCTTTTGTTTTCTGGTGCTTAAAATGGCTTACTGCAAATTATTTATTCTTTGTTTACCTACATTAATATAATCATGCTCTATGAGCGTGGCTATAAAAGAAATATTTCTATGATCTTGGAAATTTATCTTAGGTTAATAATATAACTGTAAATTATTTAGATAATTTGTATTAAATAGATCCACTTGATAGGACGAGCAGACTGTGGCTCTATTTACTTGATTTAAATTTATGGTGAAGTACTTTGAGTAACTAAAAGTTACTCCCCTTTTAAATACAGAAATTTATATGTAATCTAGTAGTACTAAAATTATCTATATTACCCATTCATACTGTTCCTGTACTTAGTATTTTTAACTTGCATAATATGTCTATTTAGTACATAAATATAAAGAATATTGTTGTTTTTGTACTCATAGATACTTAGTTATTTTTAATTGAGAGTGTTGGTATTGTTATTGTATAACTATTACCTTGCAACTTATAATAAATTGTATTTTATTACAGGAAGTAATGTATCTGTTATGCACAGCCCTTTTGCATAAATCCCACTTACTGGTGATATTATAATATATTACATTGTTTTCATTTAATAATAATCTATAGGACTGTGCTATAAATGTTGTAATTATCAACTGTATTTTGATTAGTTATGAACACAAGATAAATTATTATTTATCTACTGTGTTATTACATCCTCTATATTCTATAATATTTCTTTTAAAAAAAATAACCAGTTAACAATTATAACAAGTTTGTTTTTTACTCAGTAATATTTTTAAGAATTATAGCTACAGTTACATGTTCTGTTTAGAAATAACTAGATAAATCAGAATATAAGTGAATAACCTATGTACACTTATATATGTTCTTTTGTAAGAGAATCCTACTAAGAACTGAGATACCTGTAGAATGAATTTGAAATCTAACTATTCTGTTCTTTCATTAAATTCTGAAATAAAACAGTCATTAAGATTTGAAAAGAAATAAACTGTAAATCTATAAAACACTTAGGTTACTGAGAATAACTAAAAATCAAGAACTGTACAGATAATACTACTCTCATTCCAAGATAATTCCTCTGCAAAATAACACAGTGAAACTACTCTATAATTTTACTATCATTCTTTCTTATATTATCATCATATTATCCTTCTATAATTCTACCCTTGTGCTGGAGTACGGTCTGGTGAACCCAAATGTGGAAAAACACAGTGGGTCTTTATTTTTCATCAACAGATTCAATCACTGATATACTGAAACATTTACATTATTAAACTAACTAACGCTTCTGTCATATAATATAAGCATAACATTCATCCATTCACACTCATTAAAACAACATAGTTAAGTGACAGAACCTGTTTAAACTGGGACAACAACAGCATTGGGAGGCCGTTCCTCCCTACCAACTCCTGGAGAGCGCTCAAACAGCGACTCCTCAGGACCCCCGAGCTTGCTTTGTTCTCCCTGGCTGGAACTAGGTGCTACAAAGTCAGATACCAGTCTTCAAACTCAGTATTAATCCAGAACTTATCAGTAAGTTCTCCCAGCTAACAAGCTGTAATAAACCAAGTTACTATAGCAATCCTCTCAGAACAACTTCCTTACTATTTTCCCTCTTTCCTCAATGAATTTCCTGAATAACATTCACCTGAATGAATTCTCTCTGGAAAATATCTGAGCAGCCTTAGCTCTCTTCATTGAGTACTTTTAAAATATTGCCTAGGTCTTTTTGGGTTAGTTGTCATTTAATGAGCCACCTGCTCTGATCCCACTTTCTTGGGGGATCATGACCCCAAATATAGGGAAGTTGCCACCAACAACTTAGGAAGTGTTTGAGGATGCTGCCACTTGTCTTTTGCCCTCCACCTAGTTCCATCCACCAGTTTGACCAGTAACCTCTTTTTAACAGCTCTCCCATGTTGTTGTCTCCACAATTTATTTATTAATAATAAAATATTCTGAATTACACTCCACTTCTTTTGACTCTACTGAGTCATCAATTCCTACTTAGCATTAAATTTAACATAATGTCTCAGGAATATAATTAAATAATTTACATTATTTTACAAAATTGGGGTATGTGACATACACACCCCATTAAAATGTAACATCGTCCTCAATGTTACTTATTCTTCATCCTCTGCAACCTCCTGGAACAAATTCGGGTATGCTTCCCGCATCTTACTTTCTAGTTCCCAGGTAGCTTCTTCAGGACTAAGGTGCTTCCATTGCACCTTCAGCTGTCCAATTGTGCGGTTCCGCAGAGTAATTTCCCTCTTCCCGAAGATACAGTCCGGTTCCACCAGAACTTCTCCTTCTGGTTCCACCTGTACAACATTCCAATCAATCACATGAGTAGCATCACGAACATACTTTTTTAGAACAAAAATGTGAAAAACATTATGCACTTTTAAGTTAGGTGGTAACGCTAACTTATATGCAACTTGACCAATTCTGGATAAAATCTCAAATGGACCACAGTAACGTGGTGCTAGCTTTGCACAACTCCCCAGTATTAGGGAGCTTTTCTTTGGTCTTACCTTTATAAAAACGTGCTCACCCACCTGGAACTCTTTAGGAGTTCTTTTCAAATCTTCTTGGCTCTTTTACCGATCCTGTGCAACCTTCAAATTCTCCTGCACTTGTTTCACAATATGTTCCATTTCTTTCAATAATTCCATTCCCAACAGTAATCTATCTACTAGATTATTCCAGGAAATAAGAGTGTTACATTTACTCCCATACATAATTTCAAATGGGATGAACTTAGCTGATCACTGATAGTTATTATTATATGCAAATTCTGCTAAATGCAAATAGTCCTCCCACTTACCTGGCTGATCCTTAACATACATTCTTAACAGATCTTCCAACACCTGATTCACTCTTTCAGTCTGTCCGTCCATCTGAGGATGGAAAGAGGTGCTGAAATTCAATGTTGTGTTTAATCCCTTAAACAAGGATTTCCAGAAATTTCCTGTGAATTTAGGATCCCTGTCTGAAATGATAACCTTCGGTACACCATGTAGCCGAAAAATCTGCTTTAGGAATATGTCAGCTATGTTTTCATCATTGTAAGTGGTTTTAACAGGAATAAAATGTGCTGCTTTTCTTAATTTATCTACTACCACCATAATTGAATCATTCTGGTTCATATTTCTGGGTAATCCAGTAATAAAATCTAAGCTGATTATTTACCATTTCCAACTAGGAATATGCAAAGGTTGCAGTAAACTAGCTGGATGTTGGTGTTCTGTTTTTACTTGTTGACAGTCCAAACATCTAGCTATATACTCAGCTACTTCAGATTTCATATTAGGCCAGAAATATTCTTTTCTTAACATGGTGACAGTCTTCTGATAGCCTGGATGTCCTGAGTAAGGGGTTTTATGAACTTCATCCAGAATCAGCAATTTAACCTTAGGCACATTAGGCACATATAGTCTGTCCTTAAACAATAAAAATCCATCTTTATTTAGACTATAACCTTTTATTAAACTTTCTGTAGGTTCTTGTTTAGCTGTAACCTGTAATTTTTGATAAATTTCATCCAATTTTATCCCTTAAGTCAGCTGTTCATTTAAATCAGAAGCGTAAGTTCTAATTGTTGCTGCAAAGTTCATCTTTGCATTTCTGCTCAAAGCATCAGCCACCTTATTTTCTTTTCCTTTTATGTGTTGAATTTCGAAATCGTATTCACTCAAGAAGGCCAACCACCTTGATTGTCTTGCATTTAAGTTGGGCTGATCTAAAAGGTATTTCAGACCTTTATTATCAGTCATTAAAATAAACTTTATGCCTATTAAGTGCTGTCGCCACATTTTTAAGGCATGAATTACAGCAGCAAGTTCTAAATCATAAGTTGCATAATTATTTTCATGGATTTTCAATTTCCTGGACTCATAGGCAATGACATGCCCTTCTTGAGTCAGCACACTGCCTAAACCATCATTACAAGCATCGGTGCACACCATGAAATCCTTATTAGGATCTTCTATTCTTAGAATAGGCGCAGTTGTTAATAAAGTTTTTAATTTCTTAAAACTTTCTTCACATTTTAAGTTCCAATTAAATTTATTGCCTTTCTTTTGCAAGGAAGTGATGGGATTAGCTATTTTTGAAAAGCCTTCAATGAATCTCCGGTAATAACCGGTAATTCCCATGAAGGACCTAACATCTGTTACATCTTTTGGTACTGGCCAATCTTCGATTGCCCGAATCTTTTCAGGATCCACTAAAATCCATTCCTTAGTCACTACGTGACCTAAGTACTGGATTTCATCCCTAAAGAAATCACACTTGCTGAACTTCGCAAAGAGCTATTGCTCTCGCAGCTCTTGTAAAACTATCCGTAAGTGTTCCTTATGTTCCACTTCATTTTTAGAATAAATTAAGATGTCATCGATAAATACAACAACAAATTTATCTAAGTATTTATGCATTATATTATTCATTAAACACATAAAGACAGCTAGGGCATTAGTAATCCAAAATGGCATTACGATAAATTCGTAATGTCCATACCTTGTTCTAAAGGCTGTCTTGAAAATGTCCTCATCTTTAATTCTCACCTGATGATATCCTGATCTCAGGTCTATCTTTGAGAACACCATAGCTCCACGCAGTTGATCAAACATATCATCTATGCGGGGAAACAGATATCTATTTTTAATAGTCATTTTATTTAGTTGACGGTAATCTATGCATAGTCGCATAGTTCCATCTTTCTTTTTAACAAAGATTATTGGTGCTCCCCAAGGGGACACACTGGGTCGAATATACTTCTTATCTATTAACTCTTTTAACTATGATTTTAGTTCATTAAGGTCTAAAATATTCATACGATACGGAGCTTTCGAGCTAGGTACAGCACTTGGTACCAGCTCAATAGTGAAATCCAGTTCCCTCTTAGGAGGTAATCCTGGAATTTCCTCTGAAAAAACATCAGTAAATTCGTTTAAAACAAGAATATCCTCTATTTTTATTTTATCTTTTTCAAACTTACTTGCCTCATCTATAATAGTTACAGCATAGGATTTGCACCCTTTTCTGACTACTCTTTTAAGTTGTAAGGCAGAAATCTTCCTGATTACAGTTTTCCTAGGAATACCCTTAACTGTTACTGGCTGTTCATTATTATTTACGCACGTAAAGGTTCTATCAAAGCAGTTTAAAACTCCCTTATGCTGCTCTAACCAATCCATACCAATTAGTAAATCATACGAGCCAAGTGGCAGAACATTTAGCTTAACAATAGTTTTAAAATCATTCATTACTAATGCACATTCCTTAACATAACAGGTTACTTTCCTTTTTGCCCCAGTGGCTAATTGAACTAACCAGAAGTTATCAAACTTTTCAACAGTCAAATTACACTTTTCTACTATTTGAGGTGAAATGTAACTAAGGCTAGCTCCTGGATCTATTAAAATGGTTACAGGGGTTTTGTTAACCATACCTTCTACTTCCACCATGGAAGTCTGATAATCAGCTTGGTAGTTCTCCAACGCTGCATTGATTCGGGGCATAGTCCTTGCAAATTCTCCAATAGTCATTTCATCCTGCACAGTATGAATATTGCTGTTTGACTTTTTCCGATTTGGGAAAACTGAAGCATAGTGCGGGCCATTGCACTCCCAACACTTAACAGGCTCCTTTCGTTCGAAATTCTTAGTGAAATTTCCATGATTGTTTGAAGCTTCCTTACCCTTGAAGTTATTGGAATTATTAGAATTATTAGAAGCACCATTTCTGCTTCCCTGGAAGTTCTTACCATTAGAATGATTTCTGTTCTTATTATTTCTGAAATTCTTTTGGGGTACAAACTCCTTTTTCTTGAACTCAGGCTGATTACTGTTCTTTTTATCCTTCCAGTTGGCTATACCTTCTTTCTTTTTGTTCCGTTCAAAACAAAAATTTTCCTTCCTCATAGCTTCTTCCAGAGTCTTAGGATTGTCATACTCGATTCTTTCCTTGATATGATATGGCAGACAACTGAGAAACTGCTGTACTTTAGGTTTCTCATCAACTAAATAAGGTACATACCTTAACAGACTTAAAAATTTACTATTTAAGTCCTTCATAGTCATGGTTCCTAACTTTAGCTCATAAAATTCTTTAGCCCTTTCTTCATAGTATTGTTAGGATAGAAATTTCTTCTTGAAGTACCTTTTAAAGGTACTCCAATTGACTTCTCTTTCTTTGATCCCCTTGACTCTTTTCAGATCTTGCCACCATATATCTTCCTTTCCAGAGAGATTATAGATGGCCATTGTTGCCTTCAGCTAATTTGAATAATTGTATATCTGAAAATATTTTCTCATCCTGGATAACCAGGACTCTGCTTCTTCCCCTTTTTCAGTCTCTCCGTTGAAAGTTGGGGGTTTTATTTTTTTGAACTCCCCGAAAATCTCTTCATATGGCCTGTACTTTTTCTTTCTCTTATACAACTCAGCCTCACTACTGTCACTAGTAGTGTAATAGCTTTGTTGTTCCCTGAATCCTTCAGATGATGAACTACTTTCAGCTTTAGCCAATTTCATCTTTTTAGATCCTTTCTGATGGCTAGCTTCCTCAGATTTAGATCTTTTGCTCCTCCCTTCAGTCTAAAATTTTTCCATCAAAATTTGGTTTAACTCCTCCTGAGTCTTTAAAATTCTCTCATTATCCTTCTTAACTGATTCCATTTCAGTCTTTAAATCCTTTATAGTCTGCATCAGCTCTGAAGAGTGAGCAGTTACCTCTTCTAACACAGGCTCTCTAGACATCTGTCTTGTCTCAGTGTTTGGAGACTCCTCCTCAGCATATTCTCCTAGCTTCTCCATACCTACCTGTTAGATTCAGAGAAAAGAAATTTTCTGCTTTTTACATAAAACAAAAAAAAATACAGGTTAGTACATTATTTTTACTATTCTGTGGAAACGAGTTGGGCCACATCAAGGCCTAGTATTTGAACCATGCTCTGATACCACATGTCAGAACCCCAAATTTTCCGAAAAATTTAAAATTTTTCAAATGCATATAATTTTAATAAATGCAGTCACTAAATGTTTGATTAGTTAACTGTTATCGAAATTCATTGATTGCTAGTTATGATTAGTAGTAGAATAGTTCTTTTTAGTTTTACTGATTTTGTTCTTTTTGCGACCATAAGGGGAGACTGTCATGCAAAAACTGGGCTTACTTAGCTTTCGAGCTAATGCAGAGAGTTTCTTCTTTCCTTACAGATTATAGGTAAAGAGATTTGGTTGCTGCAATAAAAATTCTAAAGTCATTAAGTACAAGTTTATTTGCAATTCAAAGTTCAGTGAAACATTAGTGGCTAAACACAAATCACTGCTTACTGAGGTAAATTCCAGTATCTGTTTTCTTTTTCCTTGTAGAGGTAGAATTATAGTTCTTTAGATTACTGAACTGTCTGATCTCTATCATATTTGTCAGTGTCAAAAGATCTTTAAAATAAGATTGTTTACAATTAGAAAACGATAATTAGAAGTTTATGTTTAAGAAAGTACAAATACTCTTACTAGTAAAGTGTATAAAGAAGGAGATTAATAATCTACTGCTATCAATATTAAACTACCCAATGATAAGAATAAACTTATTCTATCATACCAGGTCTTATATACATTACCACTGATTCGTACAGTTTCCAAGGTTTAACCCTTACTTTGATAAACTCTCTCTTAAATGGTTTCACCTTCATATGTGAAAATTCTAAATTTAAGAACATTTGATCCAGATGATGTACTCATCAAGTTATTTTGCTGCCAATCCCTCTTGCAAGATTTTATCCAACTTAGATGACTAAAGCAAAATTCATAAAGGTGAACATTACAATATCATAATTACTATGGTTAAATCTAGAAACTCTTAAAATGTACCAATAGTATGCTCTATACGTACAATATAGATTTTGGTAGAATACTTGTAAAAATAACCTTTTTACTTAACCAAAAGTATATTACTTCCACCCTATAATCATGTTATCACTGATTCTATTAAGATTGTAAAATGTTCAAATTCAAAGTAGTCATTCAACCAGATGATCGGTTCATAACCAAGTCTAAGACAAATTAAGTTAAAGGTCTTTTCTAAGGAGTACTCTAAAACTCTTTACCTTAGACTTTTCAAGCTTGTAAATAAAGAAGGTGTTATTGTATTTACCACTCTAGACATGGGTTGGTTAAATCAAAGGTTGATTAAATACTAAAACTTGTTACAAGGTTTAAGTCTATGGATTACCTATACAATTGCATTCTATCTTCTTTTACCATAATGGCCTCCTTAACTCTTTTGTATGAACAAATATAATTGGTTAAAATATAAATCTACTTTGGTTGCTTAATTACTAGGATAACCAAGTAGATATTTGTATTAAGAGAAATATTGTTATCCTTCGTCTCTTAAGTTATACTTTATATGACCTTTGTCATTTTTATGAAAATAATACTTTATGAAAACCTCGTATTATGTAAAGGAAACATATGCAAAGAGTATAAGTTATAAATTAAAGGTGAAGATTATACTTTGTAATATAATCATAAGCATAATCACAAGGGTCGTAAGGTTTCTCATGCCTTCAATGATTACTAACAAGATCTTGTTGTGACATAAAAAATGTAGGTTCCATACTATGTGCATAACGAAACTATGGATAAGTTAAATGATTGGGAATCGTTTGGAAGAGCTGGAAAGCTTGGACTATACAAAAATACCCATAATGCATAAAAGATTTACGTGGTAACGTGGCTATTTCTTATCCATGCATTGGATTGTTAAAAGGCTGAGGTCAAACCCTAGCTCACCATTCTCCCATCGCCTTCGAGCTTTCCTTTCCCTCTACTGTAAAAGCTCCCAAGCACCGTCGTTACCCTGTTCTATAGCAGCCTCCCCAAATGTTGTTTCTCCTTGGATGTGCGTTCTTTACCTGTTAAGAGGTGTTGTGGTCACTCTATCTAGTGTTTACGAGGGTATTGATAATGTCCTCAGGGTTTACTCCTTCAGCAAATTAAAGTCTGAACCCTTTGACTGTAACTGCCTTCCTCCTTCGTGAGTGCTGAGGTATTGTTTTCTCCGGTCAGCATTGGGAAAAATGCTATGCTGTTAACTCTTTCTCCCTTCTGCAGAAGGTTTTCCTTCTTGCCTTCTTGGTGGATGCACTGTTTGATGATAATCACGCTTTAACACAAATTTTTGGTAAGAGGACTGTCAAATCTTATCCGTTTTCGTTGATTTATTTTTAATGTAGATAAAAGAAGTCATTTCTAACAGAGTTTAAATGTATTCTTCTTAATACAAGTCGACCCCTTCCTCTGCTTGGCTGCGTGAGATTTCAACCAATGGTCGAGGTTACGGGTAAGCCTGGTTTTTAACCATGGCCGTTCCTCTTTACTTGGTTCATCCGGAACAGAAAGGGTTGTGCTGTCATGAACTGCTTCCTTTAGGGTTTTTGTTTATTTATTACTTCATACTATGGCTTATTCTCATAGATATAAGAGACCCTTGAGCTGCATGCAGGCGATCTAGCTCTAGCCGTCATTGTACATTAAAACTGTGTTTTTTTTTTTTTTAACTTTGTAGAAGCCGTGGCTTCAGTATAAATATCAAGTTGAGAGATAACTTGGAATACGGGCTTGGAAAACCCTCGATTCCTTTTTTTTCGGTTGGTGTTACATACTTACAGGGTTTTAAAACCCTAATTTAATATATATATAAGTTGTTAAACAGCCTCTTTTGTTTTCTGGTGCTTAAAATGTCTTACTGCAAATTATTTAATTCTTTGTTTACCTACATTAATATAATCATGCTCTATGAGCGTGGCTATAAAAGAAATATTTCTATGATCTTGGAAAATTATCTTAGGTTAATAATATAACTGTAAATTATTTAGATAATTTGTATTAAATAGATCCACATGATAGGACGAGCAGATTGTGGCTCTATTTACTTGATTTAAAGTTATGGTGAAGTACTTTGAGTAACTAAAAGTTACTCCCCTTTTAAATACAAAAATTTATATGTAATCTAGTAGTACTAAAATTATCTATATTACCCATTCATACTGTTCCTGTACTTAGTATTTTTAACTTGCATAATATGTCTATTTAGTACATAAATATACAGAATATTGTTGTTTTTGTACTCATAGATACTTAGTTATTTTTAATTGAGAGTGTTAGTATTGTTATTGTATAACTATTACCTTGCAACTTATAATAAATTGTATTTTATTACAGGAAGTAATGTATCTGTTATGCATAGCCCTTTTGCATAAATCTCACTTATTGGTGATATTATAATATATTACATTGTTTTCATTTAATAATACTCTATAGGACTGTGCTATAAATGTTGTAATTATCAACTATATTTTGATTAGTTATGAACACAAGATAAATTATTATTTATCTACTGTGTTATTACATCCTCTATATTCTATAATATTTCTTTTAAAAAAAATAACCAGTTAACAATTATAACAAGTTTGTTTTTTACTCAGTAATATTTTTAAGAATTATAGCTACAGTTACATATTCTGTTTAGAAATAACTAGATAAATCAGAATATAAGTGAATAACCTATGTACACTTATATATGTTCTTTTGTAAGAGAATCCTACTAAGAACTGAGATACCTATAGAATGAATTTGAAATCTAAGTATTCTGTCCTTTCATTAAATTTTGAAATAAAACAGTCATTAAGATTTGAAAAGAAATAAACTGTAAATCTATAAAACACTTAGGTTATTGAGAATAACTAAAAATCAAGAACTGTACAGATAATACTACTCTCATTCCAAGATAATTCCTCTGCAAAATAACATAGTGAAACTACTCTATAATTTTACTATCATTCTTTCTTATATTATCATCATATTATCCTTCTATAATTCTACCCTTGTGCTGGAGTACAATCTGGTGAACCCAGATGTGGAGAAACACAGTGGGTCTTTATTTTTCATCAACAGATTCAATCACTAATATACTAAAACATTTACATTATTAAACTAACTAACTCTTCTGTCATATAATATAAGCATAACATTCATCCCTTCACACTCATTAAAACAACATAGTTAAGTGACAGAACCTGTTTAAACTGGGACAACAACAGCAATGGGAGGCCATTCCTCGCTACCAACTCCTAGAGAGAGCTCAAACAGTGACTCCTCAGGACCCCCGAGCTTGCTCTGGTCTCCCTAGCTGGAACTAGGTGCTGCAAAGTCAAATACCAGTCTTCAAACTCAGTATTAATCCAGAACTTATCAGTAAGTTCTCCCAGCTAACAAGCTGTAATAAACCAAGTTACTGTAGTAATCCTCTCAGAACAACTTCCTTACTGTTTTCCCTGTTTCCTAAATGAATTTCCTGAATAACATTCACCTGAATGAATTCTCTCTGGAAAATATTTGAGCAGCCTTAGCTCTCTTCATTGAGTACTTTTAAAAGATTGCATAGGTCTTTTTAAGTTAGTTGTCATTTAATGAACCACCTGCTCTGATCCCACTTTCTTGGGGGATCATGACCCCAAATATAGGGAAGTTGCCACTTGCAACTTAGGAAGTGTTTGAGGATGCTGCCACTTGTCTTTTTCCCTCCACCTAGTTCCATCGACCAGTTTGACCAGTAACCTCTTTTTAACAGCTCTCCCATGCTATTGTCTCCACAATTTATTTATTAATAATAAAATATTCTGAATTACACTCCACTTTTGTTGACTCTGCTGAGTCATCAATTCCTACTTAGCATTAAATTTAACATAATGTCTCGGGAATATAATTAAATAATTTACATTATTTTACAAAATTGGGGTATGTGACATACAACCATTTCGTATTTAGACCTAAGCCTTTATGAAGATGAAGAAAAGAGTATATTAATATTATTACAATTAGAAATGGACCATGAGAATCTCTCCCAAAAAGTACAATATCTCACCCAAAGCGCAATCCCTCCATGAGCAAGAATATGCAATAAAGACTAGAAATGTTTGAGAGAATGTGTTGCAATAGAAGAAACCACAAGCTTCCCTGTAGCTTACACCTGAAAATACAAACTCCATTAAAGCTCCATGAAAGAATTGAATAGCCTCTCCAAACGCCAACTTGGATGGGAATCTTTCACCCTCAAAATTGGCTAAGGCAAGAAACTAGTCATCCACTAGCTCTCTCTCTTCACAAATGCAAACATTAGAGGAAATTTCAACTCAAAATGGGCCTCCTAAAAAAAATTAATAAAATATTAGTTAAAATAATAAAATAATATTTATTAATTTTGGAGGAAGAAAAGAAAAAAACTACTTTTTTGTTTGTATTTTTGACATATCTCCCCGTGGTTTTACTCAAATTTAGATCAGGAGAGCTCGTTGGATGCGGAATGAAATTCCCTATCCAACGAGTACCCACTTAGCATACTTTTGACGGACCTCGCTACCCCAAAAACAAGAAATACCTGAAAAAAAGTTGGATGGGGAATTTCATTCCGCATCCAACGAGCTCTCCCGATCGAAATTTGAGTAAAAACACAGGGATATATGTCAAAAATAAAAACAAAAAAAAGTAGTTTGTTTTATGATACCTATCCCCAAATTTATATTAAAAAATTGTTTAAGACCTATACGGTATTTCAAATTTAAAGCGATTTAATTGGCTAACACATTATGACATGGAATTTGAATTAAAGTTAAAAGGCCCATTTTGAGTTGAAATTTCCTCTAATGTTTATCAAATGATCAAAAGCCCTTCTCTTGGTTGATCCTTGTATTTTATAAACATCCTTAGACTTCTAAGGTTCTCAATCCATCCACAAATTCAAGACAATTCGAATTAGGGTGTGTGCTCAATATTTGACATGTGTCCTCCCCTCCCTAGCCTTCCATCTTCCCCCAATTCAAGTAGGGACCCGTTGAGCTTCCCCAACTCACATGAGAGCCCTATTGGGTGGTATATTTAGGATTAACATGTCATAATGGTCAGATGTCAGCCTTCAGCTCTACAATATGTCATAGATGTCATAGATGTTACGAAATCTAGCCCAAGTGTCCAAGAAGCTCCCATCTGACTCTTCCTCTCCCATGTAAGTTACATTTCCTTCCAAATTCGACCTATGATGCATATGATCAAGTGTATTATCCTTCTAACTCATCCAATAACATTAGGATTCCCATGGATTCAAAATTGCAAGAGGAGGATGCCATGTGGCACATAAATTCTAGCTTGTGTGGGCCCCATAATCTCCATGTGTCACCATGCTCTATTGCCGCCTCAAATTTCTCTTGTATTTATTTAATTAGATCCATTATTAAATATTTATTCCATGCTAATGTCTGAACATCATTTATTAGCTCCCTTATTGAAATTCCAAATGTATCAATCCAACCTAGGGAACTAGTAGGATTGATGGAATTGTCTTGCTATGCAGTTATTTAAATGAGGACATTACACTATTGTAAATGTAAAATCATGATTCATATTTTTATTACATATTTATCTTGGCATGATTCTCTATTGGTTGACTTATTCAGTCGGATAGTCCCAGTATATATCGGATAGTATATATTACATTGGTATTAGAGCTAGTATGATCCAACCTTTGGAAATTATTTGTAGAGATTGCATAAACTTGTCTTTTGGCCATCATTTCTGGGTTTCACAAAAATCTATGACCTTGTCCAAAAGTAGGCCTTTGGCCCAAATAAGATTTAGTCGAAACTTTGAAGCAAATCAAGTTAATCTAAAAATATATTATCCTGCTACAAAATTCAAAGACAACCATAAGGTATACAAGTATAGGAGAAGAGAAACAAAATAAATAAAAATAAATAAATAAATAAGAAAAAAAAAAGAGAGGAGAAAAGAAAAAATATAAAAACAACACATGGTATTAAAAAAACAACACATGCTTTAAAAAAAAGAACAACACATGGTTTTACTTTCCCTCATTCTCCAACTTATTATAAGATTCCTTAGGTTAGAAGCGCTTGATATATATAATAATTTCAATAGAACTTTTCCCTACATTACACTTTCAACACGTCCCTTAAAGATTTTATATAATATTTTTATCATTATATACCATAATCCCATCATCTCGAAAAAATATATTATAGTAATAATTGTTATTGTATTATTTTTTAACCCTAGTTCTCCAAAGTAAAAAATATATAATAATATATTATTATTATATTTAACAATAATAATAATTATTATTATTTAATAATTGTAATTGTTGCAATTATTATACAAAAGAGAAAAAGAAGACAAAAATCAACTCTATAGGAAGATCATTTATCATTGAATAAGTCAAAGTCAATGGAAGAGCATTTATTGCTGAAGAAATCAAAGTCAAACCATCTATCACCGAATAATTCCAAGACCATCGAAGCATGTTTGCAATTACAAATAGAAAAATTAGAAGCGAAATTAAGACGTTATCAAAGAGACAATAAATAATTGCATGAGATGAATGAAAGATTGGAAATGATGATTAAACTACATGAAATTCAAAGATAATCGAAAGAACAACATATTTCCTTCCAAGAAAGTCGCATAAAAAAGTTGTCCACACAAATTCATGAATTAAAGAATGAAGAGGAGTTCAATCAGAGATTACAAAGCCAAGATATCAAGAAAGAAGTTGACGAGAATAAAGAAGAAATCATGGGTTTAAACAAAATCCTTAACGACAATGATGAATAAATTACTAAATCCGAGGAAAATTAGAAGGCCAAAAATCAAAGACATGTCGACATCAACAATAACTAAAAGAACTCCAGCAGAAAAACGACGACACCAAAAAGTCGCAAAAATTAGAGATCACAAATGTATAACAAGTTATTAAGCAATACTGAGGAACTATTTCAACTAAGAAACCATAATAATATATTAGTTACAAAAATAAATAAATTGAAAAATAGTTGAAAGACAGAGCACTCTAATGAAGACATTGAAGGAAAAATTCTAGCAAAGCAAGAAGAAGAGTGTCACCTTTGAAATCATAACGAATATCTTAAGGAATAACTTAAGAAGTTTAAAGATGAAGAAAATTCACAAGAAGAAATGATTAAGAAGATTTAGAATGATAACAAGCTATTAGAAAACAAATTAGAAGAAATACAAAATGAGACATCAAAATCTTCAAAAATACAATTTGTAGAAAAAAGCACCATTACAAATAGAATTCAGATCATTTCTCAAGATGTCAACGCAGTTGAAGAAAAACGTATGCTACAAATGTTATCAAGGGAAATAACGTTATAAGGATTTCGAATTGGCATCCAAATCATAAAAGCAAATGTCCTAAAAATTGTGAGCAACTAATGAAGGATATTGATACCGGTGCACTCAAATCCTGTGACGTCCATTCACTATGGAAACACAACATTCAACATAGAATCGATTTATGATGGATTGATCCTTCTACATATCGACAGTTTTTTTCAACACTCAACATGTCATATCGTTATGTGTCATCAACTACAGCCAAAAATTCAATGATGAGATGACATTACAAAGGCATACATAAAGACTTTTTCAAATTTCTTCGAAGACAAAATCTTTCTAAAAATGAAGCCAATATTATGAACATAAAATAAACATTAATATAAATAATAATATATAACTAATCAACTAAATCAAAGGATGTTTCCTTTATGTTGAAAAGACACAATAGGCTATATAAAAGGCAATCTATTGTAAATGAAAAATCATCATTTATATTCTTATTTGTTATTTATCTTGACATAGAGTTATTCTATACTGGTTGACTTATATGGTAAAATTGTCTTCCTAGTATATACCAGATATGGTATATTACAACAATAGGTGGGTAGACTCCACATCCATGCTTATCTCATACAAAAGATGTTTTTATGAATGGTATTGCGATGAAGAATGTAAGTATTTTGATATTATATGTTACTATTTTCGCACTACTCTATCTATAATAATAATAATGTGAAGTGTTTTATTCGTTATTTACCAAGAGTAAATAAATGTGTTACACTAATTACAAACAAGAACTTTCTATATTAATATAATACAAAAAAATATACTTACAACATAAGAGTAATACAGAATTTCGAAAAAATATTTATTATCATCATTATTTGAAAATTAATACGAGATAAAATACTTAAAAAAAAGGAGTAATACAGAACTTCGAAAAAATATTTCTTATAATCATTTTGTCTTCCAATAATGGTTTTCAAAATAAATTTAACATGATTCTACACAACAATGTACCTCAACCCGTAAGGTACTTCAACCCCTACTTTTCAGAATAGGTTGAATGAGTTACAGTTTTTGGTTATATTGGTAAAAACCTTTTTATGGACAGACTTGATAGATTTTAACACACATAACAATTAGATTATACAGAATGGGAGTTATGGACAGATTGTAAACAATGGCTGGTAACAGGCTGATTGAGCAGTTTTTTGGCTATGTTGGTAAAAACTTTTTTATAGACAGACTTGATAGATTTTATGACAGTGAACTTGATGATAAAGAATGGGAACTATGGATAGATTGTAAATGGTAAACTTATGACATTTTATTAAGGAGGTTAAGCTTTTTATTGATAAAGACTTATTTAGATGAAATATAAATCAAACATAGTTTTTTTATTAAGGTTGTAATATGTTGATATACATATGGATTTTACTACATTTGTTAAATGATACCTATCATTGACTGTCGTTGTAATGATCTTTGGTTTGCTTTTAGATATAATTTGATTTCGCAATCAATTATTATCTTATGTAATTTCCCATGGTATGTGCAGAACATTTTTTGAGGTAATGGACACTTATCTGTATAAGATAGTGGTTCATCTGATGAGTGTAATTTGAATAAAGTTACGATCTTTTTCCTTGGAAAAAAAAAACTTCAACTCCTACTTTAGGTAGGTGAGATGGGAGGAAGCTTCATAGTTCTAACATGGGCAAAGGAGAACATTCAAATATAATTTGATATGGATACGTAAACTTATTACAATATTATTGAATAAAATTTATAATACAATTGGATTTATATGCTATATTATTGATTAAAATATATGCTATAATATGGATCATTTCTAGTTTGCTAAGTTTAAGGATCCATATTCAAATTCTAAATGAATCATATTCATTTGTATGAAATATATACATAAACATTTTAATTCAATTTAATTTTTTTTTATTTGTTTGGCTAGATGTTTCGCATTAGGAAAGTGTATTTCTCAGCGGAAGCATTATACCTATTCTGGATTTTTTTGACAAGAGGTTTCACCTTCAGAAATTGTATTTTGTAATCCAAATATTATAATTATTTTTATAAGTGATGGAAAGTGTATTTTTAGGTGGGTCTTATCAAAATAATATTCTAAATATTAAAAATAAAATAAAAAATTGTTAAATACATTTTATAATTATAAATCTTGTTAACGAAAATTATAAGATTGTGTCTTCTGTTGATTTCAAAATGTAACAAATGGCTCTCATTTTTTTTATTATCAATTTTTATAAAACAACTTTGTTATTTTTATAGCTATGTTTTTCTAGTAACACATGATTTTTATTTAATCTTATCTTCTTCATGTTCAAAAATATTTTCATAATAAAAAGGTGTACTTTCTTTCTTAAATCCTCAACTTTCACACTTTACTTTTATTACCTATTAATATATTAACTTAAATTGATATCTTTTACCTATAATACCAGAATATCGTTTAACCCTATTTTCACTATTTTAAATGTTCATGATTTTTTTTTTCAAACTCCTTACCTCCCTTCACAACTTTCCATGGAGTGAAATTTACTTTTTCTTTATTATATATAAATATTAAGGTGAGTATAGGAATGAATGTTTTCGATTACTTTTTCTTTAATATATATAATATATTGAGGTGAGTGGATATTTTATTTATTATATATAAATATATTAGTAGATATTTTATGTAATTATGGCTGAATGAATATTGTTCAAATATTTTTTTGTTTTATTGTGTAAAAGTATATTAAGTAAATATCATTGTATGTGATTCAACTATGTTAACGGCCTAATTTTTTTTAATTGATATTGATTAAAAACAATTAAGATAAAACTTTTAAATAAAGAGGAAAATGTATTTAATCTAAAGTAAATGAATAATAGATAAGAATTATTTTTTATAAAAAAATTAATTTTTTTTTCTCTTTCTACATTCATGTTTGATAACTTCTCTTCTCTTTAATCATATTCTTTAATTACACTTTTTAAGGTGTAAAAATCTATCATAAATAATTGTCAATTTATAGCAAGAAAAACTATTAATGATTACTATTGATGAATGTGGGTTGATTCATCACTCTTATTCAAAAAAAATTATACCACTTAAAATGACCAATTAATTAAAACATCAAAGGAAAGGCTATGCCACAATATATATATTTTAAAATGAACTCAAATCAAATAAGCAATGTAAAGAGTGTTGATAATTTTGGAATTAAAAACAACCACTTCAATTAAAATTGTTAGAAAAGACCATCTATGCAGGAAACACCTTGCAGGTTGTTAAAAGAACTATCAAAGATTTAAGGATGGCACTTAGTTTTCCAAATTCAAAAGAATTTGTATCCTCAATTGGCGGTGGAGCTTACCTATTGATTACAAATAAATGTGAAAGGACCGATACTTTAGCCTATCCGTCTTTAAATTTTGCCACACTACCAATTCATGAGAGGCATTAAACACTCCAGAGCAAACACATACAAAAATATACGACATTTTAAACTTTAAAAACTAGTAGCCAATATTTCTTGAGAAGAGCTTAAAAAGTAGTTGCCAAAATTTCTTGAGAAGAGTTCCCAAGAGTTTACAACGTACCCCGATGTCAAAAAGCAGTAGCCAAGATTTCTTGAGAAGCGCTTGCAAGAGTTCACAACTTACAATGATGTTGTTTCATGCAGCCAGTAAGAACTTAATGGAAACTTACATGCACTAAGCAAGACAGCAGTTTTAGGGTTTTTTGCTATTTGTATTTGCATGTAAGGATCTATATAAATAAAGGTTTTATCCTCCATTGTAAGTGGTCTAGAAGGTGACTCACTTGGTTCGGATAGACGATTTTGGCCATGATCTTCATTAGCTGGTTTTTCTCTACATAAAGTTTTTTCAATATAAATCTTGATAGTACTATTATTTATGTTTTTATTTTTTCTTACACATATTTTATAGTAACAGTGATATCAGATTCCGCCTCATGCTGCGCATTTTTTTTATTGATATGTCATGTTAAGTAGGTCATGCCCTTTTTCTTGACTTATCTAATCTCGAAAACTACTAACCGAGTTTTCAGGCAATGTATACTTTGTCACAAAATCATTCAAAATTTGATGGCGAATTTTGCTCAATGAATTCTTCTCTTCAACTATTGCATAGTATTCTGATGGCAAGGAGTTTCTTGCTGTAACAACTCTTATTGTTTCATTAGCTAATTTATCAAATGTTTTGAATTAAAGGTTAAGGGACGTGAAGTATTTGAATTAAAGATTAAGGGACGTGAAGTATAAAGAGGGGATTATCTTGATGTTTTTATTATTCTGAATTATAGTGGTAAGGGCATGAATATAAATGGTTTTAATTATCGAATTGAATATTCAAATAAGAGTTATTTTTAGGAGTATGGATGACTCATGGTTAAAGTTGATCTATTCAAAGGAAAAGGAGTTTGTTAATACAATGGAAAGTAGTGGAGTGATGAAGCAAACAACTATTGGTTGAAGCAATTTGAAAGGAAAGAATTGAAAGTTTTTGTATCTATGTTGAAATTTTTGAGTATCGGGTGCATGATTTGTTTTTTCCAAGAAAAAAAAGCGTAATTTTATTTCAAGTCGAGGTGATATAAAATTACATTCTGTAGGTGCATAAGCACATCCGAGACAAGACCGTAGGTCTGCAGAAAAAATAACAAAAGAAAAAATATTACATAAGTTGTCTAGGAATTAGGGATTTTATAATAATCCTTTAATTTCCCTTTCTTCCCTTTCTTCTTTGATTTTACTTCTGTCCATCCCCCCTTCTGAGGTGTAGCTACTATCAGTTCTTTACTTTCCTGCTCCATTGCTGGCTGAGCAAACGTTTTATCTTTATCTGAATCTGAATTTTCTGATTCATGTGCACGCTTGGGCCCGGTTAAAGAAGTAGCCATTTGTTGTATATTTTCCATGATTGATTTCTTACCGGCATTTTTTGATTCTGAATGACATGCCTCCACTATTTCAGTGATAGGCACTGTTTCCGCATTGACCTCATCCTTTTCGTGTTCTTCTGGTTCACTCTCCTCACCCTCTCAATCCTCATCAGTAGAGGGAGCATAATCTGCTTGCCATGTTTTCCTTTTTGGATGCAACCCCTGTTTCTTTTTGGGAAATCTTTTTGAGAGAGGACACGAGTCTTGTAAGTGTCCTGTCAGATGACAAAATCTGCACCTAAAAGCAGTATTTTCATAATCCAGTGCCTGGACCCATTTGAGCTTTTCATATATCAGCTGGACTCTATTAGGAAGACCTTTGCTAAGGTCGATCTCCACACAGATTCTTGCATAAGTAAATAACCCTTGCTCATTCAGAGTAGCATCACTTTTAATGAACTTCCCAAGTAGATTGCCAATGTCTTCCAAAACTAGGTGATGCCAGAAAGGAAGGGGCAGGTTTGGCAACCACACCCATACCGGCATTTTGGTTACCACCATAGTGTTGCCATCAAACTCAGGAAACCAGGGGGTTATGAAAAGCCCCGCTCTCCCCCAAAACCAAGGGCCCTGCTCAATGATCTTATGATATTCTTCCTTTGATTCAAACTGTACAACAAAAAATCCTTTGGAACATAAAAGAATTTGACAATTTGTTGTCCAGTTTGTGTAGATCCAGTTATGAAGATCAAAAGATCTGGGCCAAAAGCCATTAAAACGACAAATGAGAGCATGTGTTTGAAGGGTACTGAATAGTTGAGTTACCTCTGTATTCTTGACCTCCAGAGATGGGATAACATCCAGTTTCTCAACAATATACGGCTTGGGTTGTGAAGAAGGTGGATCTGCTGTGGACTGTGACCCCTTTGATCGAGCGGCATCTTTGTATGAAGAGGGACCTGCTGTTCCTCTATTCCCTCCTGTTCCCCCCCGCAAACGATACATCACATGCAGAGTAGAGCTCTTATAGATCTGGCAATCCCTCAGCTTTTCACCCTCTTGCGGCACTTTACCCTCATGCAGAATGTAAAATAGAGTTGGAGAATAACCCTCTTTCTGCACTATCAGGGTTTTTAGAGTCTCCCCTGTATCTTCAGCAAAAACCCACAGCAATAAATTTTTTCTTGTAGACATTTTCACAAAAATCTGAAAATTTCCTACCTCTTGCATGCGGCCGGTGGGGCGTTTGATCTTCAGCGTCCGCTCCAACCTTCCATTGAATCCGAATTCGTCGCGAACTTGTGAGGGATGGACCCTGGCGGAGGCGATCAGCAGCTTGGTGAGGCCTTTTTCGCCTGCATACTCAGGGGCCAAGTCGCCAAAGGTGCCAGCAAGCCTGGTTTCAACAGAAAACTTTCCATCGGGCGCAAGCTTGACCAGTCCGAAGTCGGAGACCTTGGCCCGCAAGTCATCACCAAGAAGGATATTGGAAGGCTTGAGATCTCTGTGAATGAAGCTCGTCTGTGCAAGGCCGTATCGGGTGTATGATTGTGGTCCCTGACACCCTAAATTTTTCTGTTCCTAGGTTTGATTTCCCTGGGTGTTTAGAAGCAGGTGTCCCTCTTATGTGTAGAAGAGGATGTGACATCAAGTTGTGGAATGAACTACTTGGGCAGCTACGAGAGTGGTAGATGTACTTGTAGCTTAGCTTGATGTGGAATCAGAGAGGTTGAGTCTTTGATTAAGGTGGAAAATGTGAGATGGAATAATTTGAATGCATTGGGACCAAGTTATGGTCAAGGAAGAGTGTAATGTATTGATGAGCCACCCAACTCAAAGGGATTCCTAGAAAACTCAATGAGGACTCATGTATTTCAGTTCTCAATGAGGACTCATGTATTCCAGTAGATGGATTCCCTATTATACGGACATCAATGATGAATGCATTCCCTATTATATGGACGTCAATGATGAATTGTTTGCAGGTACAAAAGGCTTGTGAAAGTGCAGCACATGAAAGGCAAGTGAAGGCAAGAAAAATCAGAGTTAAAAGAAGCAATGGTTATCCTAGAAGAATTCATGATGTAATAGCAAAAATTTAAAGGAAAAAAAAAATGGAGATGACAATGTGTAATCTACATGTGAAAGGGATTCTTGAGTACCTTAATTGTTTTTGGGGTCAAGTTTAAAGAAGATTGTTAGGGCTAACCTTGACTTGGGAATGAACAAAAATATATATAATTTTGGGCACAAGGTTTTGGTAACTTAAAATTTATTACTAGTTATATTTCAAAGTTTTTGAAAGTTTCTTACTAGTTATATGTGCATGTGAAAAACATAAAACATATAGTAATAAGTCACTTGGTATTGACGGCCTGTTTTAAGCATGAATGAAGATCTTCATTAATATTAACAGTAACTTTAATAACGTCTAACATCGCCACCACTGTTGGCTGCATCTATCTCCATCGTCCCGATTCCCTATCGCTTTCGTCCCTTCCGCCAATGTTGGTTTTTGTTTTGGATTATATCGCAATCGCAATACCTGTTCAGTACATTCCAACACTTGGTTGTGCCCATGTCACCTCACTTTTTACCCCGAGCGTCCCCATCTATTTTCAAAGATAGAGTTACATCTATTCATATTCCAGTTCTGATTTCAAAATAGAGGATCAAGCTCCGAACCCAGATTTACATTTAGGATTTCGTTTGACACTTTAAATGGTGAACCTCAGGATTTAAAGGATTGTATTCCGCAATTTCCAGGCTGACCCAGCACCGACGGCTTCATTGTTTTCCACAATGCAGCGAATCCCGGAACATGTTTTTCATGTTTTAAATTCAATTTATTTTCATGTAATTAAAACCACAATTGTTGAAGTAAGGAAAACATTAGTTAAGATACAGGCTTTCCGAATTTTATTATTATCGATGACATACAAGCTTTCCAGTCCTGTACTTATGTCTTCTGTTTTGGTTTATTATTGCAAAGAATTATTAGTTACGGATAGTCGCCTTCATGGACAATTTGCAAATTATGGATCTTCCTTTTTTCCTCTGTTCAGGTTACACACTGAACTTGTTTTTGGTGTATTTTTATGTCAACCACATACCATGGCCTTTCATTTGTCTCAATGGAATTTTGGATTTTTTGAAGAATCAATAGCAAAGTGCACGAGGCATTCATTCATGTAGGCTTTACATTTATATATTCTATTGCCAAATTATATAGTATAAGATGCCACAAATTTGATGCATTCTCTTACAGAATGATAATCACTGCAGTCTAGCTTATTTTTTGAAGCAAAGGCCAACACTGAAGATCAAATTCACCCTTGGTAGACTTTAGTATATATTTATCGACCAACAATACATATCTTGCAATATCCTAGTTTATAAATAGTTGCAAACAACATATCTTTATTCCGCTAACTTCTGGAAACTAACGTCTTTGTCAGCGTAAGTACGGTTGGGTATAAAACGGATATATCTCGAAGTCCACAGTGCAACTGCCCATATACACTCGACCTCCAACCTGAGAAGAACAACACGGATTCAAAGCTGCAACCGCTTTCTTCAAACAAACAAAACAATCTGATGCTGCGAGACTTGGGAAACACATTTCCAATGCATAAATGGTGATATTCGATGGATTATTATTCACCACCGATGATCCAACGGCGAATCCCTTCCCTTCGAAGGAGGCTGTGATTGCCAGAGCCTCCAGAAGGTTCCCCAGTGTCTCATTGAAACCTTGAATATCGCTGTTGTTATTAACATTCACAAGAGCATCCGCAACGGTGGTATCTAGAGCCGAGGCAAACGTGTAATTCTCATAGCGAATGAAGCAGAAATCTAACTGAATTCGAGCACCGATGGCATTGGGGCAGTCTTGATAAGCCAGCTGTAAGGCTGCAACGGAACACTTTTGGCAGGCCTGCTCTGAGACATCCCCCCTACATTGCAGAAGGCCGTTGACTCCACCATATGAATATGTGATGAATCCGCCTATCGGGGCTGCGGCACTCACCAGGTAATTCAATACTACATTCACGTCGCTATCGTAATCAGTGCCATTGCTGTATTTGTTCACGTTGCAGAGACCGTAAATAAACGCATCAGATTGTCCATTAAGCTGCTGAATGCCAAGTAACAATATAAACAATATCCAACACCATTGCCATGTTCTTGTCGCGCTTGCCATCTGAAACCGCCGCGTTTCTAATGAATACAGAGAGAATTAATAGACAGACACACGAGTTATATAGTCTGATAGTATTTTCTTATTGTGATTCAATACGCAAAGAGGCCGAGGAATTTATAGAGGAAGAATGTGCAGATAAAGCTAGGCGATTTAACAGCGGTTATTGATATAACGTGGGCTCAGTCTACTTCTCGAGCGACGGTGGGTGACTATGATGTAATTGGCGTGGTCATTAATTAGTACAGGAAATTAAAAAAAATACCAAGTCAACCGGTCAGTCAAGCTCGACAGATCAGACCAGTGGAACTGGTTATGCAAAGCTCTGCCATAATTTCGTTATTGTTGGACCAGTTCACAAGGTAGGGACCACCGCACTAGGGAGCGAGGAAGTGGTCAAAAGTTTAGCTTTGAAAACATCTTCAGAGCCGTGAAGGGAACGAATGACATTCCAGGTGCCCGAATATAAAATGAAAAGAGATACACGAAATCCAAGAGTAATTGGGATGGACAACGTCTCCGAAGAAATAGATTATTTAAAATGAATTGAAGGATGTAAGTTAAACTTTAAATAAATAAAAATAGTTTTTATGTCTTACACTGAGGACATTTTTAAATAGTTAACTTGGATTAATTTATCTATACATCAGTTAAATATTTCTCAAAACTTAGTGTTAAAAAATATTTAAAGAAAACAAAAATTAAAATATTTTTTAAAATATAGATTTATCTCTAGTCTTATTTGTCCATTATATAATGACGTCTTCATTGTTCACTGTGTCTCAGGCATTGGCGGCGGAGCTGATGAAAGCTCTAATTAAAACTCTACCTGCTATGAGTACCACGATAAACTGGGTTTTTTTTACTAGATTCAATATGTTAGATGTACCTAGTTTTGGTATCTGTTCTAAGAAATAATAACTTAGGTATATATGGAACACCTCGGCCACCCCTTGATCCCATGACAATTGTTGTCTGCTCTGCTAACTGGTTAGTTACAGACTCATATCGTATACTCTGCTAGACATGCTGGATGCAACCATTGTTAACTTTGGCTTGGAATCATGGCAATAGTCAACTTGCATTATACTTTGGATTCAAACCCCTGAACTGGCCTCTAGAGTTATTCCATTCATGATATACGATGTTGTTGGAATAGTCAACTTCCAACCCAATGCCATAGAAAATGCTCGCCAATTTTCAATCGTATTGGGACATGCAATGTCACCTGTGCATGTTCTTAATTATCATAATCAACCCGTAACGTGTCTTTTCATATGTGCACCTTAAAATTTAACCAACAATTGTTTTGTATGTATGCGTTTTGGAATATATGATGTTGTAAAATCCCACCACCTAATACCTGACGAGACTCCTACACCTGCCAAAGTGCATGTCTCTGGTTTCTCTGATTTATTCAAATAATAATGGTAGTCTCTTTTACCATCAACCAGGTCAGGAAATTAATACAGAGGGAGTACACATGTGAAGTGTATTCCACATGGAGATTTCACCATTGTTAAATATTTAATCTTTGCCACTTGTCACTATTGTTATAACTTTTTAATGTCTCATAGCATGGGTTGAAAGTACCGAAATGATATTACTGCTATATTCTCGTTAATGATTTATACTAGCTTCTTTTGTCATAAAATGTATAATAAGTTATGCATAAAGTTGTGATACAGTATGCATTAACCTTACCCACATTTCTATAAACTAGAAAATATGCACTTTACATACTATACATTTTTATATCAAAGAGTTCAGTTTGTTTTTATATGCATGACTATCGATTTTTTATGCATGTGTACATATTTATTTATTGCAGTTTGATTTCTCTCTGAACAAAACTTGTACACATTTATTTATTGCAGTTTGATTTCTCTATGAACAAGACTTATGTATAGATTGATTTATAAGTATATCTTGGTTTTTTTCATTGATTTGGTGGATTTTCTTTAGGGATTGCATATTTTGTTAGTAGGTGTGGTGGATAAAAGTTCCATACTCACATTTCAAGAAATTAAGGGCATATTCAAGAATGATTGATATTTTTATTAGAGGAGAGAATTTTTTATTATGTAAAAGTATTCATATTGACCAACAACGATCACATAATCAATCTAGGAGAGAAATTTTTACTATGTAAAAGTATTTGTGTTGAAAAACAACAACGACTCAATCAATCGTTTATAAAGTTTTAAAAAGAGAGAAAAAAATTAAAAAACAAGTAAGAGGTCCATTTTCATTCTTTTGGTTGGTCACTTGTAAAAACGTGCTCATAGACTTGAATTTGAGATCTATCTTACTACAATTTTTGAAATGAATGGACACAAAAGTAGAAGTAATGAAAAAAGACACTTTCCTATCAATCCCAACCAGGATGTCGTAATATACAACTATGTGGGTAGTACTTACCTTTGCTTCATGGAGTAGATCTTTGTGTTTACATGGGATATCGATCCTTTCTTCTTCCTATGGTGGTGTGGTATGATGAGGCAGTGATACTTTATGCTTCCAACACTAAGAATAATGGATGACTCAATATCAATTGACACGGTTATGAAGTATATGCTAGCTCTATGTGTCGACATGTGCTAGGTATACTTGTTAGCGGTGGGATAGTGTTGAATAATGGATGACTCAATATCAATTGGCATGGTTATGAAGTGCATACTAGCTATACTTGTTAGCACTGGGATTGATTCATGTCTATCCCAAACAAATTAAATATAACTTTTGGGTAAACCATGATAGATTTAAAACAATTTGGATATGTGTCACTTGTGCATTAACCGTCTAGTCAAAACAAAGGAATCGAAACGAGTTTGTTCTCTAAAAAAACTTGAAACAAGTTAATTAATCAACATAACTTGATATTGAAAATTTAAACTAAAACCACCATAGCAAAATTTGCATAGCTAAAGCAACGCAATACCCACCAAGGTTAGAAATGTGTTATTGTTTAAATGAAAGCATGTTGATGTGATTGTTTGCAATGCATTTGCATGTGACAATCAACAAAAATTATCAGTGATGGTAAAACACTTAGTATGTTTGTCTTCCCTTGGTGAAGTATTGCACACATCATGACCATGCTTGATTACCCATGTTTGTTGTTTTTGTTGGTTCTTTGGCTGACCTGCTATGATTATTCAAAAGCAAGTGATGAGAAAATTGCAAATCACCTCAGAGAAATGTATTCATGGTGTGCTAAGATCTGCAAAATGATGGAATAGCCTACCCATTAGGAAAATAGATTCCATGGGTACAATTTTCATGAGTTTTTGAGCTGGTTAACATAAAACCAACACATTCTAAACTTTGAAATTGAACTCATATTGAATCACAGACACCTAGCCTCAAGACTGCCAAATGTTATAGATTTCTTCTTTGAGGTTTTAGATTATAAAAGCCCTAAATTAGGAAGCAACCCGAACCTAACCCAATAATTTCCAAATTGTAGCGACAACAAATATTTGCGATAAGTTATTTTGGAGTAATATGGCTGCATTGCAAGTCAAAAAATCAAATATACTATTGTAATAGGTAACTTTGATTTCTTCAATGGCTGCATTGCAAGTCGAAAAACAAATCCACTATTGTAATAGATAACATTGATTTCTTCATATTGACAAACTTCGGTAAAACATTACTGTGAATGTGTATCTTATTTTCACTACCTCATTGGGGTTAGCATTGATATTGATCTTTCCATTGCACTATAGGTTGCTTCTTCCAAGTAATTATGCAGACAACATTAGTAGTGATATTCTTAACATTTTATGTCAAGACTAGAAGGCCTCCTCTTGTTTACTTAATTCAATGGGAGAGAAATTAACATAGGAGTATATTTATGTCAACATCAATTGCACGCAGATATGCAATTTCTAACTTTAAAAAAACCACAAACAACTTTTGGAAAAAGTGTTGATAAACTCCTTTTATTGATATATTTTTATTTTGTTTTGTTTTAAAGGTTGTATTTTTAACTTTAAAGTAGATACCATTTAACATAATTGATATTGTATTTAAAATTTTTAAATAAGTTAAAATAGTTTTTGAAAATAAGATTTAATATAATTTATATTATATTTGAATATTTAAATTATTTTAAATAAGTGTTTAAATTTAATTTTTTTATAGTTAGATAATTAAGTAGAAATTTTTTATTTATTTAATATTTTATCATTAATATAGTAAGATTTTATTTATATTTAATTTGTGAAGTTTTATGTTTCTAATTTAAATATTTGATAATTAAGTAGATTTTTTTTTTAATTTGTTTTTTATATTTAATACAGTAAGGTTTTATTTATATTTAATTTGTGTTGTTTTATGTTTCTAATTTAAATATTTAGTTATAATTTCTATTTTATAAAAAATAGATTTTAGTCTAAATTTAAAATTAATTCTTCATTATAATTAAAATGTTGGAATTATATTTTAGTATAATTCTTCTATATATATATATAATGGATATATATTGGTAATAGCAAAGTCCCATCTTATCTAAATATAAATGTGTAAAAATACAATTTTGATTTTTATAAAGATATTTATATTTGCATTTTTGTTTCTTTTACTTGTTATATTTCAAATGTACATATCAAAACTCTTTACATACATACATGCATTATTATGTTATCATTGTTGCAAATAGTGTATACTATTTTTAAGCTATCTTATAATGATAAAGGGTTATCCACATAATAATATCTTTATCATATTATATTTATAAACACTTTTAATAATACACTTTTATATTTAGATAAATAACCACATTCACAAAATAGAATTTTAATGTATTTGCATTCTTACTACTTTACATTGTTGGATATTATGTAGTTTTGGAAACTACATAAAATGCAGCAAACTGGCTTAACATTTTTACCTATAAAGACTTATAAAACAAATTATAACACAGTATTAAATATTTCCTTTATAGCCACTATCTTATAGAAAGAACAATGTCGAGGACATTGCCACCTCGTGGCTCTTGTTTTTTAATTCAATTGAAATTATTAAAATTACAAATATATTAAAGAAATTGTATTTCATAACTATGAAACAATTTTACTAATTAAAAATGTTATTGAATAATGAAAATGACATTATTTAAAACTAAAAAATGCATTTTAAGAATTATGCATATGTTTCATTAATTAAAAATGTGAAAAAAAACTCATAATTAAAAAAAAAGTGTTCAATGTTTTCATAATGTGTTGGAAAAATAAATATTAAAATATTTTTTATAATAAAATTTATATTTTGTATTTTCATAAAATTTAAAATATCTCTTTATAAAACAATGAATTTGTCAAAAACTAAAATTAAATTAAATTAAATTAAAATCAAAATTTTCACATTTTCCAGCTGTCCTCAAGAGGTCATCGTCTTTTTGATTTATCGTATTAACAAATCTTGAGCTCTATAAACCGTTCACTATTCCTATAGATGAAAAGCGTCATTGGGATTCATGTCGAACAACATATAATTTGCAATGCCACTTCCATGGGGATCATTCTTGGAAGCTTCATAGTCTGAAGTATTATTGGACCAATTGTAGGCTGAATTGTGGGTAGTGGTGGCATAAAAGGAGCAAGCAACCAAGGTTATTGCTAAAAGCACAAATCTGGAAACACTTAGTGTAACATCCCAAAAATTTGTAAATAAATAAAAAAAATTAAGTATAGGTCTATCTATAATTATGAAGGATAAAAGAATTCATATAATGTTCAAAATTGTGTTTAACATAAAGGACATAATGTGACTTAGGTCTAACTGCACATATAAAAGATAATTAAACTCATATGTAATCTTTAAAATGTGTCTTGTCTTTTACCACTGTACATAATGACTCTTTGCAACAATATTATGATGCAACATATTGTTAAGACTATACTACTTTACTTAATGTCGAGTCACTTTTATTTTATGTTGGTTAAAGTTGTTGTGCTTGTTGGTTATGTTCTAGATTTACTTGTAAAGCTTCTTATGAAGTTTGGAGGATGGCTTCCATGTCTTACATAGCTATCAGGCTAATACAAAACAACTATAATCTTTTTGCAGGTGACCTTGCTACAAGATTTCCTACTTGTGTTAGCATATATTAAGGCCTGATAAGGGTAAGAAAGGGATAAGTTAAGTGCATATATTATCCTAAGTAAAAGGCACCCAAGCACTCGACTTATTCACACAAGCATAAGCACTAACCCTATGGCTTTCATGATGCAATTTGGTAGTTTTCGAACTATAGAGTTTTGGGTTGACATTTTGAAATTAATGTGATATGGACTAGGCTACATGATGGCTTTAACTTTTACAGCTGGAAAGCATGAAATCGAATCGAAAACCCTAGGGATTTTGATGTTCCCTCATTTTTGTTCCCGGTCTTGTTGCTGCATTGATTTGGTTCTGAGAAGTGAAGGGGAGAGAGGGAGAGTCGAGCTCTCGGATTCCAGGCCTTCAGCCTTGGCCTCACACTCTTGACTCCATAATGGCACAAAATTTGTTTGTAAACCTTTCAGCTCATTAGTCTGCAACTCTGTAACGATGGTGGATTGTTCTGCACTAAACCTTTGCCCAGTCATTACTATGTTTTATCCTTCAAAGGCAAGCCCCTTTATTCTTCTTTGTGGTTTTCCTTGAATATAGTTTTCTTTTTTATATATTTTAAGATAAATAACCCCGCGATGTTGCAATGCAGGAGGCTTCTGTTGGTTGCTACATGGACAAGGGAAACGGTCTTCTTGGATGGCATGTGGTCTGGTAAGACCTGGAACTTCCATTTCTCTTCTACGAGTCCATTAGTTATGCCTCTATTGTGTCGTGGTTGGGCCTGCAATCAAAGTTGGAGTCATTTTCTGTGTGTTCTTTCGTTGATCTAGTAGACCCTTGAGGTTATGTCTATGGCACTTTTAGTTGTTTTAAAAATAATCTCCTTTGATGGTGGAGTCCAAAGGGGACTGTAATGAAAAACGTTTTCCTATCCTTAGTCTGGATTCGAGCTCTTACAGATCTTGGTGAAGAATGTCTAAAAACAATTGTAAAATAGGAAGCAACCAACTGCTAGTTTCCGTGCAAAGATTTATTATGTGTTTTCAGTTAAAAGTATCGATGTAATATTAACTGTTTGGACCTTCTATTTTGTTTGGTGAATAATATTCTTAGTTACAACTATTTTGGTGTTGGATACCTTTTATTACTTGGTATATTATAAAAAAAAATGTTTTGATTTTGGTTATGAGAAATCCCGTGAGGGTTCTTATTGTTTCTTGGTAAAAATTTATGGCCTGTGAGGCCATTGTTTTGTTTAGTGTGCTTTAAGAATTAGGGTAAATGTATTCTAAACAAAATGTGGAATAAAAGGTTTAAGCCGTGAGTCTATAGTATTGACAGATAAATAGATGCCTGTCAATAATTCTTGTTGTTATCTTGTTGTGGAGAAAATTAACAGGCCTCGACCTTCGACAAAGGGTTAATAGATCACGTCTATACATTGATTTACTTCTTCAGAAAAATGATGAGGACTTGAGGCCGTGAGGAAAAAGTGTTTTTCGACACAAAAGGTTATTGTGTCTAGGTTTTGAACCAACATTTTATTGTTTGGTGAAAGAAATTAAAAATGTATAGCTAAGATGTGTTTTCGTCACTACTACTATAGTTTTTCTTAAAATTCTATTTTAATGTTTTATTAGAGTATTTAAAACCCTAGTTTTTAACTTCTATAAACTTATTAAACCTTTCAACTTTAATGTAAAACTATTTGTAGCTCTGAACTTAAGCTTTCTTTAATCGACAAAAGCTAGAAAGGAATATATATATATATAAAAGTTAACCTATTAGTACTAAATGATAAATGATTTTGTATTGAGGGTTTCAAATTTAGGTTAGAAGATTAATAGTTTAATGTGATTTCAAGTATGTTCAACAAGAACTGGATAAACAGAATGCATTGTTTAACAATAGTTATCATAATCATATGACTGTATTGACTAAACTTCAAGACAATAAATAATGAATTAAAACAAAACTAATTATACTTTATAGGAAAATATCTTCTAAATTTCTTTTATAAAACAATTTTATTATAATATAGTTACCACTAATCTTTGTAGAAAACTAAGGCATACTTCATATATATATATATATATATATATAACTAAGATCTTTTAAACTTATCCTAACTTAAAATCAGTTACTAGTTCCTAAGATCCATCGACATTCATAAAATTCTAGATACAGTTTTAGAATGAAAGGCACAAATAAGACAAGACAACTTAGAACCTAGAAAAATTTGCAGAAGGGGGACAAACACCCAAAGGAAACCATTCCTCACAATTGTCTCCTGAAAGAAACCTGAATCACTTGATTTAGGACCCCCAAGTTTGTTCACTGAACCACTAGGATGAAGATGTTGTGTAACAACACACACATAAATCTCTACAACTTAGCACTCAATAGCAGAATTAACTCAACAAATTCACTTTAGCTATCCCCTCATCAAATTCCTTCTGTGACTGACTTCTCAGTTTGCAACAGTCACAAGGTTCATTCACTTGGAATAGAATGTGGTGAGCCTCCTTCTCAATTCGATGTTATTTATAAGATTGCCTAGGTCTCTGGGTTAGTTTTGAAATTAAATGAGCCACCTGCTCAGTTTCTCCTTTCAGGGAACATGACAACATTTTTAGGGATTTTGCTTCTTGCAACAGCTAGAAAAAGAAATGCTAGTGCTATCACTTGTCATTTATCCTTTTACAACTGCTCATTCCTCCTAGTGGGTCAGTGAACACTATTTCAATAGTCTCCTTTAGATAGGCGTCTCTTCATTTAAGTATTTAAATAAATAAAATATTCCATTACAGTCATCCTTAACCAACTTGGTCATAAAAACTTTACAATAACTTCTAGCATAATGTTTTTCAAAATAAATAATAATAATAATAATAATAATAATACTTATTTTTCTAGTTCTAGGTGGGCTACAAACACGCCCCCTTCAGTTTCAACATCGTCCTTGATGTTGCTTAAGTTTATTTCGAGTCTTCCTGGAACAGAGTTAGATATGCCTCCTGCATATGACTCTCCAATTCACAAGTTGCTTCATCTATATTGAGGTGCTTCCATTGCACCTTTACCTATCCAATGGTGCAATTCAGGAGAATTTTTTTCCTCATGTCGAGAATACAGTCCGGTTCCACCTAGAAATCTCCTCTGATTTCTACCTAAATAACATTCCAGTTGATCACATGAGTAGCATCATGCAAATACTTTTTCAATATGGAAATATGAAATACGTTATGTATTATAAGATTAGGTGGAAAAGCTAACATATATTCCACTGGTCCAACTCTTGCCAATATTTCGAATGGTCCACAATACTTGGGTGTTAATTTAGCAAAACTCCCCAACTTAAAGGAGCTCTTTTTAGGTTTTATCTTGACAAATACATTCTCACCTACTTGGAATTCTCTCTGAATTCATTTAAGTTCTGCATGACTCTTTTGTTTGTATTGGGCAGTTTTCAAATTGCTTTGTACATGTTTCAATGTTAGTTCCAGTTCTTTTAATAAGTTAGGTACTAATATCAACCTGTCAACCGGATTAATCCATGAAATGGGAGTATTACATTTCCTACCATATAATATTTCAAGATGACTAAGTTTAGTTGAAGCTTGATAATGATTATTATACGCAAATTCGACTAAGTGGAAATAATCTTCCCATTTCTTGGGATAGTCTTTAACATACATTCGTAACATGTCTTCTAGAACTTGATTGACTCTCTCTATTTGTCCATCTGTTTGTGGATGATAAGCAGTACTGAAATTCAATTTAGTATCAAGTCCTTTAAACAATGGCTTCCAAAAATTACAAGTAAACTTAGGATCTCTGTCAGAAATTATTTGCTTCGAAATCCCGTGCAACTGAAAAATTTCCTTCATAAAGATGTCAACAATGTTAGCAACCTTATGAATTGTTTTAACAGGTATAAAATGTGTTACCTTGCTTAATTTGTCTACCACTACCATTACTAAATCATTTTGTTTATGATTTTTAGTCAATCCACTTATAAAATCAAGACTGGTAACTTTCTATTTCTAATTTGGAATTGGCAATGGTTCCAAAAGACCGATTGGGTGTTGATGCTTAGCTTTAACTTGTTGACATTCTATACACCTAGATATATATTCAACAACTTCATTCTTTGTGTTAGGCCAAAAATACTATTTTCTTAACATTGTTATCATCTTTTGATACCCCAGATGTCCGGAATAAGGAGTCTTGTGTACTTCATTTAAAATGAACAATTTAATTTATGGTATGTTAGGCACATAAAGTTTGTTTTTATACAGCATTAAGCCTTTTTTATTTAAATTTTAATTTTTCTTCAAATTTTGAGATTCATTATTAGTTACTTTTCCTTTTAGATTTTGGTATTCCTTGTCCATTTTTATTCCTTTTTCCAATTTATCATCTAATTATGCTTTGTAATAGCTAATGGTAGCTATAAAAATTGTTATTGCATTTTGGCTTAAGGCATCAGCCACTTTGTTTTCCTTTGATTTGATGTGTTTGATCTCAAAATCATATTCGCTAAGGAAGGCTAACCATCTAGCTTGCCTTGCATTCATATTTTGTTGATCAAACAAATATTTTAAGCTTATGTTATCAGACATTAATAGAAATCTTTTACCAATTAGATGATGGCACGACATTTTCAGAGAATGAATTATGGAAGCTAGCTCTAAATCATATGTTGCATAATTATTTTCATTTGTTTTTAGCTTCCTTGATTCATAAGCTATTACATGTCCTTCTTGTGTTAGTACTCCACCCAAACCTTTATTGCATGCATCGGTGCGCAAAACGAAATCCTTGTCTAGATCTACTATTTTTAGTATAGGTGCAGTAGTTAATACATCTTTTAATTTATTAAAACATTCTTCAAACTTTTGATCCCAAAAAAATCTTTTTTCCTTTTTCTGCAAGGATGTTATGAGATTCGCGATCTTCGAGAAACCTTCTATGAATTTCTAGTAATAAACCGTAATTCCCATGAATGATCATAGATCCATTACATATTTTGGAATGGGCCAATTAGTTATTTCTTTTATCTTATCCTAGTCTACTGATATTCCTTCCTTGGATATCATGTGACCTAGATATTGTAGCTTATCTTTATAAAATTTGCATTTACTGAATTTAACATACAGTTTATGTTCCCTTAGAATATGTAGTATTATTTGCAAGTGTTCATCATGTTCTTCTTTCATTTTCGAATAAATTAATATTTCATATATGAAGACGACTACAAATTTATCTAAGTATTTACTTAAGACACTGTTCATTAAACATATAAAGGTGGCTAGAGTGTTTGTTAGCCCAAAGGGCATAACTACAAATTCATAATGCCCATAGCAGGTTCTGAAAGCAGTTTTAAAAATATCTTTCTTTAACTATGACTTGATGATATCCATATCTCAAGACTATTTTTTAAAATATTGTCACTCCGCGTATTTGATCAAACATATCATCGATGTGGGGAAAAGGGTATATATTTTTAATTGTCATTTTTTTCAGACGGTAGTCTATACATAGACATAATGTACCATCATTCTTTTTAACGAATAAGACAGGTGCTCCCCAAGGGGATACAGTTGGTCTTACATATTTTTTGTATAGCAGTTCTTGTAGTTGTAATTTTAATTCTTTACATTCTAAAATTTTCATTCAATAAGGAGCCTTTGAATTTGATATAGCTCATGGTACCAACTCAATAGTAAAATCCAGATCTCTCTTTGGAGGTCATCCTGTAATTTCTTCTAGGAAAGCATCTGAGAAATCTCGTAAGAATGCAATATCCTTGAATTTCATATTATCTTATGTATCCATGTGTCTGTTATTTATGATATGTACACCAAAAACTTTACAACCTTTTCTTACAACCTTTTTCATTTGTAAGGTTGATATTTGTCTAACAGAAACTTTTCTAGGTATCCCTTTGACTATAATTGTTTCTCCTTTATCATTTAAACAATTAAATGTTTTTTGAAAACAATTTAAAACTACTTGATGTCATTTCATCCTATCCATACCTATTAGAACATCATTAGACCCTAACGACAATACATTTACATTTACTTTAGCTTTAAACTGGCTCATAAACATTTCACAGCTTTTAACATAATCAACTACTTTTCTTTTGGTTCCTGTAGCTAACTAATACATTATAAGTCCATCCCAGAAGTGGAGTGATGAAGAACCAAGTGGAAGAACCAGCCATCCAATCGTACAATACAATGATCAAACTCTGCACATAATTGCAAGTAGATATAGCAGTCCCAGATACATAAGAGTACAATGGCCATGAATATGCATGATACAAAATATGACATGTGTGGTCATCGCCACGTATAATATAGATACATCAAAATATCCATGATGAAGATATACAAAGGATCATGATCTCCATGAAAGCTGAATATATATAATGGATCAAGATCTCCATAATGGCAGGAAAAATCTGACATATATTGGAATCAAGTCACGAGAGCTGAAATCTCATGAACATTGGTACGATCAAGGAGGTAGCATATATGAAATACCACCAATCTAGAAGGTCTTCTACACAATCTTCTATGAGTACATGTCCTCCTATGTGAATAAAGGTGTCGAGGTCAAACATAGTAGTCCATCGTCTGATTACTGGTCATTGATGTATACCGTTAATAGACGTGAGATCACCCACCGATAATGAAAATGGGAATCAAGGTACTAGAGTACAAAATAAAAAGTGTGAATAAATGTGTTGAAGTTGAACACTTGAAAGGATCCATCGATCAGGGGACATTGATGTATTCCCAAAAACTGTCGATGGCGAGAGAACCTGCCATTGATGACTGCAAGTCTCAAGGCACTTAAAAATGACTCTAGATTCCTATCCCAGAATAAATGATCTGAAGTTGATGGGATGAAATCCAATGGAAGTAGGGCATTAATGCATCCCCCCTCATCCAACACGAGGTACTCAGCAAGGATGTATAATGTGGAAGGACTCGATCATAATGTGCACGAACTCGTATCAATACTGGGAATGGCCGACATGCAAAGTCAAGAGAACTGAGGAATGGCCAACTCAAGTTTCAACTTTCTTCAAACAAGAGAATAAAGGTGAATGATGACTGAATGTAGGTAGCATAGACTCGATATACAAAATTGGGACATCTTTGCGACACAGGAGGCATTGACAGAGGCTCCATAAGGACTGGATGCTTAACCAGACGATAGAGATAAACTCAGAGAAACGAGTACAGATCCTAAAGTCAAACTATTAACCCAACCAACGGATGTGATATACAGTGCTCTGTTCGAAGGCAACATTACTCGACCACTACCAAAGATAACATATTTTCTTGTCCGGCTTTTTGATTTTTTAATTTTTTGGACTTTTTCAAATATTTTAAAAAGTTTGAAAAAGAATAAAAGTGCTTTATAGTTATAGACTAGGAGGATACAAGTGTCAATGGGAAAACAAACTAGTTCTAAGCAGCGAAACATACTTATGCTCAATGCAAGGACACATGTGTAGGATAACGACACTCGGGGGAAAGTCCCCTCCCATTAAACATAGGGAATCAAGCTGTAAAAGATATATAAAATAGCTTTGCATGGCTAGTCATGAGACAAGCTCAGGCTATATGGCTGATAATCGAATTCAGGGAAGCCGACATAAGGCTTAATAAGGCAGGAAAAACTCATTATAATGCAATTACAACTTGATATGAGGGAGTCTTGGGGGAAAAAGGCCAAAAAAAATATCAAGAGGAGTATGAGGCTCTTGCGCAAAGACATGGTGATACTATACAAAGGACTCCCACACCCTAAATGGAAAAAATGTTGGCATGGGCACCAAATGCAACAAAGGAGCTAACTAGGGCACCCATGTATGGTCAAGCTCTACCATTCACATCATGTCACTTCTAAAACAGTAAGAAGGTTTTGTGACAAGATAGAATGGGTTCGTACCTAAGGTTATCATGAAATGGTCATAAGGTCATGCAAAATGCAAACAGATGTGACATCTAACCTATATTCTAGTTTAGACATAATACCTAAAATCGGCACAAACGGGTCAAAATAATGGTTGAAACAGTGCTCAAAACGGTCTCCTACATCATCAGATTAGTCCAAAATGGTCTAAAATAGTCAGACATGGTCCAAAACAATAGAAAGAGGGTAAAAAATTTCAAAATTTTCAAATTTTTTCTATAAATAGTAAAAAATTCAAAAATTACATATCATTTGAAATTTTTACCCATTTGAGCTCAGAAATTCAAATGCGAATTCCGGGAGCTTCGTCTGGAAAAATTCAACACCGCTTGTTCTAGGTATCTAGTCATGTCCTCCTCTTCCATTTTGATGTAAATTTTTTCAATTTCCATGGTCAATTTTTAACTTTTAGGCCAGTCTAAATTAGTCATCTCATCCCACGCAGAAATCAGGGTTTTTTTTGCATATAAGGCTGTCTATACACAGAAAAACCGCCCAAACCCATGTACATATGTAGTTGTTTTACAAACAGTCACGTATGCGGCCACGCACATGGTTTTTTAGGTTAAATAATGACCAAAAAATATTTTTAATGTGCAGGATGGTCCTAGAATGGAGGGAGAGGGAACATGGAGATGTAGAAGAGGCTATACGAGGTGATTTCATGGCTCAACAAGCTATTCGTGCATGTGGGCTATACAAGTTTTGGTGTCTTGGCAGCCTGAGGGACAAACCAAGACTCCTGCAGATGCTAGTAGACTACTGGGATCTAGACTTAGAGTCTTTCCATATCGACGGGATGTCCCTCACTATAGAAGTGGATGACATATATTTCATTACAGGATTGTCCCAACAAGGAGAGGTGGTAAACCTACGTTCTCGCGGGCCCGGAGATGGCCTCACCATTGATGAGTACATTGCAGTATATTGTTTTCCAGACATGGAAAAGGTTGGGAGTCAGATCCCAACAAACTCCATTCAGGTACTAGGCTTGAAGGCCATACTATTGGCACTTGGCAGGATAGCTGGGATAGCATCACTCCACTAGGCCTCGCGACCATTGATGTTCTATGCCATAGAGTGCATGAGAACCATAGTCTACGATTGGAGTACTGCACTGTTGAGTAACATGAAGCAGCATCTCAGTGACTGGAAGATGGGTAAGGTACAAAAATTCAGTTTCGGCAGTATACTGAGCACATTCTTCTTTGAGCATGTTTCAGGGCTAAGCCCTAGACCTAATGTTCCTCCTCACGGGGTTCAAGATCTAGCCCAACAATGTTGGGCAGATGCTATGTGCAGACTGGGCAGAGGTAGGGTGTCCAACCCCTACCCAAGTGATTTCTTTCCGTGGTGGAGGTGGTAGATTATTGCCATTGATGATTACCCTTATGCATGGATAGATTTCCAGGGAGATCCTGAAATGACCCTATCACCCAAAGCAACATATGGTGATATTGGTAATGAATCCCAAACCCTCTTTTTAAGTTTTTTGAATTATTAAAATTTTTCGTGTTTTTTGATATATCGACTCAAAAGACAGGATTTGGTGTGACAACACATAGTGACAACCTATCATATGTATGCAGATGTTGGACCATGGTGGCCTGACAGCTTCCCTCGTCATAGACGAAGGGGAAGAGGAGATGATATCATGGGTGTGGATGCAGAGCGGACGCCCCAAAGCATCCATACAAACTTTGTATGACTGACACATCGGGTACCCATGGTGCAAGTCGAGGAATTCCTTGAGGCCATGCAACATCAGGTGGTTGGGGTGTGGAAATTGAACCCAGGTGTTAGAACAATTACACTCACAAAAATTGCCAATTACACATGCAAATTACTCACAAAAGAGACTGAATATGGAGCAGACCACTAATCTGTATTGAATAAGTGTACAATAGCCAACCCTGTGAAGTCATAGGTTGCCACAATAAATAATTACATCAGAGATTCGAATGCATAAGGATGCCATTCAAATTTGGTCAAAAGAAAGCTTACTAAATCTAAGCAACCCTCCCATAGGTGCATAAAGCACTTTCCAAATCTATCTAGGAGCTCACAAATTGGCAAAATCAATTAGGCAAGCTAATAGATGGTGGAAGGACAACTCATACATGCTTTTCATAGGAGAAAAGAGTGGAGGATGATGAGGACAAAAAAAAGTTAACTTCACCTAGTCAAACTTTCCCAATTGCCTTAAAACTCAGAAAAAGAAGGCAATAAAGCAGAAAAAGTAGACATGCGCTAGGGAGGCCAGGAATAAAGCAGATTTGATTCCAAGAGGTTTCTCAAGTGCTCCATGACTCAAATTTAGCAAGTTTGTCCACTATGGATGTGTGGAGGACAACTTGCATAAGGTGGAATATGGAAACTAGGCAAATAAGACAAAAATTGGATTAATTAATGTCTAAGGTAGCTAACTATGGGTTGATTATTCTAACACCCCCCTTAAGCCTGACTTATGAGTAAAATATCAAAAAATTATAGGGCCTAGCAACAAGGCTTAGTCACCCTTTACATACTACATGTCCATTTAACCAAGGAAAGAGGCAAAAACCTAGTGGGAAAAATCCTCCCTTAAACATGGACAGTAAAACAAAATTTGGAAATCTTGTCATCACTCATGCTTCACAGCATGGTCAGCAATCCCTAGCAGTGATTTGAGATTTCTGAATGTCTTCTCACAAAAAACTTTTGTGAAGATATCTGCTACTTGTTCTGAAGATGAACATAAGAGTAGGTGAATGGTGCCATCATGCACAAGCTATCTGATGTAGTGCATATGGATCTTAATGTGTTTGGTTCTTTGCTTCTGAACTGGATCATTGCAGATTCGAATGGTACTTTGATTATCACAATAGATAGTTGTTGATTATTCTGATTTGAAGCCACATTCTCCAAGTAACCCCTGCAACCATAAACATTGAGTTGTTGCATTTACAACTCCTCTGTACTCTGCTTCTGTAGATGAGAGTGCAATGGCACTCTGTTTCTTGCTTGACCAGCTGATTGGCCCTTTTGTAAGCATGAACACATATCCTAATGTTGACTTTCGATCTGTGCTATCACCTGCCCAATCACTGTCAGTAAACCCAATCAAATCAAGATCAGATTTAGCTTTATAGAAGATCCCATGAGTCCTTGTTCCCTGAACAAAGTTAAGGATCCTTTTGGCTGCTCTCCAATGGATCTCATGAGGTTGATCCATGTATCTTGAAGCCACACTTACTGTATAATAAATATTAGGTCTAGTATGTGTAAGATACAACAAACATCCAATCAATTGCCTAGACAGTGTATTGTTTACCATAGGTGAAGAATCAACTTCTTCAAGCTTAACTCCTGAAAGGAAAGGAGTCTTGCTTGGCTTGCAATCCTTCATATTGAATTTTTTCAGCAAATCCAAGGCATACTTGGACTGATGTACTTTGATTCCTTCTCTGGTTTGAGCAATCTTGAGCTCCAAGAATTGGCTCAATAAGCGCAAATCTGTCATTGAGAAGCCATGGTTCATTGCATCCTTCAAGGAGGCAATTTCTTCCTTTGAGCTTCCTATAATAAGAAGGTCATCAACATACAAAACAATGATCATCAATGAACAATGAATCAACTTCAAATAGGCATTTGTATCTGAATTGCATTGAACAAAATTCAGTGATAGCAGAAAGCTATCAATCTTGGCATACCAAGCCCTCGGGGCTTGCTTAAGCCCATACAATGACTTCTTTAGCCTGCACACAAGAGATGGGTTAGTAGAAAATCCTTGAGGCTGCTGCATGTATATCTCTTTAGTGAGATCTCCATTCAGGAAATCACACTTCACATCCATGTGGTGTACCTCCCACTGCTTTGAAGCTGCAATGGCTAAGGCTAGCCTGATGGAGTCCATCTTTGCCACTGGTGCAAAGGTCTCATTGTAATCTATGCCATGTACCTGTGAGTATCCCTTGGCTACCAATCTAGCCTTGTACTTCAGAGGTGAACCATCAGCAGTAAATTTGGTTTTGTACACCCACTTACACTGAACTAGCTTCCTCCCTGGGGAAAGATCAACCAACACCCAAGTGTTGCTCTTCTGGAGTGAGATGAAATCTTCTTCCATAGCTGTTTGCCATCCTGGATCATTTGCTACATCTTCATATGTCTGTGGGTTTGATTCAACCATCAGATAGCATTTCTCTGCAAACATAGGATCTTTCATGCACAGAGCACTCTCAAACTGAGATCTAGTCCTCCTAGGATCATTAGGATTTCCAGCTAGTTCTCCAGCTGCATGAATGGTCTTGGCTTTCCATTTTGGTCTTGTAGGAATTTTAGGATCTGCAATTAAATCATCATTATCAAACATATCAGAATCAGCATGTTCAACTATCTCTTCACTTACATTCAGAGGTTCTGGTGGTGAAGAGGATTCTCCAACTTCCACTGTTGCTAGGGGCTCTTCTTGAAACTGAACACACCTTTCAATGAAGGATTTGTTTGTGCTTAAATTGATTAGCTTGTACCCTTTTGAATCTTCAGAGTACCCAACAAATAGACACTCTTGGATTTGGGGCTGCAAAGCCTTCCTCTTTTCTGTTGGAATTCTAGCCCAAGCCCTTGAGCCAAAAATCCTGAAATGGGACACATCTGGCTTGTGCCCACTCCATGCTTCGAAAGGAGTCATACCATCAAGATATTTATGAGGCACCCTATTCTGGATATAGGCTGCACATTTTATGGCTTCGGCCCAAAACTTTGGTGGCAAAGTCTTAGCCTCCATCATACATGTTACCATCTCTTTCAGTGATCTATTCTTCCTCTCGGCAACACCATTCTACTGTGGTGTGTAAGGGATAGAATGCTGCATATGAATACCTACATATGCACAATATTGAATAAACTTATACTTGACATACTCACCACCATTGTCAGATCTTAGGACCTTGAGTTTCCTCCTAGACTAGTTTTCAACCAAAGCCTTAAAGACTTTGAAGAGGCCAAAAAATTTAGACTTGTGTTTCAGGAAGTAAACCCAAAAATACCTGGAAAAGTCATCTATGAATGTCAATGCATATTTGGCATGACTTATTTACATATGAGGAAATGGGCCAGAAACATCAATTTGGATCAACTCAAGAGGTGCAGAGGTTCTCTCATGACTAGCTTTCTCAAATTTATGCTCTGGGTGTTTTCCTAGGATGCAACCTTGACAGACTCCTTTGGAAAACTTAATCTTTGGTAACCCTATGACCATTTCTTTTTCACTAAGATTAGAAAGATACTTGTAATTTAGGTGGCCAAATATTTCATGCCAAAGCTTGCTTGCCTCATTAGCATGAATCAGAAGAGCAGAGGGGTTTGAGCAGGGTAGGAAGTGTGAGAACATGTATACCTTCGAAGTGTGATTTGCAACTCCTTTTGCAATGACTTTACCGCTTGAGATCTCTGTGATCTCAACTTCATCAGGGGAGAATATGAACTTCTTTGGAGACCCTATGTGGGTCATCTGATACAGTGATAAGAGGTTAGAGGCAAGACCTGGAACATACAACACATTGCTGAACTTACCATGGTCAAGATCAATCCTCCCTTTGCCCAAACTTTCAGTGAGAGAGTCATCTCTGAGTACTATTGGTGGACCTTTCGACATGTCAAGTGAGGTGAATTCCTCCTTGGTAGAAAATATATGTCTTGAAGCTCCATAATCAATAATGAAACTAGGTGAGCTTGATGTGCCAGCAACCAATGCATGAACTCTCTCTCTGTCTTCTGAATTTGATCCTCCTTCCCTCTTCTTTGAGCTGTCTGGAAGGGAGATGCCATTCTTCTCCAGGAATTAGGTCAGCATGTCTATTTTCTTCTTCATGCAGGAGCTTTCAGAATGATTTCCCTTACTGCAGTATGCACACTTGTTCATTTCTCCTTTGTTCTTCTTCTTCTAGGGGTTCTTCTTGGAACCTTGAGGCTCCTCTGGAGACTTGTTCTTGTCTCTCTTTTTCTCAGGTGGATTTTTAGCTTTCTTCTTGCTTTTTGAATCCACCCTCAAATCTCCAGCAACCAGATCTTGTTCTTTGGAAGGTTTGATGGTGCCCATCATCACCAATTTATCTTGTTCTTGTGTGAGAGATTCCATGAAATCTGCAAGCCTAGGCATTTTCCAGGCTCGAGCTGTCAACTTTGTGGCATAGAAGGTCGAAACAAACACTAAATAATTAGGGCCAAGCTTTGAGAGTATGGCCAAAACCAATTTCTCATCCTTCTTTTTGATCCCACATTGTTTTAGCTGCAAAACAAGTGCTTTGAACTTGGAAAAATAGAGTTGCAGGGATTCAAAGCTATTGGGACTCAGGGAGATCAATTCATTTTCAATTTGATGTCCCCTCATCTCATCTGTCTTACCAAAAATATCAACAAGCTTCTCCCATAATTCATTAGGTGATGTTAATCCATCAATATGGAAAAAGAGGTCTCTAGATATGCTCAGACACAGGAGACCATAGGCCTCATCCCTCCTGTTGTGCCATTTAACCTTCTCTGTAGCTACATTGGGATATGCTTCTGTTTCCATAGTCACTCTGTAGAGTCCTTTCGCTCTCAACAGTATCTCCATCTTTGCTTTCCATTCAAAAAAGTTAAATAGAGTTAAGATGATCTTCTGAGATTGATCCATAGCTCAGAAATTGTCCCTTCAGTCAGCAGAATGCTCCCAGTCAATGATGTCGAACCTGCAATAACAAATTGGAAGGAGATAAATCAATCTACAAAGGCTCCAATACCATGTGGAAACTGAACCCAGGTGTTATAACAATTACACTCACAACAATTGCCAATTACACATGCAAATTACTCACAAAAGAGACTGAATATGGAGCAGAACACTAATCTGTATTGAATAAGTGTACAATATCCAACCCTGTGAAGTCATAGCCGGCTGCCACAATAAATAATTACATGAGATATTCGAATGCATAAGGATTCCATTCGAATTTGGTCAAAAGCAGGCTTACTAAATCTAAGCAAATCCCCCATAAGTGCATAAAGCACTTTCCAAATCTGTCTAGGAGCTCATGAATTGGAAAAATCAATTAGGAAATCTAATAGATGGTGGAAGGACAAGTCATACATTCTTTTCATAGGAGAAAAGAGTGGAGGATGATGAGGACAAAAAACATGTTAACTTCACCTAGTCAAACTTTCCCAATTTCCTTAAAACTCAGAAAAAGCAAGCAATAAAGCAGAAAAAGCAAACATGCACTAGGAAGACCAAGAATAAAGAAAATTTGATTCCAAGAAGTTTCCCAAGTGCTCCATGACTCAAATTTAGCAATTTTGACCACTATGGATGTGTGGAGGACAACTTGCATAAGGTGGAATATTGAAACTAGGCAAATAAGACAAAAATTGGATTAATTAATGTCTAAGGTAGCTAACTATGGGTTGATTATTCTAACATGGGGTATCACGAGCATGGGTTCGGTTATTCCAACAACTAGCTAGAGCCGTGGTGTGCTACCACGATCAGAACCCCCCTCCTCCTCCACCATAGGCTTAGAGGCCTAAGAGTGATTCATTTTTGTACTACCGTGTATTATATTTTGGTGGCTTGGAAGCCCCATTTTTGTATTATGACACTTATGTATTATGATGTCACATTTTGAATTTTTAATGAAATTTTTTTTATGATGATCGATTTTATTTATTTACATGTGTATAAAAATGTATGTTTGTGATGTGCTTATGGTCTACGAAACAAATTCCAATTTAACACATAGTTAGAATATGAGTCAACAACTTGATTATAAATTCTTGAAATTGTTAGTTTTTCAACATTCAAGCTAGCATTATGTTAGGATATTTAACTGAGAGAACAACAACTACAGCAATCAAGCACAAGAGACAATAAAGACAATGTTTTTCCTCAGGAAAACCATAAATGGAGAAAACCCCGCAACTTCCTTAGAGATAGAATCAACACAAAAGGTAAAACTCCAAAACAGTAAGATGATCTCCCGAAAGCAGTAACCTTCTTCTTTTCTAGCCCTAGTGTCTTCTCCTTCCTCAACTATGCGCTACACTGGAGTGTGTTTGTGATGTGTACTAAATAGAGAGTCCAGCTCTCTATTTATACTAATCCTGGCATGACTAAAACCCTACTAGGGTCGACCTCTCTAGGAGAGTCTAATAACCCTAGTGCCTCGAAATTGCGGATAATTTAATGCTTAGACAATAGGAGGGTTACCCACAATGACTTGACATTACTTGTTTACATTATAGATCTTCCCGATCGGAACATCGAGGCATGACATGACATGATAACATCCTGGAATAAACATCGGGTTACAATAGATAAGAAATACAAGTGAATACATTTCGAAGTTACAATTACATTAACACTCCCTCTTAACTAGAAAGGTATTCTCTCGACACAATTTTCATCACTAGTCTTCTTCTCTGGATCTTCTCGTCATCTGCATCTCCGAGTCATCTTCGTCTTCAAGTCATATTTATCTTCATGCCATCTTCATTTCTGGATCTGGATCATCACTCGATCTGGATCATCATTGCTAGATCTGGTTCATCACTCGATCTGGATCATCACTGCTGGATCTAGATCATCACTCGATTTGTATCTCTCGGAGTCATCATAATTGGATCTGGATCATGGCTCGATCTAGATCTCCTCTGGTCATCATCATATGTGCTATCTCATGATTCTTCTCATCATAGGAATTTCTATAGAGCCAACCTTCTTTCATGCTAGTTGTATGCCTAGCCATCATGTAGGTCTTCTTCAGCACTTATATTTGACCTACTCGTCAAAATGGCCCGCCCAGCACTTACATCTAACCTACTTGTCAGAAAGGCATGCCCAACACTCAAATCTGATCATGTAGGAGCCTACAATCACATCAGAAAGGCCCAACACTCACATTCACCAGCATGATAGGACATCACTATCATCTGTGAAAAGGCTTCAACACTTACATATAACCTGGTAGGAATCAAATCCTACACCCTCGTCAGAAAGGCATGCACTCACATCTGACCTGGTAGGAACCAAATCCTAAACCCTCGCGAGAATAGCCCCTAGTCCTAGACTGAGTTACCTGGTAATGGACCAGGTGCCTCCATTCTCCCAGAGAATGGCATTTGCCCTTATATCTGACCTGGTAGGAACCAAATCCTACACCCTCGCTAGAATGGCCCCCAGTCTTAGACTAAGCTACCTGGTAAAGGACCAGGTGCCTCCACTTTCCCGAAGAGTGGCAGTTTCCCTTACATCTGACCTACTCATTAGAATGGCCAGCACTCATATCTGACATGGGAGGAACCTAATCCTTTAGCCATGATAGAATGTCTCAACCCTTACATCTTACCTTCTTGTTAGAATGGCTCTCTCAGTCCCAAACTGAGTGTTCCTGGTAACTGACTAGGTACCTCCATTCCCAGAATGGCATTCAGCACTCATATCTGACATGGAAGGAACCAAATCCTCTCACCATGACAGAATGGCTCAGCCCTTACATCTAACCTGCTCGTCAGAATGGATTTTGGACTCGTTACTTCCCCTTGGAAGGGACCTCGATCTGGAGAACACCAAGTTTCTCCCTGAAGTGCTCAAAATTAATTTTGGTCAATGGCTTTGTCAACACATCAGCTATCTAATCATCCATCGCAACATACTGGAGCTTCACTTCTGTCCTCTACACCATATCCCTGGATAGTGATACTTGATCTCGATATGCTTCAACTTGTCATGGAACACTGGATTCTCTGACTTCACACAACTCTGGTTGTCACAAAGTATACAAGTAGCATCCAACTGGAGATCAAATAAATTAGATATTATCTTCCTCAGCCATACTGCCTCACAACTAGATAAACAAGTTGCGACATACTATGCTTCAGCTACACTCAGTGCCACATAGGATTGCTTCCTGTTAAACCGGGAGATCACACCCGATCCCATATTGAAGAAACACTTTGAAGTGCTCTTCCTATCAATGGCACTACCTACCCAATCTGAATCAACATAACCCTCCATGTTAATCTTATAATTCGCATCGTACTTGAGCCCATAATCAACTATACCCCTCAGGTACCTCAGAATATGCTTTGCATCAATCAAGTGAACATTTCTCGGATCTTTTAAGAACTGGCTCAAGGTGTTCATAGCAAAGCAAATGTCTGGTCTCGTGTTCGTCAGGTACATCAAGGACCCAATCATCTAACGATACATTGTAGCATCAACCGACTCTGATGAAGCATCGCTCAATAGCTTCAGGTTCGATGCCATAGGTGTGGCCATGTCTTTGCAGTCCATCATCCCAAAATTATTTAGGATCTCTACTACATACTTCCCTTGTCCAAGGAAGATTCTATCTGCACTCTGCCACACCTCCATGCCTAGAAAATAATGCATCATACCCAAGTCCTTCATTTTGAACTCAACATAAAACTTTCTCTTCGTATCAGCAATCAACCCATCCATACCTGTCACAAATATATCATCTACATATAGTAGAAGCATCACTGGTTGTCATCTTCAACCTTGTAGTAAAGGTTGGAATTTGCTTTACTCTTGGTAAAGCCCAAACTAGATAGAAAGCTATCAATTCTGTCGTACCATGTCTTGGGTTCCTATTTCAAACTGTACAGGGATTTCTTCAATCTACACACATGAGACTCCTTGTCATGTGTCTCAAAACCGAATGGTTGTTCTACATACACTTCCTCTTCCACTACACCATTCAAGAAAGCAGTCTTGACATCCATCTGGTGTATCTTCCATTTCATCACTGCAGCCAGAGCAAGTACTAATCTGATGGAAGTGCATCTGGCTACAGGCAAAAATGTTTCTTCATAATCTATTCCTTCTTTCTAAGAGAAACCTCGAGCCATGAATCTTGCCTTATATTTTTCAATGCTACCATCTGCAGCATGTTTGATCTTGTAGATCCATTTGGAAGTTACAACTGACTTCCCATCTGGTCTTGGGACAACATCCCAAACATCATTCTTCATGATCGATTGGTATTCTTCGATCATAGCATCCTTCCATTATTTCCATTCTATCGCTTCTTCATAAATGGAAGGTTCTTTATCAATGAAATCACATAATAATGCTACATAACCAGAGCAGGATCTGGTCCTCTTTCTTTCTCTATGATTTTCTTCTGGAGCCCCATATCTTTCTGCACCTTGGATAAGTTCTCGTACCCAAGAAGGTTTCATCTTATGATGATTCTTCTCTAGAGGTGGATCTATAAGTCTTTGTGGTTCTTCAAATTCTCGATCTTTTTCTTGAGTTTCTTCGTTCATGGTTGTATCATGAATTATGGGTGCTTCTGTTTCTTTAGGTTCTTCAGTAGGTCTCTTTCTGGATTTGTTGTAAGTTGTGTCTTCATCAAATGTCACATCCATGCTTATGTCAATCTTCTTGTATCCTGAAAAATATATTCCGTAAGCTTTTGAGCTTTCAAAGTATCCCACAAATATACCCTTCTTTCTTGAAAGATCTAATTTTGTTCTCTTCTCTTTTGGATTGTGTATGTACACAGGACAACTGAATATTCTGAGATGGCTGACTTTTGGTTTCTTGCCAGAAAATACTTCTTCAGGAGTTTTGTTCTCGAGTACTCTATGTGGAGTATGGTTTTGTACATACACCGTTGTTCTGGCAGCTTCTTCCCAAAGATGCATAGGAAGATCTTGATCATGAAGCACTATTCTTGCAGCTTCCATGATAGTTCTATTTTTCCTATCCACAATCCCCATTCTATTGTTGATTATAAGGAGTGGACAACTCCCTCTTAATCCCTGATTCTTTGCATAGCTCTTTGAATTCATTTGAAGTGAATTCTCCGCCATTATCTGATTGTAGGGTCTTGATCGTCTTTTCAGTGTGGTTCTCGATCAAGGCTTTGAATTCCTTGAACTTGCTAAATACTTCGTCTTTGTCCTTCATGAAGTAAACCCATGTCTTCCTAGAAAAGTCATCAATAAAAGAAACATAATATGCATACCCGCTTAGTGAGTTTGATGACATAGGACCGCATACATCGGACAAGATGATTTCCAAGATTCCTTTTGCTTTTCTTTCACTGCTTGGAAATGTATTCTTTGTATTATTTCCTTTCGCACATCCTTTGCAGACCCCATCATGTTTTTCTTGGATTTCTGGAAGACCTTTAACAGCTTGCTTGCAAGTGGTAGTGCTTTGTAATGCACATGTGCAAGCCTTCTATGCCAAAGTTCACTTGGCTCTAATGTGTCATGGACCAAGGCTTGTCTGTATGGCCCTTTAATTTGTACAATCCTCCTTCTTGTTCTCCAATCACCACTGCATCATCGATAGTATTTCATTTTGGCTACATGATGACTTGACCATCTATGAATGCAACCCGCATTCCTTTTGCATCTAATGCCGAGATGGATAGGAGGTTCTTCTTGAGTCCTGGCACAAACAATACTTCCTTCATTGTCAGAGACTTTCCAGAGTCTAGCTTATAGGAAGATTCCACACTACCTTTTATTGGATATTGGTAGTCATCTCCTAGCTTCACCTTGTGAGGTGATTCATGTTCTGACAGTCTCATAAAGGATTCCTTGAATCCTGTCATATGTTTGGAATCCCCGCTATCTATGAGCCAATCATTGATTCCATGGGTAATGTTTCCTGTGAGAGTGGAAATCAAAACATATTCATCCTCGCTTGAAGAATCTTCACTTTCATATCTGGTTCTTTTCTTGGATGGTTCATTGTCCTCTGCAGCATGAGCATGGTGTATTATTTTGTTGCTCCTTTTTGTAAGTTTTTGTTTCTTAGGACAATTTCTTGCATAATGTCCTGCTTCATCACATGTATAACATATGATCCTAGACAAATATTTTCTAGTGTTATCTTTGTGAGAGTGCTTACCTATGGAGTGATGAGATCTTCTTTTGGTTGACTTGGAGTGTACCGTAAGAGCTTGATCTTCACTTCCCATATTTTCTTCTCGAGCTGTTATCTCAGCTTCTTCTTGAGAGCACTCTTCCCATAGTCTGCTGAACTTGACAAACTTCTTTCTAGCACAGATCCCTTGGATGAAAGAATCCCATGACCTAGGAAGGCCATTCAAGGTAGTCATCATAATATCTGCATTTTCCACTTATTCATCTATTACTTCTAGTTGTTCCTTGATATAAGAAACTCTTGTGAAGTAAGACTGGATTGTTTTTGCATTCTAAATCTTCACATTCTTTAGTTGGTTTCTCAGATTCATCTTCCAGTTTATGTTCTTTCATTCAAAAAATTTGGTTAGGGCATCAAACATAGATTTAGGTGTCTTTAGGGAGGACACCTGTGGTATGAGATGATCCTTGATAGAATCAACAATGACTATCTTTGCCATAACCAACTTATTCTTATGCAAGGCCTTAGCCTCATCTCCCTCTAGAACTGGAACCTCGTCATGGATGTAGGAGTCTAACTCATTCTATTCCAGGACCAGGAAGATCCTATACTTCCAAGCTCGGAAATGATCAGTTCCCTCAAGATTTTCATCAAGCTTGGTATGATGAGACATCTTAACTGAGAACCTCAAATGGAAATGCAAAAGATTTTAGATCTTACCAGGTCAAGATGTCGGATCTAAATTTTGAGCTGAAATCCTGCAGAGCTGGTTCAGGAGCAAATTAGGGTTTTGCTTTTCCAGAGTTTTGTCCAACCAAATGCTTTGAAATTGATCCCTAACTTCAATTTTTGGGAGGATATCAATCCAGGCCTGGGCTCACTGAAAAATTCCTCTTCTATGAAAAGCCCTAATTTTTGGCAGTAGTGTCGAGTCCAAAACTGAGAAACCTCAGAATTGGATTCTGCTTCGATAGAAAGAGGCGCCCTAAGAAGGAGAGTTATTCCACCTTACTTTTGCTGAAAATATGTGGAGAGAGATCCACAAAGTAGGAATCCCTAGTTCTTGCAGCTGCATAGTGTCTTCTTCTCAGGTTAGCTCTGATACCATGTTAGTTTTTCAATATTCATGCTAGCATTATGTTAGGATTTTTAACTAAGAGAACAACAAGTACAGAAATCAAACACAAGAGACAATGAACACAGTGTTTTTCCTCGAGGAAACCATAAATGGAGAAAACCCTGCAACTTCCTCTGAGATAGAATCAACACAAAAGGTAAAACCCCAAAATAGTAAGATGATCTCCCAATAGTAGTAATGTTCTTCTTGTCTAGCCCCAGTGTCTTCTCCTTCCTCAACTATGCGCTACACTTGAGTGTGTTTGTGATGTGTACTAAATAGAGAGTACAGCTCTCTATTTATACTAATCTCGACATGACTAAAACCCTACTAGGGCCGACCTCTCTAGGAGATTCTAATAACCCTAGTGCCCCGGAACTGCCAGGACTTTAACCCTTAGACAATATGAGGGTTACCCACAATGACTTGACATGACTTGTTTACATTATAGATCTTCCCGATCAGAACATCGAGGCATGACATGACATGATAACATCCCAGAATAAACATCATATTACAATAGATAAGAAATACAAGTGAATATATTCCAAAGTTACAATTACGTTAATAGAAAAATGTATGCATGTTATGTTGTCAAATTGTCGTTCTAACAATCTCACACATAAGAATATTCATAATAATGTCGGATCCCTAACACGATACAAGCCATTAAGCTGTGACACTACTAACTGTGAATCAAGACGTACCTCAAGAGAGAGGACACCATGTGAAATGACATCCCGTAATAGCTTGATAATGGCACGATACTCAGCAACATTGTTCGAAGAAGGTCGTAAAGATATGCCTATTGAAGACAATACCTGACCCATAGGAGTATAAATCACCCAATTAGCAGATGCTGAGTGTTGAGTGTGGCGGCTAGAACCATCAACGAATCCTATGAAAGCGGAAGACTCCATTGACATCTGCCATAAGAAATGAAAGCTAATCAACAAACCCAATCACCATAAGAAAACCTAACTATGCAAAAAAAATTGTACAATAATATACAATAATCAGCCTTGGCTGAAGATTATGCATAGTATTTTTTAAGATAGAGCCAATTTCTAGGCTTTGCCAAGGTTGTCCCTTTATAATCTACCAACTCATAGGCACCCTTCTCTAACACACGTTTGACCACATAAGGACCATGCCACATGGGATTAAAATTCCCTGCCCCCAAGGGTTCTTTAGCTTGAAACCATAAAAGGAACAAATCTCCTTCACTAAACCTCCTCGGAAGGACAGAATTATCATACCGAACCTTAACGCGATGATTATTCACCTCTAGAGCCACTAAAGCATCTCGGCACCGGTCATTAAGCTGCTCTAAGTGGACCAAAAATTCATCCAATGCAAAGTGTCTAGTAAAAGCTCTATAGCTAGTTTCAATGAAGGGATTTCGCATTCAACCGGTAAGATAGACTCCACTCCATGTACAAGCTAATATGGAGAAAAACAGGTGGCAGTCTTAATCGTGGTCCTATATGCCCACAAAGCAGGATATAACATGATATGCCAATTCGTTTTGCTTTGTGCAATGGTTCGTTGGAGAATGGACTTAAGTGATTTGTTCACTACTTCAACCTATCCATTTTCCTGATAGTAATAAGAAGAGGAGTGTTCCTACTTATACCCTAGCTTTGAGGCCAAATCTTCCATCATTCAATTCTGAAAGTGCCTACCATGGTCAGTGACAATCTCTTACGGAATACCGAACCTAGTAATAATTTGGTTGAATACAAAATGCTTGGTCGTCTCACCATCGGATTTAATCGTGGGAATAGCCTCAGCCCATTTCGTGAAATAATCAACGGCCACTATAATATGATGATGCCCCCCAGCTGAAGCTGGGTTTTAATCCATGAATTCAAGCCCCCACTTGGTGAAGGGACCGGCAGTGATAATCGGATGTAATGGGGCAGGATGTTAGTGCATATTGCATGCAAACACCTAGAAAGGGTGACACTTCTTTACCACATTAACACAATCTTTAAAGATCGATGGAAAAAAAATATCCCGCTCTCAAAATGTTTTGGGTTGTAGAAAGCCCAGATAAATGACCACCACATGCCCCTCTGTGGCAATCATTTAGCACAACCTCAGCCTCCTCATGGGTTAAACAATGACACAAAATGGAATCTACCCCATACCATGGATCCCTAGTACTAGGCCTGAAGGCCGTACCATTGGAACTCGGTAGGATAGCTGGGCTAGCATCACTCCACTAGGCCTTGTGACCATTGATGTTCTTGCAGTGGAGTGCATGAGACCCACTGTCTCTGATTGGAGTAATGCACTGTTGAGTAACATGAAGCAGCAACTCAGTGACTGTAAGATGGGAAGGGTACGAAACTTTGGTTTCGACAGTATACTGAGCACGTTCTTCTTTGAGTGTGATCCAAGGCTAAGCACTAGAGCTGACATTCCTCCTCATGGGGTTCGAGATCTAGCCCAACGACATTGGGAAGATGCTATGCGCAAACTGGGAGGAGGTAGGGTGTCCAACCCCTACCCAATTGATTTCTTTCCATGGTGGCAGTGGCATATTATTGCCATCGATGATTACCCTTATGCATGGATAGATTTCCGGGGAGATCCCGACATGCCCCTACCACCCAGAGCAGTAGACGGTGATATTGGTAACGAATCTCAAACCCTCTTTTTAAGTTTTCTAAATTACTTAAATTTTTTGTGTTTTTTGATATATAGACTCAAAAGACATGTGTATGTGTGATGACACATAGTGACAACCTGTCATATGTATGCAGAAGTTGGACCACGGTGGCCTGACGGCTTCCCTCAGCATAGACGAAGGGGAAGAGGATATGATACCATGGGTGTGGATGTGGAGCGGACACTCAAAAGCATCCATACAAACTTTGTACGATTGACACACTGAGTACCCATGGCGGAAGTTGAGGACTTTCCTAAGGCCATGCAGTGTCAGGTGGTTGGGGTACCACGAGCATGGGTTCAGTTTTTCCAACGACTAGCTAGAGCTGTGGTGTGCTACCATGATCAGAAACCCTCTCCTCCTCCTCCACAGGTTTAGAGGCCTAAGAGTGATTCATTTTTGTACTACCATGTATTATATTTTGGTGGCTCGGAAGCCCCATTTTTGTATTATGACACTTATGTATTATGACGTCACATTTTGGATGTTTAATGAATTTTTTTTAATGATGATAGATTTTATTTATTTGCATGTGTGTAAAAATGTATGTTTGTGATGTGCTTATGGTCTATTGAACAAATTCCAATCTAACACATAGTTAGCATATGAGTTAGCAACTTGATTATAAATTCTTGAAACATGTATGTATGTTATGTTGTCAAATTTCCGTTCTAACAATCTGATGAGGCCTGGAAATTCACAGGCAACAACAGCAAGGGATTCTCCCCAGTCAATGTTCCCATCTAGCCTATGACTGTTTGGAGTAGGGAATCCATCCAGTTTGCAATTCGACTACCGTAGGTCAAGAAACAAAACTAAAGGGTTTTACCGGTTGCAGCCCGGTCCACCGTACATATTTTTGTATTTTTTACTTAAAGTATGATATGCACGTGCCTAATTAACATGCAGAGTGATAAAGGATGCAAGGAGTAGTCACAAAGTGATGCGCAGGTTCTTACCTTTCATCTTAGAACTCACAAGCATCTAAATCACATACATAGTACTAAAGTAAATCTAACTATCTACCTATCCCCGAGGATCCAAATTGTAACTTATTAATGAGTAATGTGTATTGTTCATGCATTGTAAAGAGAAATTATAGATAGCTGATATTTCGTCCCAAAACACATGAACGACTAAAGATATTTAAACAATCAGATAGTTAATTGCTTATTAACAACATTCATTACTCACGGTGGTAATTTCACAGAATAAACTAGAAATCATTCAAACAAGAACATAAGTCCTAAAAGTTAGAACGGTCTCACAGTTAATGGACAAAAAGCTGAAAAACGAAATAGCTCAACTTCCATCAATCCATATCATAACATTTGAACATCCCACCAAACTTTCTCCGACAGGAAAACAATAATTCTTTATTGCAAAAAAAAAGTAGTTCTTCTTACAATATCTCTTTACTTGTCTAACTAGGAAAAGTCCCTCTTTTCCTCTAAGTCCTCTATATTTATACAAAAAGCACAAGACTGTTGGGCTGCCCACAAATAACTCTTGGGATTCCCCAACTCTTTTCCTCCCAAAATTTTACTTTCACTAAGTAATTACAAAATTGCAACATATTACAAAAATGGGAAAATATTCACGAGGAGGGCCCCGCTTGATTATTTAGAAATTTCTTCCAAGCTGAAGCCTTTGAGGCGATGCCTTCAAACTCAGAAGGTTCCAAAAAATGAATGTTTATCTCAAATTTTGCAGCCTGGTTCCTGATGGCTTCAATTATGGCTGCACTCAAGCGAAGCTGATCTTCTAATAGCTGCACACTGATTGCGGAATGATCTACCTCATTCCTTAAGGTCTAGTCATCAAGAGCTTTAATGTGCTATATTTTTCTTTCCTCTTCTTGGTACCTTTTCTGCAAAATCTCCACAAACAGGTTGTGGTCCGGAAAAGTATCTATTCTATGTTCAACTTCTACTTGGCATCGGTTATAGGTAATCAAAAATCTTCTAAATAATTTTGTACATGCCCCTTTTGTCTTTCTAACAGCCTTCTTGAATTCCTCGGATGTGTTAATGGAAAACTCCAATAAGTCGTAGTCCTGCCTAAGGGCCTGTCGATCTTTCGAGGGCAGCTCTACATGAGCTTCTTCATTGCTCTCTAGTCTTTCCATCCTTGCTGTCAGGACTTCTAGGATGTCCTAAGATCTGTCAACAAAATATGAGGAGGTATCCAAAATCTCCTCCAACCGACCATCTACTTGCGAAACCCTGCATCTTTCCTCTTTTATGGCCATCTGCAACTGAAGCATCTTGGCTTTCTGCGCCAGAACATGTTCTTTGAAAGGCTAGAGACTAACTTGTTGTTCTTTGGATTTCTCTAAATCAGTTGTCAGCGAGGTAATCTGCTCTTGAAGTTTTGCCTCTTGTTCTTGAGATTGCCTCTCATTCGCCTCCAAGGTGGTCTTTTTTATCTCTAGATCCTCTATCTTCCCTAGCAATTGTTCCTTCTCTGCCCTCAACTCTTGATATTCTTGTTGTAATTTCTCCAAACACTCCTGGGCAGCCTCCATAGATCTTCTCTCTGCTTGGAGAACCTGAAGTTCAGCCTTTGAAAACTTTATCTCCTTTTGCAAGTCTTCAAATTTTCTCTTTAATTTATTGTTTTCTTCTCTTTCCTTTCTTAGTGTGTCTTTTAGTTGAGAAGAAGACTTCTTAGACTGCTCCAGATCTGTCATTATTCTCTCTACATTGTCCTCTGAAGCATGGATCAATGCAGCCCCTGCTCTGATAGTGAATTTGGGGTCTCTGTCTGTTCCATACACAATGGTCGTATCAGTTATCATCTTACCAGACATGCCCCCTGTTTCAACCTTCTTCTCAGTTCTTTTTACTATCCTTTTCCTTTATTTATCATAGAAGATAGTATTAAAATCAAGGACCTCTTCCCTTATCTTCTGTTCAAAGGGGACTAGTCTAAGGGTGGGGGCCATTGACTATCCAGGTGTGCTAACAGCAGGTACTTTAGGGTCTTGAACATCGGGGTTCTCCACATCTTGGGTATGAATGTTTGCTATGTTAGAGGCTGACTGTTCTATCACTATTTGGGTCAGCTTCATTCTCTCTGCCTCCTGTTTCTGAAGCTCCTCATCTAGCTTCCTTTTTCTTTCTTCTTCTTCAATCTTGGAATCTTCTTCTACTTTTCTGGCTGCCTCTTGTGCAGCTCTTCTTTTCTCTTCCTCTTCTCTCTTCAGCCACCCTTCGGATTCTTGGGCTAACCTTTGAGCTTCTTCATTTCTTTTCCTGGTTTCCTCCTCAGCCTTTGCTTGCTCATCCTACCCCTTTCCACCTTTGGTGGCGATTTTATTTTTAAACCTTTTCCTCAAGGCAGTTATGTTCAATGCACTGCAGAAAATGGACTCTTCACTATCCCAGTGGTGAGTGTATTCAAAATGGACATTGGCCTCTTTGCAGTGCTTTGCCACCTTGTTGTGGGATTCATTCCTGTGGAAGGGCATTTCCCCAAAATGAAACTTCTCCAACTCCTCCACAAATTCATCGGCCTTCTTTACCCAAGTAAACTTACAACTCCCCAACTTGAAAGGCAACGGAGGATATGCAGCCTTCTTATGTTCAAATAAGAAACTTCCTATGCCATCTAGGAAGACTTGCCTAACTGCCTCTTTGTGAATTATATAATCTGTGGCATACTTAGGTAGCAGGGAGGGTGCTCTAGAGCCTCCAAACATTCTGAAATAGAGCCCATCCTCAGTCAAATAATAATCAGTGTATTCTTTGATCACCTACAATGCCTCTTCCGACATGCAGTCACATTCTTTTAAGAAAATAAGAGTATATAATGGCATGATAAATGTTCACAGACCTCCCTGTAGTGACTGTGGTACTTGTGAGCCCACACTGGCTTGTATGCAGAGTAAACATGTGTCCTTTCCCAGTCCCAAATGCACCTTAGGCCAAGGAAAGGTTGATTGCATAGTATGCAATCAATGAGTATGGAGCTCATGTAAAATTCTGACCTCTTTTGGGACACTCCTCCCAAAGCTGAGGCCATGCAGGCCGAAAGGCTATTTGACACTATGTTGGCCTAGTTGAAAATGGTCCTCTGTGTCGTGACATAAAAAATTATCGGCATCCACTCCAATTTGAAGCTTTTTGCATGGGCTCTCCCAAAAATTCTATTGAGCATTAAGCCAATGAACCTGTAAGGTGTTCTTAATCTTGCCATGTCATATTCTCCCGTCGGCCTGGTTCTAAAGTTTCTTCCAGGCATGAGCATCCTCTTGAGGGTTTTGACGAGGTCCATCCTGATGTTTCTCATCCAATCTTCAGTTAAATATATTTTTGCTTCCGGCAAGTGGCAGGCCAAGGTTACATATCCAGGGCTATAGGCAGCATAGCCTTGTTTATCAACATTCTCAAAAATCATGGTGGTTACATCTGCCCTGGGCAGAATCCATCCAATCACTTCAGAGCATGGAAAGAGCTCTGGTCTTGTAGCAATCTTCATCAATGAAGACCTTTCTATGTTGGTGTATATGTTTTCTTCCTCGAAACCTATATCAGGCACCTCTCGGCGCGAGATCAACCTGTAGATGTCTCCCCACTGATACTCAGGCTCTACACCAATTATGCATTTGGTGTCTTCATAAATGTATTCGGTCTTGGTGATGAATTTGATGTCGGGTTCCTCTTCGACCACAGGGGCCTTCTTCTTTTGACGCTTAGACATTTTGAGTTCAGAGGAATCTTCCTGTTACATATAAAATTGTAATTGTTAGGTTATTTTCGGACAAATTATAGAGATTGAGATAATAATGTAAATGTTTTACCTCATCTGCATTAAACATCAAGGCAGTCAATCAAACTAAGCAAATAAGTTCACACCAATACTCCTGTCTAATACTGAAATCGGCTCAGCCAACAAAACTCGAGTGGGAAACAAGGTCTACGTAAAAATGAAACAACCTCGGGTTCTTTGTGGGCATCATGACCACTACGCTACGTGGAACAACAGAGGCACTTACTCTAGCCACTTAAAGGGGGAATTTCAGGAGATAGCATTATCTATGTGCCTGCTATGGTCTGCATTAGGCTGGGCGATGCTATACTACCCCAGACTGGTTTGGGTTCAAATTCGACTGTGAACAGGGTCGCTCGAAACAACGAGGTAAAAACACGGTCTTGGTTTGCACGATGTGGGTAACCAGAGCAGGGAAAATCAGTCTGACATTCCACAGGGAGGCCATGAAGACCTTCCTTGAATGACCAATCATAAAAATGGGGCAGACTGGTGTAGACAACGTAACGGATACCTGCACCGGTTTCCCCATCCATCAAATGTAGGGTAAAAGGCCATAACAGCCGCGGAAAGGGAACACTCCGTGGGAAATAAAACTCCCCTATGAACAGTACCAAGACTCATCTCCACATATATACATGTCAGGATGAAAAACGACATCAAAACCCTAACCGCGGAAACAACAATTAAAACGTTCAGTCGAACGGAATGGGATAATGCATACAAGAGCCTACCTGACATTGCTATGTGACTGCCAAGAGGAAGACCATTGAGCTTCCACGGTAGAGCCACCCAGGAACAAGGGTACCGACAGCAAGGGTCCTGGTTAGCTCGAGCAAAAATGACATTGCAGCGACAATCCCAAAATAACAATAGAATAATGATTTACCCGACCCCATATATATGTACCTGGTCAACCATAAGCGGCAGGAGAAAACATCGGGTGGTTAAAACACATGGATCGGAGATCATATGAACATCTCCTCATGTAACGTCAGGTGGTAAAAACACTGGGAAAACCGTTGAGGCACCGAAAAGAAGCTAAACAATAAAAGCATCGGAGCTCGCAAGACTAAACGTCGGAGCAATAGAAAGATGAGGAGACGCAACGGAGGAAACGTAAAAGACATTAAGTTCCACAAAAAAATAAAAGCAAACCACGCCGGACGGACCACACTCTTCAAAGCCGCAATGGCGGACGCCGAAGTCTTAAGGGTCAGCGAAACAAAACGGTGGGATCGAAAAAGATAATGCAACTATCGGGAGACTTTGTAGTATGCCATCCGCAACTGCGGGCAACGTAGAAACAAAATGTTTCGATGGGAATTCAAATGAAGGTTGATTGAGACAAAAGTGAATAAAGGCATCGGAGAAAAATATCGGAGCCGGTTGCTTATTACCTCTCCGCAATGGCGAGAGCGCAAGTGACTAAACTTCCGACTCAAATACTCAAAAATGCGTTCGATGGAGAGGTAAACTTAAACAAGCAGTGAAACATTTATGGCATTAGGAATAATATTTCTACAGAATCATCAAACCAAAATAAGCAAAAGGAGGTTCCCAAAAAATTTTGAATTTTGGGAAAATGTTGCAGCTGCAACAATTGGCGACTACCTGGTGAACCCCATATTTCTCACTTAACTTCTTCCCAGTAAAGGACTATCTAGCTCAAAAGTTGAATTCTTCTAGCTGCTTGTATTCCTAAGTTGGCTAACCCATGCATTTGAATCATTGAGAAGCAGTCCATTCTTTGGGTAGTGGGAATACTCAAAATATTTGCAAGTTCGGATAACTCTTTTGAGGCCTAATAGGTGAGATTTATTTTATTCCTGTCTTTAGGTAGTTTCTAGCTTGGACACCACAGGATCGTAACATATGGTAAACAACATTATTCCTTTGTTCCTCATTCCCATGCCAATTACACTTTTTGTGCCGTTTTAACTTTTGTTCTTTTGAGTCCTCCATTTTCCTTTCTTTCTGAATTTTATTCAGGCTCTTCTATCCATAATGTCCTTTTGTGTGAGAAAAGAATTTTCTTTTCAGCTCATGGACGAAGAAGAAATTTTGGCAATTTGAAATTTATTTTTCTGATACTTTGTTTTGATATGCATTGTTTCTTTAAGGAGTTTTGACTCTTGATAGCCTTTAGGATTTTCTGAAATCATGGCATGGGATCATTTATATATAGTACACTGTTTACCTTGCTTCCTCTCCGTGGGCCCTTCGCCATCACTCCCTAGGACATTTTAGATGTAAAATGGGTGGAGCCTCAAAATAGTAGTCCAGACCTCTTAATTCTGAGTTATTTTTAGGGGTTAAGTAGGGCTTCAATGAATGCATGGACAATTAAAAACACTTCCTACTAGAAGACATTCTATTGTTTAAAAGCACAGTCTTTTTCTCAGGATTTCAGTTAATTAAGAACCCTGATGTTTCCAATGCAACCAAAAGTTTTCCTCTTTATTCAAAACCAAAATAACTAGCACAAAGCATTAAACCAAAGAAAACAACATCAATTTATTTATGTACAAAACATCAAAGAAAAAGAAAATTGTATGCCCACCTTTGAAAATTCTTCAATCTAATGAGTTAAAGGGCTAGGCTGTATTGTAGGCAAAATACCTATCCATGGTCTAATTGTACTATTTTTGAAATCGAAACCATGTCTACTGGTCTACAGTCACTCCCATCAACCTAAAAAACTTGAAGTAGATCAGGCTGAATGTCAACCATATTACTGGAATGGTATCTTAGTTCAAGCTTCATTAAATAGTTTCCCAGAACAGAATCAGCAGACTCATTTCCTTCCCCCAGCTTAGTGATAGTATGTTTCATGTAAGGTTCTCTCAAAATTTTAATCTGATTTGGGGTACCCTTATGAGGTAACCATAAATGAGACCAGTCTAAAGAAAAATACCCTTTTAACCTGGTAGACCAATCTCGGTTCAGAATAAGCCCATAACCATCCGGTATGTCAGCAACCATAATGTCAATAAATTGACATATCTTGTTATTTGCAGATAAGCGTATGAGAACATTCTTCGTTTCTCCCACCAGTTTGACACTTGTTCTGTCTAGTTGCACTACTTCCCAGGATGTGGGATTTGGCTGCCCATTAATATTTTTGCAAACTTCAAGTGGCATAACATTTACCGATGATCCAGAATCTACCAAGCAATTATGAACGTTATGATTCAACACTTCTAGAGTCAAAAGGAAAGGTGGGGTTTTAGCTTTTTCTTCCCAACTTGGTTCGATGTCTTCTTCCCCTGTTTGGTTTTTAGTGGGTACATCTTTTTTAGGTTCCTCAGTCTTTTTAGTGTTTCCTTTGTTAACATCTACCTGTCCTTCCATGAGTTTGGCATGCTCATTGATTTGCTCTGTTTCCTGGCTGATAGTAGTAACTTCGGGTACTTTATCTTCAATATTGTCATTTAACTGTGTCTTGACATTCTTTTGCAACTTCTTAATCTTTGAAATTGTTGCATTGTCTTTAATTATCAGATCCATGTCTTTGGTTACTGTTGGTATGTTTTCGGGTTTAAGAGTGCTCTTATCTGTATAAAAAAGTGAGACACAGTCCCATAAGAACATGGTATCATCTTCTTGTTTCTCTATGGTCTTGTTATTCTTTTCTTCTTCCACACTGTCTTTTGTCAATTTAGAATCCAAGAGTTGGTTCATTACCAATGTCATCGAATTTAACCATTGAGAAGAATTCTTTTCAGAATGAGGTTGTTGGTGAAAAGTGCAGAAATTGTCCCCCCCTACCTCTGTTATATTCATTGATGCTGAATTATGTGGAGGAGTTTTCAATTGGTTTTTATCCTCCCTTTTTTGGTGGTAGGGTTTATAAGTTTTTTGAACTTCCTTTTCCTTTTCCAGATCTATTATTCTATTGGAGAGTTTTTGAATCATTTTTAGCATTCCCTCAAAATCATGTGATTTCTCCTCTTTAGGTTTAGACAGTAATAAGGCTCTTCTACCAGCAGTTCTTTCTCCAGGTAGCTCGAGATAATATTTTATACTTTCCTTTTCAGCTTCTACCCTTTTTGCCTCTTCATAAGTCTCTGCCAACGTAGTTCTGACCTTCATTTTGGAAAACATGGCCAACTCAGGTCCCAGAGCTGAGGTATAATATTCAATTAGGACCTTGTCTGAGGGTTTGTCAGTTTCAGAGAAGTTCTTGAGGTATGTTGAAAACCTTTGAGTGAAATGATGTACCTTCTCATTCTTTTCTTTTTTTAAAACACCTAGACCTTTCATTAATGATGCATACGTCTTTTGGGCTGCATATTTACTTCTGAAAATCCTTTCAAAGGTGTCCCAATCGAGGATAGAATTTGCAGGAAAACCAAAATACCAGGATGCTACTGCTCCTTTAAGGGTATGCGGGAACAATCTACAAACAACATCCTCATATTCCCCAGCCCATAACCTTTCTATTGCTAAATAGAATCTTTGCAAGTGGTCATCTACAACAATCTTTTCATCGGGATCAAACTTAGGCAGCAACTTCTCAAAAGCTTGAGGTAGGATATGCAATGGAGGTGGTAGGTTCAAAGGTGATCTAGCTTTCCAAGCTGGCAGTGGGTTGGGCTGATTCACATTTATACCAACCATGAGCAAAGGTGAAAGAACAGGAGTCTGAGTAAGGAGCACCATAAGGTGAAACCAGTCTTACTTGCTTCAAAGGTGGCCCACCAAAACCTGTAAGTCTGCCTCTATAAGTTCTTCCAAACCCTAAGTACTTAGGTCAGGACAAAAGGTTCCAAAATATTGTTGGTGGGGTAATATCGGGAAAATAGGTTTCCTCGGCCAGCCATGCACTAGTGGCCCTCCTTCTAGCGCCAGAAACTATTGAGGCCTAGAAATTCACAGCAAACAACAGCAAGGGATTCTCCCCAGTCAACGTTCCCAACTAGCCCGTGACTGTTTGGAGTAGGGAATTCGTCTGGTTTGCGGTCCGGCTACCGTAGTTCAAGTAACAAAACTAAAGGGTTTTACCAGTTGCGTCTTGGTCCACTGTACATATTTTTTTATTTTTGACTTAAAGTATGATATGCATGTGCCTAATTAACATGCAGGGTGATAAAGGATGCAAGGAGTAGTCACAAAGTGATGCGTAAGTTCTTACCTTTCGTCTTAGAACTCACAAGCATCTAAATCACATACATAGTACTAAACTAAATCTAACTATTTACCTATCCCTGGGGAGCCAAATTGTAACTTATTAATGAGTAATGTGTATTGTTCATGCATTGTAAAGAGAAATTACAGATAGCTCATATTTCGTCCCAAAACACATGAACGACTAAAGATATTTAAACAATCAGATAGCTAATTGCTTATGAACAACATTCATTACTCATGGTGGTAATTTCACAGAATAAACCAGAAATCATTCAAACAAGAACATAAGTCCTAAAAGTTAGAACGGTCTCACAGTTAATGGACAAAAAGCTGAAAAACGAAATAGTTCATCTTCTATCAATCCATAGCATAACATTTGAATGTCCCACGAAACTTTCTCCGACAGGAAAATAGTAATTCTTTATTGCAAAAAAAAGGTAGTTCTTCTTACAATATCTCTTTACTTGTCTAACTGGGTAAAGTCCCTCTTTTCCTCTAAGTCCTCTATATTTATACAAAAAGCACAAGACTAGTGGGCTGCCCACAAATAACCCTTGGGCTACCCCAACTCTTTACCTCCCAAAATTTTACTTTCACTAAGTGTTTAAAAAATTGAAACATATTACAAGAATGGGAAAATATTCACGATGAGGGCCCCGCTTGATTATTTAGAAATTTTTTCCAAGTTGAAGCCTCTGAGGCGATGCCTTCAAACTCATAAGGTTTCAAAAAATGAATGTTTATCTCGAATTTTGCAGCCTAGTTCCTGATGGCTTCAATTCTGGCTGCACTCAAGCGAAGCTAATCTTCTAATAGCTACACATTGATTGCAGAATGATCTACCTCATTCCTTAAGGTCTGATCATTGAGAGCTTTAATGTGCTGTATTCTTCTTTCCTCTTCTTGGCACCTTTTCTGCAAAATCTCCACAAACAGGTTGTGGTCCGGAAAAGTATATATTCTTTGTTCAGCTTCTACTTGGTATCGGTTATAGGTAATCAGAAGTCTTCTAAATAATTTTGTACATGCCCCTTTTGTCTTTCTAACAGCTTTCTTGAATTCCTCGGCTGTGTTAATGGCAAACTCCAATAAGTCATAGTCCTTCTTAAGGGCCTGTCGATCTTTCAAGGGAAGCTTTGCAGGAGCTTCTTCATTGCTCTCTAGTCTTGCCATCCTTGTTGTCAGGACTTCCAGGATGTCCTGAGATCTGTCAACAAAATATGAGGAGGTCTCCAAAATCTCCTCCAACCGACCATCTACTTGCAAAACCCTGCATCTTTCCTCTTCTATGGTCGTCTGCAACTGAAGCATCTTGGCTTTCTGCACCAGAACATGTTCTTTGAAAGGCTGGGGACTAACTTATTGTTCTTTGTATTTCTCTAATTCGGCTACCAGCGAGGTAATCTACTCTTGAAATTTTGCCTCTTGTTCTTGAGATTTCCTCTCATTCGCCTCCAAGGTGGTCTTTTGCAGCTCTAGATCCTCTAACTTCCCTAGCAGCTGTTCCTTCTCTGCCCTCAACTCTTGATATTCTTGTTCTACTTTCTCTAGACACTCCTGGGCAGTCTCCATAGATCTTCTCTCTGCTTGGAGAACCTGAAGTTCAGCCTTTGAAGACTTTATCTCCTTTTGCATGTCTTCAAATTTTCTCTTTAATTTATTGTTTTCTTCTCTTTCCTTTCTTAGTGTGTCTTTTAGTTTAGAAGAAGACTTCTTAGACTGCTCTAGATCTGTCATTATTCTCTCTACATTGTCCTCTGAAGCATGGAGCAATGCAGCCACTGCTCTGATAGTGAATCTGGGTTCTCTATATTTTCCGTACACAATGGTCGTATCAGTTATCAAATTACCAGACAGGCCCCCTGTTTCAACCTTCTTCTCAGTTCTTTTTACTATCATTTTCCTTTCTTTATCATAGAAGATAGTATTAAAATCAGGGACCTCTTCCCCTATCTTCTCTTCAAAGGGGACTAGTCTAAGGGTGGGGGCCATAGATTGTGCAGGTGTGCTGACAACAGGTACTTCAGGATCTTGAACATTGGGGTTCTCCACATCTTGGTTCTGAATGTCTACTATGTCAGAGGCTGATTGTTTTGTCACTATTTGGTTCAGCTTCATCCTCTCTACCTCCTGTTTCTGAAGCTCCTCATCTAGCTTCCTTTTTCTTTCTTCTTCTTCAATCTTGGAATCTTCTTCTACTTTTCTGGCTGCCTCTTATGCAGATCTTCTTTTCTCTTACTCTTCTCTCTTTAGCCACCCTTCGGCTTCTTGGGCTAACCTTTGAGCTTCTTCGTTTCTTTTCCTGGTTTCCTCATCGACCTTTGCTTGCTCATCCTGCCCCTTTCCACCTTTGGTGGTGATTTTCTTTTTTAACCTTTTCCTCAAGGCCGTTATGTTCAATGCACTTCGGAAAATGGACTCTTCTCTGTCCCGGTGGTGAGTGTATTCAAAATGGACATTGGCCTCTTTGCAGTGCTCTTCCACCTTGTTGTGGGAGTCATTCCTATGGAAGGGCGTTTCCCCAAAATGAAACTTCTTCAACTCCTCCACGAATTCATCGGCCTTCTTTACCCTAGTAAACTTACAAATCCCCAACCCAAAAGGCAACGGAGGATATGCACCCTTCTTATGTTCAAATAAGAAACTTCCTATGCCATCTAGGAAGACTTGCCAAATTGCCTCTTTGTGAATTATATAATATGTGGCATACTTAGGCAGTAGGGAGGGTGCTCTAGAGCGTCCAATCATTTTGAAATAGATCCCATCCCCAGTCAAATAATAATCAGCGTATTATTCGATCACCTACAATGCCTCTTTCAACATGCAGTCACATTCTTTTAAGAAAATAAGAGTATATATTGGCATGATAAAATGTTCACAGACCTCCCTGTAGTGACTGTGGTACTTGTGAGCCCACACTAGCTTGTATGCGGAGTAAACAGGTGTCCTTTCTCGGTCCCAGATGCACCTTAGGTAGGGGAAAGGTTGATTGCATAGTATGCAATCAATGAGTATAGAGCTCATGTAAAATTCTGACCTCTTTTGGGACACTACTCCCAAAGCTGAGGCCATGTAGGCCGAAAGGCTATTTGACACTATGTTGGCCCAGTTGAAAATGGTCCCCTGTGTCACGACATAAAAAATTATCGACATCCACTCCAATTTGAAGCTTTTTCCATGGGCTCTCCCAAAAATTCTATTGAGCATTAACGCAATGAACCTATAAGGTGTTCTTAAGCTTGCGATGTCATATTCTCCCGTCGGCCTGGTTCTAAAGTTTCTTCCAGGCATGAGCATCCTCTTGAAGGTTTTGATGAGGTCCATCATGATGTTTCTCAGCCAATCTTTAGTTAAATATATTTGTGCTTCTGGCAAGTGGTAGGCCAGGGCTACATATCCAGGGCTATAGGCAGCATACCCTTGTTTACCAACAATCTCAAGAATCATGGTGGTTACATCTGCCCTGGGAAGAATCCACCCAATCACTTCAGAGCATGGAAAGAGCTCTGGTCTTGTAGCAATATTCATCAGTGAAGACCTTTCTATGTTAGCGTATATTTTTTCTTCCTCGAAACCTATATCGGGCACCTCTCGGCGCGAGATCAACCTGTAGATGTCTCCCCACTGATACTCAGGCTCTACACCAGTTATGCATTTAGTGTCTTCATAAATGTATTCGGTCTTGGTGATGAATTCGACTTCGGGTTCCTCTTCGACCACGGGGGCCTTCTTCTTTTGACACTTAGACATTTTGAGTTCGGAGGAATCTTACTGTTACATATAAATTTGTAATTATTAGGTTATTTCTGGACAAATTGTAGAGATTGAGATAACAATATAAATGTTTTACCTCATCTGCATTAAACATGACAGAAGTCAATCAAACTAAGCAAATAAGTTCACACCAATACTCCTGTCTAATACTGAAATCGGCTCAGCCAACAAAACTCGAGTGGGAAACAAGGTCTATGTAAAAATGAAACAACCTCGGGTTCTCTGTGGGCATCATGACCACTAAGCTACGTGGAACAGCAGAGGCACTTACTCTAGCCACTTAAATGGGGCATTTTAGGAGATAGCATTATCTATGTGCCTGCTACGGTCTGCATTAGGCTGGGCGATGCTATATTACCCCAGACTGGCTCGGGTTCAAATTCGACTGTGAACCGGGTCGCTCGAAACAACAAGGTAAAAACACGGTCTTGGTTTGCACGATGTGGGTAACCGGATCAGGGGAAATCAGTCCGACATTCCACAGGGAGGCCATGAATACCTTCCCCAAATGGCCAAACATAAAAATGGGGGTATACTGGAGTAGATAGCGTAACGGCTTCCTGCACCGGTTTCCCCATCCATCAAATGCAGGGTAAAAGGCCATAATGGCCGTAGAAAGGGAACACTCCGTGGGCAGCAAAACTCCCCTACGAACAGTACCAAGACTCATCTCCACATATATACATGTTAGGATGGAAAACGACGTAAAAACCCTAACCGCGGAAACAACAATTAAAACGTCTGGTTGAACGGAATGGGATAATGCATACAAGAGCCTACCTGGCACTGCTGCGTGACTGGTGGAAGGAATATCGTTGAGCTTCCACGATAGAGCCACCTAGGAACGAGGGTACCGACAGCGGGGGTCCTGGTTAGCTCGAGCGAAAACGACAGTGCAGCAACAGTCCCAAAATAACAATAGAATAATGATTTACCCGACCCCATATATATATACCTGGTCAACCATAAGCGGTGGGAGAAAACATAGCCGGTTAAAACACAAGGATCGGAGATCATATTAACATCTCCTCCCATAACTTCGGGTGGTAAAACCACTGGGAAAACCGTCGAGGCACCAAAAAGAAGCTAAACAATAAAAGCATCGGAGCTCGCAAGACTAAACGTCGAATTGATAGAAAGATGAGGAGCCACAATGGTGGAAACGTAAAAGACATTAAGTTCCATGAAAAAATAAAAGCAAACCACGCCAGATGGACCACACTCTTCAAAGCCGCAATGGCGGACGCCGAAGTCGTAAGGGTCAGCGAAAAAAATGGTGGGATCGAAAAAGATAATGCAACTATTGGAAGACTTCGTAGTATGCCATCCGCAACTGCGGACAATGTAGAAACAAAATGTTCCAACGGGAATTCAAATGACGGCCGATTGAGACAAAAGTGAATAAAGGCATCGGAGAAAAATATCAGAGCTGGTTGCTTATTACCTCTCCGCAACGGCGGGAGCGCAAGTGACTAAACTTCCAACTCAAATACTCAAAAATGCGTTCGATGGCGAGGTAAACTTAAACAAGTAGTGAAACATTTAGGGCATTAGGAATAATCTTTCTGCAGAATCATCAAACCAAATCAAAAGTCAAACCAAAATAAGCAAAAGGAGGGTCCCGAAATTTTTTTGAATTTTGGGAAAATGTTGTAGCTGCAACAATTGGCGACTACCTGGTGAATCCCAGATTTCTGACTTAACTTCTTCCCTGTAAAGGATTGTCTAGCTCAAAAGTTGAATTCTTCTAGCTACTTGTATTCCTAAGTTGGCTAACCCATGCATTTGAATCATTGAGAAGCAGTCCATTCTTTGGGTATTGGGAATACTCAAAATATTTACAAGTCCGAATAACTCTTTTGAGGCCAAATAGGTGAGATTTATTGTATTCCTGTCTTTAGGTAGTTTCTAGCTTGGACACCATACGATTGTAACATATGGTAAACAGCATTATTCCTTTGTTCCTCATTCCCATGCCAATTATACTTTTTGTACCATTTGAACTTTTGTTCTTTTGAGTCCTCCATTTGCCTTTCTTTCTGAATTTTATTCAGGCTCTTCTATCCATAATGTCCTTTTGTGTGAGAAAAGAATTTACTTTTCAGCTCATGGACGGAGAAGAACTTTTGGCAATTTGAAATTTATGTTTCTGATACTTTGCTTTGATATGCATTGTTTCTTTAAGGATTTTTGACTCTTGATAGCCTTTAGGCTTTTCTGAAATCATGGCATGGGATCATTTATATATAGTACATTATTTACCTTTCTTCCTCTCCGTGGGCCCTTCGCCATCACTCCCTAGGACATTTTAGATGTGAAATGGGTGGAGCCTCGAAATAGTAGTCTAGACCTCTTAATTCTGAGTTATTTTTAGGGGTTAAGTAGGGCTTCAATGAATGCATGGCCAATTAGGAACACTTCCTACTAGAAGACATTCTATTGTTTAAAAGCACAGTCTTTTTCTCAGGATTTCAGTTAATTAAGAACCCTGATGTTTCAAATGCAACCAAAAGTTTTCCTCTTTATTCAAAACCAAAATAACTAGCACAAAGCATTAAACCAAAGAAAACAACATCAATTTATTTATGTACAAAACATCAAAGAAAAAGAAAATTGTATGCCCACCCTTGAAAATTCTTCAATCCAACGAGTTAAAGTGCTGGGCTGTATTGTAGGCAAAATACCTATCCATGGTATAATTGTACTATTTTTGAAATCAAAACCATGTCTACTGGTTTGCAGTCACTCCCATCAACCTAAAAAACTTGAAGGAGATCAGGCTGAATGTCAACCGTATTACTGGCATGGTATCTTAGTTCAAGCTCCGTTAAATAGTTTCCCAGAACATAATCAGCAGATTCATTTCCTTCGCCCAACTTAGTGATAGTATGTTTCATGTAAGGTTCTCTCAAAATTTTAATCTGATTTGGGGTACCCTTATGAGGTAACCATAAATGAGACCAGTCTGAAGCAAAATACCCTTTTAACCTGGCAGACCAATCTCGGTTCAAAATAAGCCCATAACCATCCGGTATGTCAGCCACCATAATGTCAATAAATTGACATATCTTGTTATTTGTAGATAAGCGCACGGGAACATTCTTCATTTCTCCCTTTACTTTGACACTTGTTCTGTCTAGTTGCACTGCTTCCTAGGCTGTGGGCTTTGGCTGCCCATTAATCTTTTTGCAAACTTCAAGTGGCATAACATTTACCGATGATCCAGAATCTACCAAGCAATTATGAACGTTATGATTCAGCACTTCTAGAGTCAAAAGGAAAGGTGGGGTTTTAGCTTTTTCTTCCCAACTTGGTTCAATGTCTTCTTCCCCCTTTTGGTTTTTAGTGGGTACATCTTTTTTAGGCTCCTCAGTCTTTTCAGTGTTTCCTTTTTTAACATCTACCTGTCCTTCCATGAGTTTGGCATGCTCGTTGATTTGCTCTGTTTCCTAGTTGACAGTAGTAACTCCGGGTACTTTATCTTCAATATTGTCATTTAACTGTCTCTTGACATTCTTTTGCAACTTCTTAATCTTTGAAATTGTTGCATTGTCTTTAATTATCAGATCCATATCTTTGGTTGCTGTTGCTATGTTTTCAGGTTTAAGAGTGCTCTTATCTGTATCGAAAAGCAAGACACAGTCCCATAAGAACATGGTATCATCTTCTTGTTTCTCTATGGTCTTGTTATTCTTTTCTTCTTCCTCACTGTCTTTTGTCAATTTAGAATCCAAGAGTTGGTTCATTACCAATGTCATCGAATTTAACCATTGAGGACAATTCTTTTTAGAATGAGGTTGTTGGTGAAAAGTGCAGAAATTGTCCCCCCCTACCTCTATTATATTCATTGATGCTTAATTATGTGGAGGAGTTTTCAATTGGTTGTTATCCTCCCTTTTTTGGTGGTAGGGTTTATAAGTTTTCTGAACTTCCCTTTCCTTTTCTAGATCTATTATTCTATTGGAGAGTTTTTGAATCATTTTTAGAATTCCCTCAAAATCATGTGATTGCTCCTCTTTAGGTTTAGACAGTAATAAGGCTCTTCTACCGGCAGTTCTTTCTCCAGGTAGCTCGGGATAATATTCTATACTTTCCTTTTTAGCTTCTACCCTTTCTGCCTCTTCATAAGCCTTTGCCAATGTAGGTTTGACCTTCATTTTGGAAAACATGGCCAGCTCAGGTCCCAGAGCTGAGGTATAATATTCAATTAGGACCTTGTCTGAGGGTCTGTCAGTTTCAGAGAAGTTCTTGAGGTATGTTGAAAACCTTTGAGTGAAATGATGTACCTGTTATCTCCTAAAATGACCAGTTAGTTTTTCATTATTTTAGGTGATAGGTTAGAGTCCAAAAATTTATTTTAAAATTTTTTAGAGTCATTAGGAGGTCCTCTTTCCCAGTGTATAGTTGAAAATTTCATCCATAGAGATGGGCATTCCATATATTCAGTTCTGGAGGTGCAGACACAGATCTTTGCGAGCAATGTCACTGGCAAGGGCAGAGTCACAGAGAAAAGAAATTAAGATGGAAATATTTTCAATACAAACAAGGTTTAAAGGAGGGTTTGCCATCGAGGAAATAGATGAGTATTGCACTCCGCATGTTATTGAGACATCTAAAGGTTCTCTCCCAGCACTTAGGTTTTTCTTTTCAGCCAGATCTCTTCTGAATCTCTGCATGGCCCCTGGTAGGTGGATGCAGTGGCCATGAAACATATACCAGAGGGAAGTCTGGCATTCCATCCCACAGATCATGAAGACCTACAACCTCCACGAAGACATCACCACTTTTAGTTGCATTCTATTGTAGCTGCCCAGTTTCGAAGTTGGTGATCGAGTAAGAGTGACCAAGGCATAGCTGTGATTGCTGGTGAAAAATATATGGGCCTTGAACTGACTGTGGTCTTAAGAATCAACAACTACAAGGTTAAATGGTGTACCCTTAACCATGGTGCATGCCTCGTCTTTCACTGTAGATATAGAAGCTTTCTATGAGGGCTATTATAAATTGAATTCTATGGAAATTATTGAAGGAACAATGGCCACAGGATTCGGCATGGATGAGCATGGAAATGTTAAGATAGTAAAGTTGAAGGATGGCAGGGAACTAGAAGCAGACATTGTTGTTGTTGGAGTTGGAGTAAGACCTTTGACAGGCCTTTTCAAAGGATATTTATATCCACACCTTTCTGAAGCAATTCTCCATTCATCGCAAGTCACATCTTTCATCCATGGCAACATTCTAAGAGGCTCCTCCTGGAAACCCCAAAACTGGAGAGAAGGACATATCAAAAAGTTTGATCAAGGGATAGCCACAGCTGATATTATAAGGGATCTTATTGCAAGTCACGAGAGGGAAGCTGCTTTGGAAACTAAATTGAAAAAGCGAAACAAAGAGAGGCAGATCTGGAAAATGAGCTTGCAAATATATGAGTTTTTGTTTCAAAAACAAAGAAGGATTCAGAAGTGGTGTGATTGACTCATATAATGAAGACTCTAATAGCAAGTATTGTAAAGTTTGCTTTGTGGCACAAACTGCAGCTGTTCTCTTTCCTTGTCGACATTCTGTTTTGTGCAAGGCATGTTCCGTAGCATGCACAGAATGCCCACTTTACAGATGTCTTATTATAGACATGATTATGACATAAATCTTGAGGTCTATGTGCCAGATGGAGTACTATCATCTATTCTTGGAACAGAGCATACCCATCTTAATGGAAATAACCAAAATGATATTGACAGAAGACAGAGTTCTCCAGTTTTTTTTAGTGGAAATTCCAAAGATGAACTATTTGACCTGTCCATAATTCATTGAGGTGTGTTACATGTGTCGAAGACTTGAAAGAGGAAAAGATTACATCCCGATTTTGAAGCAATCAACTCCAGATTTCTAGGTATTCTTCAAACAGAACAAGGATGACAGAAGGCAGGAAATACTCCATATTTTGTGCAGCTAGTTAAGGATTCGATCCACCTTTCCAGTCCAGTTTTCCAGCAAGAAATGTACAGGTGGCATTTTGGGTTTTATCCTTCAGCCTAAAAAGATCTCTTGCTTTGTCATCACATTGAAGAATGTCAATACTCTTGAAGCTGTCGAAGACTCTATTTAGATATAGTTCGATTTCCTTTAAAAAAGGATTTGTTTTGCTAGAGTTTACAATGAGTGTTAGACTTTACTATTTTTAGATAAACATATCCAGTTTTCTAGGATCTGAGACTGTTTGTAAAGGCGATATAATCCTAAGAACTCAAAGGGAGAAGGGTTCAAGTTTGGATACATTTTGGGCTATGTACTTGACACTTTCTTGCTATATGAATCACAGTTTTCTTTGGTCATTAAATATCAGTCTGTCCACATTTTCCATTATTCTACATTTGATTCTATTCAGTTCAGTTGTTCAGAACTATCATCTTCTGATACAACTCATGGATGAATTAGATCTTCTTTATATTATTGTATGACCCTACAGCTCTGTATTTGGTTATCTTGAATGTATTTCTTCATACCTTGATTATTTACTGTAGCTGATATTTAATTTCTCGAAGCACTGGCTTATTTAGAGGCATAGCATGTTGTCTTACTGCTTAGTCTTCTCAGTTATCCCATTGTTCCACACTTCGATTATTATAATTTCTTAAGTTACCAGGCATACTTAGCCATAACCACTAAGTAGTTTCTTGGAGTGTTAACAGTACCTTCTCATTCTTTTCTTTTTTTTAAACACCCAGACCTTTCATTAGTGATGCATGCGTCTTTTGGGCTGCATATTTACTTCTGAAAATCCTTTCAATGGTGTCCCAATCGGGGATAGAATTTGCAGGAAAACCAAAATACCAGGATGCTGCTGCTCCTTTAAGGGTATGCGGGAACAATATACAGACAACATCCTCATATTCCCCAGCCCTTAACCCTTCTATTTCTAAATAGAAACTTTGCAAGTGGTTGTCTACAACAATCTTTTCATCGGGATCAAACTTAGGCAGCAACTTCTCAAAATCTTGAGGTAGGTTATGCAATGGAGGTGTTAGGTTCAAACATGATCTAGCTTTCCAAGCCGGCGGTGGGTTGGGATAATTCACATTTATACCAGCCATGAGCAAAGGTGAAAGAACAGGAGTCTGAGTAAGGAGCACCGTAAGGTGAAACCGGGCTTACTTGCTTCAAAGGAGGAACCAAAAGCTGTAAGTCTGGCTCTATAAGTTCTTCCAAACCCTAAGTACTTAGGTTAGGACAAAAGCTTCCAAAATATTGCTCATGGGGTAATCTCGATAAAATAGGTTTCCTCAGCCAGCCATGCATTGGCAGCCCTCCTTCTAGCGCCATAAACTGTTGAGCCTGGAAATTTGTAGGCAACAATAGCAAGGGATTCTCCCCACTCAATGTTCCCAACTGGCCCGTGACTGTTTGGAGTAGGGAATCTATCTGGTTTGCGATTCAGCTACCGTAGGTCAAGAAACAAAACTAAAGGGTTTTACCAGTGGCAGCCCGGTCCACCGTACATATTTTTGTATTTTTTACTTAAAGTATGATATGTACGTGCCTAATTAACATGCAGGGTGATAAAGGATGCAAGGAGTAGTCACAAAGTGATGCACATGTTCTTACCTTTTGTCTTAGAACTCATAAGCATCTAAATCACATACACAGTACTAAAGTAAATCTAACTATCTACCTATCCCCAGGGAGCCAAATTGTAACTTATTAATGAGTAATGTGTATTGTTCATGCATTGTAAAGAGAAATTACAGATAGCTGATATTTTTTCCCAAAACACATGAATGACTAAAGATATTTAAATAATCAGATAACTAATTGCTTATGAACAACATTCATTACTCAGGGTGGTAATTTCACAGAATAAACCATAAATCATTCAAATAAGAACATAAGTCCTAAAAGTTAGAACGATCTCACAGTTAATGGACAAAAAGCTGAAAAACAAAATAGTTCATATTCCATCAATCCATAGCATAACATTTGAACGTCCCACCAAACTTTCTCTGACAGGAAAACAGTAATTCTTTATTGCAAAAAAATAAGTAGTTCTTCATACAATATCTCTATACTTGTCTAACTGGGTAATCCCTCTTTTCCTCTAAGTCCTCTATATTTATACAAAAAGAACAAGACTGTTGGGCTGCTAACAAATAACTCTTGGGCTTCCCCAACTCTTTGCCTCCCAAAATTTTACTTTCACTAAATGTTTACAAAATTGCAACATATTACAAGAATGGGAAAATATTCACAAGGGACCCGCTTGATTATTTAGAAATTTCTTCCAAGCTGAAGCTTCTAAGGCGATGCCTTCAAACTTAGAAGGTTCCGAAAAACGAATGTTTATCTCAAATTTTGCAGCCTGGTTCTTGATGGATTCAATTATGGCTGCACTCAAGTGAAGCTGATCTTCTAATAGCTGCACACTGATTGTGGAATGATCTACCTCATTCCTTAAGGTCTGGTCATCGAGAGCTTTAATGTCTGTATTTTTCTTTCCTCTTCTTGGTACCTTTTCTGTAAAATATCCACAAATAGGTTGTGGTCCAGAAAAGTATCTATTCTCTGTTCAGCTTCTACTTGGCATCAATTATAGGTAATCAGAAGTCTTCTAAAGAATTATGTACATGCCCCTTTTGTCTTTCTAACAACCTTCTTGAATTCCTCGGTTGTGTTAATGGCAAACTCCAATAAGTCGTAGTCCTGCCTAAGGGCTTGTCGATCTTTCGAGGGAAGCTCTGCAGGAGCTTCTTCATTGCTCTCTAGTCTTGCCATCCTTGCTGTCAGGACTTCCAGGATGTCCTAATATTTGTCAACAAAATATGAGGAGGTCTCCAAAATCTCCTCCAACCGACCATCTACTTGCAAAACCCTGCATCTTTCCTCTTCTATGGCCATTTGCAACTGAAGCATCTTGGCTTTCTGCACCAGAACATGTTCTTTGAAAGGCTGGAGACTAAATTTTTGTTCTTTGGCTTTCTCTAAATCAGCTATCAGTGAGGTAATATTCTCTTGAAGTTTTGCCTCTTGTTCTTGAGATTGCCTCTCATTCACCTCCAAGGTGGTCTTTTGTAGCTCTATATCCTCTATCTTCCCTAGCAGCTGTTCCTTCTCTACCCTCAACTCCTGATATTCTTGTTGTACTTTCTTCAAACACTCCTGGGCAGTCTCCATAGATCGTCTCTCTACTTAGATAACCTGAAGTTCAGCCTTTGAAGACTTTATCTCCTTTTGCATGTCTTCAAATTTTCTCTCTAATTTACTGTTTTTTTCTCTTTCCTTTCTTAGTGTGTCTTTTAGTTGAGAAGAAGACTTCTTAGACTGCTCTAGATATTTCATTATTCTCTCTACATTGTCCTATGAAGCACAGATCAATGTAGCCCCTGCTCTGATAGTGAATCTGGGGTCTCTGTCTATTCCGTACACAATGGTCGTATCAGTTATCATCTTACCAGACAGGCCCCCTGTTTCAACCTTCTTCTCTTCAAAGGGGACTAGTCTAAGGGTGGGGGCCATAGACTATCCAGGTGTGCTGAAAACAGGTACTTCAGGGTCTTGAATATCGGGGTTCTCCACGTCCTAGGTCTGAATGTTTGCTATGTCAGAGGCTGACTGTTCTGTCACTATTTGGGTCAGCTTCATCCTCTCTACCTCCTGTTTCTGAAGCTCCTCATCTAGCTTCCTTTTTCTTTCTTCTTTTTCAATCTTGGCATCTTCTTCTGCTTTTTTGGTTGCCTCTTGTGCAGCTCTTCTTTTCTCTTCCTCTTCTCTCTTCAGCCACCCTTCAGCTTCTTGGGCTAACCTTTGAGCTTCTTCGTTTCTTTTCCTAGTTTCCTCATCGGCCTTTGCTTGCTCATCCTGCCCCTTTCCACCTTTGGTGGTGATTTTCTTTTTAAACATTTTCCTCAAGGTCGTTATGTTCAATGCATTGTGGAAAATTGACTCTTCTCTGTCCCAGTGGTGAGTGTATTCAAAATGGACATTGGCCTCTTTAGAGTGCTCTGCCACCTTGTTGTGGGAGTCATTCCTATGGAAGGGAATTTACCCAAAATGAAACTTCTCCAACTCCTCCACAAATTCATTGGCCTTCTTTACCCTAGTAAACTTACAACTCCCCAACCTGAAAGGCAACGGAGGATATGCAGCTTTCTTATGTTCAAATAAGAAACTTCCTATGCCATCTAGGAAGACTTGCCTAACTGCCTCTTTGTGAATTATATAATCTATGGCATACTTAGGCAGCAGGGAGGGTGCTCTAGACCCTCCAAACATTCTGAAATAGAGCCCATCCTCAGTCAAATAATAATCAGTGTATTCTTCGATCACCTGCAATGCCTCTTTTGACATGCAGTCACATTCTTTTAATAAAATAAGAGTATATAATGGCATGATAAAATGTTCATAGACCTCCCTATAGTGACTATGGTACTTGTGATCCCACAGTGGCTTGTATGCAGAGTAAACAGGTGTCCTTTCCTGGTCCCAGATGCACCTTAGGCCAGGGAAAGGTTGATTGCATAGTATGCAATCAATGAGTATGGAGCTCATGTAAAATTCTGACCTCTTTTGGGACACTCCTCCCAAAGCTGAGGCCATGCAAGCCGAAAGGCTATTTGAAACTATGTTGGCCCAGTTGAAAATGGTCCCCTGTGTTGCGACATAAAAAATTATCGGCATCCACTCCAATTTGAAGCTTTTTCGATGGGCTCTCCCAAAAATTCTATTGAGCATTAACGCAATGAACCTTTAAGGTGTTCTTAATCTTGCGGTGTCATATTCTTCCATCGGCCTGGTTCTAAAGTTTCTTCCATGCATGGGCATCCTCTTGAGGGTTTCAACGAGGTCCATCCTAATGTTTCTCAGCCAATCTTCAATTAAATATAGTTGTGCTTCCGACAAGTGGTAGGCCAGGGCTACATATCTAGGGGTATAGGTAGCATAGCCTTGTTTATCAATATTCTCAAGAATCATGGTGGTTACATCTGCCCTGGGTTCAAAGGAATATTCCTGTTACATATAAAATTGTAATTGTTAGGTTATTTTCGGACAAATTGTAGAGATTGAGATAACAATGTAAATGTTTTACCTCATCTACATTAAACATGACGGTAGCCAATCAAAATAAGCAAATAAGTTCACACCAATACTCCTGTCTAATACTGAAATCGGCTCAGCCAACAAAACTCGAGTGGGAAACAAGGTCTACATAAAAATGAAACAACCTCGGGTTCTCTGTGGGCATCATGACCACTATGCTACGTGGAACAGCAGAGGCACTTTCTCTAGCCACTTAAAGGGGGCGTTTCAGGAGATAGCATTATCTATGTGCCTGCTACGGTCTGCATTAGGTTGGGCGATGCTATACTACCCCAAATTGGTTCGGGTTCAAATTCGACCGTGAATCGGGTCGCTCGAAATAGCGAGGTAAAAACACGGTATTGGTTTACATAATGTGGGTAACCAGAGCAGGGAAAATCAGTCTGACATTCCACAAGGAGGCCATGAAGACCTTCCCCGAATGGAAACGGGGCATACTGGTGCAGACAGCGTAACGACCACCTGCACCGGTTTCCCCATCCATCGAATGTAAGGTAAAAGGCCATAACGGCCATGGAAAGGGAACACTCCATGGGAAACAAAACTCCCCTACGAACAGTGCCAAGATTCTTCTCCACATATATACATGTTAGGACGGAAAAAAACGTAAAAACCCTAACCATGGAAACAACAATTAAAACGTCCGGTCGAACGGAATGGGATAATGTATATAAGAGCCTACCTGGCATTGCTGCGCGACTGGTGGGAGGAAGATCATTGAGCTTCCACAGAAGAGCCACCTAGGAACGAGGTTACCGATAGCGGGGGTCCTGGTTAGCTTGAGCGAAAACGATAGCACAACAACAGTCCCAAAATAACAATAGAATAATGATTTACCCGACCCCATATATATGTACCCGTTCAACCATAAGAGGCAGGAGAAAACATCGGGCAGTTAAAACACAAGGATCGAAGATCATATGAACATCTCCTCCCATAATGTCGGGTGGTAAAACCACTGGGAAAACGGTCGAGGCACCGAAAAGAAGCTAAACAATAAAATCATTGGAGCTCGCAAGACTAAACGTCGGAGCGATAGAAAGATGAGGAGCCGCAACGGCGGAAACGTAAAATACATTAAGTTCTGCGGAAAAATAAAAGAAAACCACACCGGATGGACCACACTCTTCAAATCCACAACGGCGGACGCTAAAGTCTTAAGGGTCAGCAAAACAAAATCGTGGGATCGAAAAAGATAATGCAACTATCGGGAAATTTCGTAGTATGCCATCCGCAACTGTGGACAACGTAGAAACAAAATGTTCCAATGGGAATTCAAATGATGATCGATTGAGACAAAAGTGAATAAAGGCATCAGAGAAAAATATCGGAGTTGGTTGCTTATTACCTCTCCACAATGGTGGGAGCGCAAGTGACTAAAATTCCGACTCAAATACTCAAAAATGCGTTCGATGGTGAGGTAAACTTAAACAAGTAGAGAAACATTTATGGAATTAGGAATAATATTTCTACAAAATCATCAAACCAAATCAAAATTCAAACCAAAATAAGCAAAAGGAGGGTCCCAAATTTTTTTGAATTTTGGGAAAAAGTTGCAGCTGCAACACAATCTCACACGTAAGAATATTCATAATAATGTCGGATCCCTAACACGATACAAGACATTAAGCTGTGACACTACTAACTGTGAATCAAGACATACCTCAAGAGAGAGAACACCATGTGAAATGGCATCCTAGAATAGCTTGATAACGGCACTATACTCAGCAACATTGTTCGAAGAAGGCCATAAAGATATGCCTCCTGAAGACAATACCTGACCCGTAGGAGTATAAATCACCCAAGAAGTAGATGCTAAGTGTTGAGTGTGGCGGCTAGCACCATCAGTGAATCCTATGAAAGCGGAATACTCCATTGACATCTGCCTTAAGAAATGAAAGCTAGTCAACAAACCCAATCACCATAAGAAAACCTAACTATGCAAAAAAAACTGTACAATAATAGACAATAATCAGCCCTGGCTGAAGATCATGCATAGCAATTTTTAAGATAGAGCCCATTTCTAGGCTTCACCAAGGCTGTCCCTTCATAATCTACCAGCTCATAGGCGCCCCTCTCTAACACACATTTGACCACATAAGGACCATGCCACATGAGATTAAACTTCCTTGCTCCCAAGGGTTCTTTATCTTGATCCCATAAAAGGACCAAATCTCCTTCACTAAACCTCCTCGGATGGATAGAATTATCATACCGAACCTTAACACGATGCTTATTCACCTCTAGAGCCACTAAAGCATCTCAGCGTTGCTCATCAAGCTGCTCTAAGTGGACCAAACGTTCCTCAAATGCAAAAGTGTCTACTAAAAGCTCTATAGCTAGTTTCAATGAAGGGATTTCAGATTCAATCGACAAGACAGACTCCACTCCATGTACGAGCTGATATGGAGAAAAACCGGTGCTAGTATTAACCGTGGTCCTATATTCCCACAAAGAAGGATATAACATGATATGCCAATTCGTTTTGCTTTGTGCGATGGTTCATTGGAGAATGGACATATGTGATTTGTTCATTGCTTCAACCTATCCATTCGCCTAAGGGTAATAAGAAGAGGAGTTTTCCTACTTATACCCTAGCTTTGAGGCCAACTCTTCCATCATTCGATTCTGAAAGTGCCTACCATGGTCAGTGACAAGCTCTTTTGGAATACTGAACCTAGTAATAATTTGGTTGAATACAAAATGCGTGGCCATCTCACCGTCAGATTTAATCGTGGGCATAGCCTCAACCCATTTCGTGAAATAATCAATGGCCACTATAATATGATGATGCCCCCCAGCTGAAGTTGGGTTGCAATCCATGAAGTCAAGCCCCCACTTCTTGAAGGGACCAGCGGTGATAATCAGATGTAACAGGGTAGGATGTGAGCGCATGTTGCGTGCGAACACCTAGAAAGAGTGACACTTCTTGACCGCATTAACACAATATTTAAAGATTGACGACCAAAAATATCCTACTCTCAAAAATTTTTGGGCTATAGAAAGCCCAGATAAATGACCACCACACGCCCCTCTGTGGCAATCATTCATCACAACCTCAGCCTCCTCATGGATTAAACAACGACATAAAATGGAATCTACCCCATAGCTGTACGGAGTGTTATCCACTATAAGGTAGTTCTTAGATACGTGATGTAATCATCGTCGTTCATCCCGTGAAAGGTGAGTAGCGACCTTCAATGTTTGTAAATATACGATAATATCCCCATACCATGGATCCAAAGTTGAGATAAGGAAGATATGCTCATTGACAAACATATCCTCATAAACTTCCTCCTCCTTCTCACTTGGGAAATCAGAAATGAGCTCCGCAAAAATTATAAATTTCTTCAATTTCACCGAAACAAACTCGAGATCAAATTCTTGAAAAATAACAATCCATTTATTATACTTTCCCCCGATCATCCTTCTAGTGAGGATGAACTGAGATGGATTGACATGAGCTACCACCAAGGTCTGGTGAAGGAGAATGTAATGTCTCAATCTCTGAATTGCATGAACAATAGCTAAGGCAAGATTCTCCACATGAGAATAATGAATTTCTGCATCTATAAGGTTCCGGCTCAAATAATATATGACATTCTCTTGGAGCTCCTCATCCTCCTAAACCAAAACCATACCAATCATCTCCATGGATGTGGCCACATAAATAAAAAATTCATGACTATAGTCGGGTGGACTAAGCATGGGGATGAAGCTAAGGCTTGCTTAAGAGCATCAAAGGACTCCTGGGATCGCTCATCCTAGCAAAAGGTGGTGTCCTTCTTCAAAACACGCATAAATGCTTTAGTCAAATTGGAAAAATTAACCACAAATCACCGTAAGAATTTTTCCATGCCTTGGAAACATTGAATATGTCTAATATTTCTCGAGGGAGACAATTGAAGTATTGCCTCAACCTTTAAGGGATCGACTCTTATACCCTCTTTAGAAATAATGAATCCTAGCAAGTGACCTGACTTTACGCAAAAGATGCACTTATGAGGATTTAACCTAATTTGGTAGTGGTGGCACCTTTCAGACACTAATCTCAAATGGTAGGAATGTTGCACTCTCAGCCGAGAATGAGCAGCTAGGTCATCCAAAAATACTTCAATAATCGATTTGAGATTGTGAAAAATCATGGTCATAGCCTGCTGAAATGTGGCTTCGACGTTTTTAAGATCGAAAGGCATCTTCCAATATGAAAAACATACCCCAAGGACAAATAAATGCAGTTTTGTGTTGATCCTCAGGTTTAATTTGAATCTGATTATATCTGGAAATTATGCCCATCAAGGAAAATACCTCACTTCCTGCACACTCATCCAAAATCTGATCAATAAATGGTGTGGGAAAATTATCCTTAGGACACGCATGATTTAAATTGCAGAAATCAGTACATATATGGATCGCTCCCTGTTTCTTATCAATCGGAACAAGGTTTGAAACCCACTCCATCAAGGGAATGGAATAGATAAAGCCAACTTTCAACATCTTTTCTATCTCATCCTTAATCACGGGTGCTTTTCTAGGATTCACTGCACGCAAATGTTGTCAAATAGGCATCACATTCAGATAGGTCTTAATTTCATGTTTGATAATACGAGGGTCGATACCAGGCATTTCCTCATATGACCAAGCAAATATATCATGAAACTCTTTGAACATCTCGGTATACTCCAGAATCTCAGCATGGAAACATTCTGCCCCAATATAGACATTCTCAATCCTTCCAGGATCGTGAAAGATATTGATAGGAATCGTAGGTGATATATTCGCCATGTTCCCATCAACCATTTGACCAGGAGAGCTTAATGGAATCATGGGACTACCAATATTCTCACTAAGAATCTCCCTAAGGTCTTCACGATCTAAGCGGTCAAGCTTGGGAAGAAAATAGGATCTATGAGGTAACTCTTCCCAAGGTGGCCCAACCCCAGACATGGCCTCAATAATAGCTTCATCTGATGGAAAAACACTATCAAAGAAATCATGTGCGTGGGAAGACTCAATTGCCGATGTAGACAGTACATACAGGTCCTCCTCCTCTGTCCATGAAGAGGAAGGACTAGGCTCTGCAACACAATCAAGATTCGCTTGATATGCTATGATAGCTGTAGGCAATGACACGTCTGTTTCGATAGGTCCGTTCAAAAGACTCGGTGTAGGAAGAATCCAATGATCTTCCATATGGGAAGTGCGAAAAGACACCGAATTCAATGAAGATGAAGCTCCATAGAAACTAGACTCAATCATAAGCATGGGTGCAGGACAACTAAATGTCCCCATAAGGGATGGATACATACCTACACCCACACTCCCAGTTGCCGGCTAAGAATGGTCGATAATCGGGATAGAAGCTCCCGACAATGCATTAACACTCAAATTTTTTAATGATGTTTGATCAATCATAACAATCTTCCCATTAAATGGAAAGCATACAACTCAAAATAGAGTAGAATCTACGGCTTGCATACTATACATCCAATTTCGACCCAGTAAAAGATTGTAATTAAGGGGCGCATGAACCACCTCGACCTCGATCGCGACGGTCTTCCCTCCCAAATGGACTTAAGAGAAGGAAGAATTCTTTGCGGACGAAATGATCTATCATCAAAGGCAGTCAACATGGTAGCAGATTTAGACAACTCAGGAGAACCCAAACACTTCCAACATGACAAAGACATCACTGAAGTAGCAGCGCCTTCGTCAATCATAGTGAGTTTGACGGTCATGTTAAGACATTCCACATGAATCACGGGAGACATGTAGTAAGGCAAGCGAGGATGTAGTCCCATGGTTTCAAATTTGATGATGGAAGAAGAGTTATCATCATTCACTCCAAGAGCAGAAAGCAAAGATTTCCTTTGCGATGGACAACATTGAAGAACTTCAAGGGTATACATCGCACAAGGAGTTTGGCCCAAATCCTCGACAACAGAATAGTTCTGGGTGGCTCAGGCATTAGGATTGTGCCCTGAATGCTTTAAGACTCCCTTAGGAATGCGAGGTGCACTCTCAGGTTTATCCATAGAATTTTCAATATGCAAAGGGCTCTCGGTAGGAGGGGGTTCTTTCCCAAGGTCTGGTTGTGACGAACCATAGTCTTTCGCACAAGTCACTGTTAGGTTAAAAATGAGCATCATTAAATAACAATATGAGCGAGAAATAAACAATATCACAAGCAACCACATATAGACACACAATATACCTTGGAAACCCCATGCAGGAAAAACCAAGGTATATTGTGTGTCTATATGTGGTTGCTTGTGATAATGTTTATTTCTCACTCATATTGTTATTTAATGATGCTCATTTTTAACCTAACAACTGGTATTAGAGCCATGGTTTGGCTTGGTTATGCTCGTTGGTGTTTCTATGTTGAATCAAATTGTGGGGTGCATGTTCGGTGGTACCCGACACCCTAGTAGTAATTTTTTGGTCCATGTGAAACTTAGCCGTAGGCAAGTTTGGATTTCTCTGGATGCTAAAAGCACAAGGTATCCCTTTTATGCGCAAAGAAGGGATGTTGCATCAAGTGTGTAATGAACCACTTGGTAGGTATGAGGGTGGCAGGTGTACTCGTAGCCTAGCTTGATGTGGATTGGAGAGGTTGAGTCTTCGATTGCGGGATAAATGTGAGATGGTTTAATCTAAGTTTTGGGACCAAGATTGATGAAGCCATGTATGTAGAATTCCTAGAGAACTGGTGGTTACAGCGGCCGATGACCAATGTAATCCGGTAGATGGATTTTTCTTTATATGGACATCAATGACAGAGTTTGGATATAGGTACAAAGGGAGCATGGAAAAAGACGAGCAAGGAAGCGAGCATGGAAAGCGAGAGGATGAAGCAATGGATGGTGATGGTGTAGTCACCATGAAGGCACATGAAAAAAAATGTAATGGAGCAGTTTGCATGTAAATGGGCATATGCTTGTAAGACCTGGTAAGGCATGCATACCCCTGGTAACTCATTGGTAAAGTCAGGAGATAGACCTAGGTGATAGGGGGTGTATGTAAGATTCCCCGGTAAATAATTGAGGGGAGTTGGTGATTACTCCAAGTCAAGTTTAAAGGGGGGATTGTTAGGGTTAACCTTGACTTGAGATCGAGTCAAAGGTGGTTAGGTCTAGCACATGGTTTGGGCACATGGTTTGTTGTAGCCCATGGTATTTCATGTGTTAACCTTGACTTGAGATCGAGTCAAAGGTGGTTAGGTCTAGCACATGGTTTGGGCATATGGTTTGTTGTAGCCCATGGTATTTCATGTGTTAACCTTGACTTAAGATTGAGTCAAGGGTGGTTAGGTCTAGCTCATGGTTTGGGCACATGGTTTTGTTGTAGCCCATGGTATTGTCCCATGGTATTGCATGTGTTAACCTTGACTCGGGATTGAGTCAAAGGTGGTTAGGTCTAGCACATGGTTTGGGCACATGGTTTGTTGTAGCCCATGGTATTGTCCCATGGTATTGCATGTGATTAAGCCTTTATAAGGCTTGAGGAGGCTCCATTGTAAACATGGGCCTGGAGGTGAGCACTGGCTAGCTCACTTGGCCTGGATGGCTGGTTTTGGCCGGTTTTGGCCATGTAATGAAGATCTTCATTGGTGTTGGTTTTCCTCGCATGGGGTTTCCAGGGTATATTATGTGTCTATATGTGGTTGCTTGTTATAATGTTTATTTCCCCCTCATTATTATATTAATATTGCTCGTTTTAACCTAACAGTCACAACCTTAGTAGCATGCACCATGTTGATGCACCCATGACCAGTACTGGCTTCTAGCAAATTTTGATCTCCACCCGATGTAGAATGAGGATCATGGGTCCTTAAGTTCATATTTTGATTAAGGGGTAAACAATTAGTCAGCACAGCTGGGCCCTATGCTATGAATCTCGAGGCATCTTCCATACGAGGGCACAAGTGAGTGAAGTGATAATCCTTACACAACTTTCAAGGAAATTTAACCTTACGTTTAGATTGCTTGTCCCCCCCAGCATTATGGTCATTCTTGTCATTAAAATTGTCATTTTCATTCTTGTTCCCACCCTTACGATTTTTTTTACCCTTTTTCTTATTCCTTCCGGGCTGCTGGTTGCCCTTCTAGTCCGACGATTGCACAGAAAGTACACTCGTCGTTTGGGTAGGTTGAGATGAATCCATAGCTTGCCCTGACGCAGATTGGTTAATAGACAATTGACTCACTGTTTCGTAACTGAGTCCATAGATTTGGCACTTGTATATCCCACAATGCCATCGGCATGTGGTCTAGGTTTGATCTTGGGATCAAAACTAGAATATGGAGCATTAGGTATGATCTCGTATAATATCCTGGATGTAGCATAAATCAAATCCAGTTTCTGTGCCCTAAAAATTGCTTGTTCCTCATTCTAGACTCCGTATGTGTAAACATCCTTTGCGATATAAGGTAGCAACGATTTAAGGAACCACTCAAGGAGAAACTCTGGCGGTATGAAAGCTTTAATCAACCTCTTCCGTCTATGCCACTCTTCGATATGGTTCGAGATATGTGTGGCTTTATCTTGTTGGAATGTCGACAAGAGTTATGTACCAACGTCATAATGCACAGGTAGCTGGAAGTGATTGAGGAAAGTCATAGCAAGATCATCAAACAAAATGAATGCCCCCTTTGGTAACTCTATGTACCATTTCACTGTAGGCCCGGTGAGGGTGTTGAAATAGCCTTAAACATATTGATTCATCGTATAAAGAGTTGGAAGAGCACCAAAGGTGAAAGGTAGTGACATGTTCACTAGGATATTCTCCTGGTTTGCCCTCAAATTTGGGAATTTCTAAGGGAAGCTTGGTAGGGACAGCTGGCCAAGCCGGGTCATAAGATATCAGATCGTTCATTTGTCTCGATAAGTTAGGTAAATTTAACGTTGTGAGGAAAGGGAGCCTAGGCTGAGTCGGTCTATGCCACGCTCCCTGATAATTTTTGTTCATATAAGGCTTACTACTATAAATACCATGGCCTTGGCCATAATATCCTCCTCCCATTTGACCCGTATAGGGATGCATGGAAGCATTATGATGTGGTGAACCTTGATTAGGTGGTGCTACAAAGCCATAATTAGAGGAGTAAGTAGGTTTTTGATACCTGCACCCATAAGGTTGATAGCTTTGTCCATACTGTGGTCCATAAGATGGTGCATGAGAAGTTCCATAAGATGTCCCATGGGATCTCCCATGAGAAGCTTTATAAGTAGGGATATGGGGAATTCCATGCGATGGACCATAAAATGATCCAGAAACAGGAATATGACATTCTAAGACAACATGAGATTCTTGACTCTGAGAAACTATTGTACGAGTAGTCGCAGTACGAACATGACTAGTAGCAATGTTCCGACCTGAAGGACCACATGAATGAGGGGGAGGAAGGGTTTTCAAAAATGCATTCGAAGGAGTAGTAATAGAGGATGAAGGGACATGTGAAGGGATATAAGTGGTATTTTGTATGGTCACTCATCTTGGTTTTGGTATCCGCATATGACTACTAACATTAGGCCTAGGACAAACATGTGAGGTAGCTTCCACCGTCGGGATGGAAGGTGCAATGTGGCTAGTGCTCCCAAATCTCTCAACATGGAAAGGAATGGGAATGCCCCTAGGCGTAGTGTTAGGTTCAATTTTTGACTCAGCATGATGCACCGGATGATGTGCAGGGATATCAAGAATGCCATAACTAACATGACTAGTTCTTATGGGTTCATGGTGAATCTCGTCGCTCGGAGACCAATACCAGTGACATGTGAATGAGGGATCATAACCAGAATGTGAAGGTATATTAGGTATACAGGAGTAGGATCTTCCTCCCCAACCTATTGGAGTGGAGAGGACATCTCAGGAATCTCATCCTCGTTATCTCCCATTGTGTGTGAATCAATGTGATAAGTAGTCCACTTGGACAGTCTATTTCTCTCTCCCAAAGGAAGATGATATGTGGAAGGCAAAAGTCCCGCTAAATGGCGAGAATGGCAAAGTGCTGCACCTGAATCCACAATGACTCAAAAAATGAAAAAGACTCTATCTAATTATGCAAACCCTAGACAAACTAGCGTGCACAGAGTATACACCTATATAATGTAAATTCAAATCATAAGCAAGAAAGGGTAGGATATGTGAGCTCCTGAATGAAGCAGGTATGTCTCGCCTAGGAGAGGCTTGAGATTCCCATCCACAACAAGCGAAGGTTCATAACCAATTATTATGGCCCTCAGCTTCAACGCATATAGCGACTGTGCTGTTCGACCCCAACCTGGCTGGGACACCTACATAATAACCTTTGCAAAGTAACCCCTTGATAACCTAGGTAAGGAAACTAAGGTCACCTCGATATAATCAATGCTTAGGCGGATAGTCGCAGGTAGGATTGACCATATGGGCAAGGTAGGAAATCCTGAAACTCTCGAAAGAGCCCCCAGATATGAATACAATCATGGAAATACCTCCGGTGCTACTCAGTTATGACTAGGGGTCATCCCAATCAATAAATGCTCACACTGCCTCGTGCTTAACTCCCTTGTAAGAGGAGGATCCTGAGAAACACTAATTATACCAAGGAATTTCACACTCTCACCTAGACAGACACATACATGTTGTTGTTTAGTGGTCTTAGAGAATTTACTCACAATGAACTATTCCAAGACCCTAAAACCTAATCTTGTTGGTGCACCCTATAAAAGAGAAGAGTGTAATTCTTTTTATTATGCGTTGATTTTAATTGGCTTATTACTCAAAAGGGTAAATGATCATGCAACTAATGGTGTTATGATGCATCAAGAAGTAAAATGCACACCTAACAATCAATGAAGATGCACTGTGTCAAATGAAAAACGGGGTATGCTACTATGTGAAATGTAAAATTCTCCTTCAAATGAAAAATGCAATCATTCCTATATGAAAATCTGACTAATACTTTTCCAAGAAAACCTAGTGCAAGTACCATGCAAAATACAAAATGCAATGATGCATAATGATGCAAAAAGCAAATATTTTTGTATTTTTTGAATCAAAATGAGATAATAAAGCAAAATAATGACTCTACCACCCCCAGACTCTGCAAGCACTATCCGACAGCACCCAAGAAAAGCACCAAGGTAAAAGAGACCTAATGCACTAATCCCAAAACAAAAAATAGAAAATGTAATGACAAGAACACTTTAAAAAATTCTAACTAAAAGACGTCTTTGGTCAGAAATAGAGGTGTATACAAACTCTAGAAGCATCAAATGAGACTCAGCAATCATCAAAACTCACCCAACAACACCTAATCTTCCCATAAAAATCAAACAGGGCATATGCAACTGTGTGCAGAAAACCCGCATATATACGTCGATATCCCAGTAAAAACCACGTGTACACGTGACTGTGAAGCAAAAACTCATGTACATGAATAAAAAGAGATAAAAAATAAGGTAAAACAAACAAGCTGAGACAAACTTTACTCCTATCAAACACTACCAGGAAAACATTCCCCCATATTGGACTCAGAAACAAAGAAATCAGAGCAATTCAAGAACATTGAATGTCGATAAAACCCCTAAAGGAAATGAATAGGAACTCCCCAATATGGTCGCCAATTCTATTACGGAGAAAAATACCTGTGGCTTGGGGTACCATAACAGACAGAGTAACCACAGAAATCAATCATTTCTCATATGCAAGAGAAACCAAATATCTAACACTAAAGGATCTCGAAACATACCTTATTCCATATGTTTGATGTAGATCCCCGTTGAGCTTTTCCACTCTCGCTTGTATAAGTAATTTGCTCTCTCAATATTCAGCAAACAAGACAAGCATTCTATATGATGGTGTTAGACTTACTCTAGAATTTATAATGAATAACATATAAGCATTTAAAAGCATCCATGGATTCAATACTCATTTAAATACACATTATTGGAAAGGAAAATATATTTCTATTAATATAAAACAAAGATTACAATAGTGACAACCTCTGTTGGCACGTCTCCGAATCGAAGAAACTCAGTCCTCCACCTGGGCCTCCACCACTTCAATCATCCATCTCTTAATAGCAAGCTCACAAGCAAAGGTAATCTTGGGAAGAACACAAAGTGCTCCAAGGGACAAAGGGATGCAGACTCAATTATAAGCTCCGGAAACAATGGACTATAGTTTTCTTGCTCTTCAATTCCTCCCCCTTCAATGTATCCAAAGGGTTCCTTATATAGTGATCCAATGCGGTAATGGAAGGTCAAATCCAAGCGATCTCAAGGCATATAGAAGGCCAAGAGACAAGTGACTTAGATCGACATCAAGGAAAACTCCAAAACTATTTGGCCTTTTACACACATCCCGATGTACGCGGGTTTGAGGGTCAAATCTGCGTATATACGTGAGAATAGGTTTAAAAGTTGCGTATAGAAAATAATGCATGTTTTTAGGGATGATCTTGGAAACATCAAAGGTACAAAATTGGTCCATGGGGTCTAAAGATTCTGAAGAGGGATAGGGAAGGCCATAAAGGTGTGATCCACCATGTGTGGTAAAATCAGCTGTAACAATGTACAACAAAAACTTTACAACCTTTTTCATTTGTAAGGTTGATATTTGTCTAACAGAAACTTTCCTAGGTATCCCTTTGACTGTAATTGTTTCTCCTTTATCATTTAAATAAGTAAATGTTTTTTGAAAACAATTTAAAACTACTTGATGTCATTTCAGCCAATCCATACCTATTAGAACATCATAAGACCCTAACGACAATACATTTACCTTAACTTTAGTTTTAAACTGACTCATAAACATTTCACAGCTTTTAACATAATTAACTACTTTTCTTTTGGTTCCTGTAGCTAACTAAACCAACCAATAATTTTTAAAGTTTTCAAGGATAAATTACATTTTTCTGTGATGCTAGGTGACACATAGCTTAAACTAATACCTGTTTCAATCAGAATAGAAACAAACTGGTTTTGTATCATACCTTGTACTTCCACCATGGAGGTTTGATGATCAACTTGTTTATTCCCCAAGGTTGCTTTAATTCTGGGCATTTCATTTGCTACGTCACCCATTGTTTCCTCCTCCTTAATGGTATGTACATTGTTGTAGTTTCTCCTTTTGTTTGGATAGTCCTTTGCATGGTGAGGTTCCTAGCATTCCTAGCACTTTATAGGTTCCTTAGGTTCATTGTTTTTAACAAAGTTACTAGGCATGTCTCTGCCTTTTGGTGTTGTAATGTTTTTCTCTGTTTTAATTTTAAAATCAATTCCTTGATAATTATTCATAGAGAAATTTCAAGAATTATTTCTGAAGCTTTTATTAGGCTTAAAACCTTTTCTTTTCTGGTCAAAGTTACTTGCTCTCTTATTCTTTGAGTTAGGTATGCTTTCTCTCTTTTTACTTTGTGAGTAACATAAGTTATCTTTTCTCATTGCCTATTCAAGGTTCTTTGGATTATCAAATTCAATTCTTCCCTTGAAGCTAGTAGGAAAAAAACTTAGAAACCTCTGTACTTTGGGCTCTTCAACAATTATATAGGGTACATATCTTGATAAACTTAGAAATTTACTACTTAACTCTTTCATTGACATTGAACCTAGTTTAAGTTCATAAAACTCTTTAGCTCTTTCTTCATAATACTGCTCCCATAGGATTTCATTTTAAAGTATTTTTTAAAGACTCTCTAGGTTAAATATTTTTCTTTAAGGTTTTTAACTCTTTTTATTTCCTACCACTCATTAGAGGAAATTTCAACTCAAAATGGGCCTTTTAACTTTTATTCAAATTCCATGTCATCATGTGTTAGCCAATGAAATTGCTTTAAATTTGAAATACCGTATAGGTCTTAAACACTTTTTTAATATAAATTTGGGTATAGGTATCATTAAAAAAACTACTTGTTTTGTTTGTATTTTTGACATATCTCCCCGTGTTTTTACTCAAATTTCGATCGAGAGAGCTTGTTGGATGTAGAATTAAATTCCGCATCCAACGAGTACCCACTCGGCATACTTTTGATGGACCCCGCTACCCCAAAAAGAAGAAATACCTTAAAAATGGAATGATGATGTCATCATTCCATTTTTTCAGGTATTTCTTGTTTTTTGGGTAGCGGGGTCCATCAAAAGTATGCTGAGTGGGTACTCGTTGGATGCGGAATTTAATTCCGCATCCAACGAGCTCTCCCAATCAAAATTTGAGTAAAAACACGGGGATATATGTCAAAAATACAAACAAAAAAGTAGTTTTTTTCTTTTCTTCCTCCAAAATTAATAAATATTATTTTATTATTTTAGCTATTATTTTATTAATTCATTTTAGGAGGCCCATTTTGAGTTGAAATTTCCTCTAATGAGATGTCAGCCTTTCCGGTTAGGTTGTAGATATCCATTTAGGCTTTTAGTCTATCGGAGTACTTATAAATCTAAAAGTATTTTTTCATGCCCGATAACCAAGCCTTGGCTTCTTCACCCTTTTCCACTTCCCCTTTAAACATGGGAGGTTTTATCTTTTTAAATTACTCTGAAATCTATTCATAGGGTTTATACTTCCTCTTCCTAGGACCTCTGTCACTTTCACTACTTTCACTAGTGTATTTATACTTTTCTTTGTGTGACCTTACTTTAAATCCTCAAGATGATTTTCTTTCACTATCAAAAAATTTTAATTTCTTACCCTTGTGTTTGTATGATGTTGCTCCATAATCAGTTTCATACTCTTTTCTTTTATCTTTGCCTCAGTTGTGTATTTTGTCTAGTATATCTGATTTAATTCCTCTTGAGCTCCTAAAATTCTTTTGTTATATTCTTTTAGAGTTTGTAACTCAGGTCTTAAATCTTTTACTGTTTGAAGTAGTTATGAGGGTTGATTATTTAATTCTACATAAATGTTATTAGGGTTATTTTGAGGGGATCATCTTCAACAGACGCTTCAACTCCTTCCATTTCTTGCAAAATACAGTTTTATATTTCTGTACAGAAATATTTTTAAAACATGATCAATATAATGTGTTTCTTGTTTGCATGCGAGTGAGCCAATCGGGCCTAGTGTTTGGAAACTCGCTCCAATACCACATGTAACATCTCCAAAAATTCGTAAAAATAAATAAATTTAAGTATAAGTCTATCTGTAATTATGAAGGATAAAAGAATTCATATAATGTTCAAAATTGTGCTTAACATAAAGGACATAGTTATGACATAATGTGACTTAGGTCTAACTGCACATATAAAATCGAATTAAACTCATATAATCCTTAAAATGTGTCTTGTCTTTGCACGTACTGACTCTTTGCGATAATATTATGATGCGACATATTGTTAAGATGATACAACTTTACTTAATGTCAAGTCACTTTTATTTTATGTTGGTTAAAGTTGCTGTGCTTGCTAGTTATGTTCTAGATTTACTTGTAAACATTTTTATGAATTTTGGAGGATGTCTTCCATATCTTACTTATCTCTCTGGCTAATGCAAAACTGCTCTAATATTTTAACAGGTGACCTTGCTCCAAGATCGTCGACTTGTGTTAACATATCTTAAGCCCCGCTAAGGGAAAGCAAGGGATAAATTAAGCGCATACATTATCCTAAGTAAAAGGCGCCCACGCTTGGCCTATTTACACAAGCATAAGAACTAACCCTATGGATTTCATGATGCAATTTGGTAGTTTCCAACTATAGAGTTTTGGGTTGACATTTTGAAATTAATGTGATATGTACCAGGCTACAAGATGGCTTTAACTTTTACAGCTGGAAAGCATGAAATCAAATCGAAAACCCTAAGGGTTTTGATGTTCCCTCATTTTCATTCTGAGTATTGTTGCTGCATTAATTTGGTTCTGCGAAGAAGTGAAGGGGAGAGAGGGAGAGCCGAGCTCTGGTAAGACCTAGAACTTCCATTCCTCTTTTATGACTCCATTGGTTATGCCTCTATTGTGTCATGGTTGGGCCTACAATCAGAGTTGGAGTCATTTTATGTGTGTTCTTTCATTGATTTGGTAAACCCTTTAGGTTCTGTATATGCCACTTTTAGTTGTTTAAAAACGGTCTCCCTTTGACCTTGGAGTCCAAAGGGGACTGTGGAGTCGATAGGGGAGGTTCTGTCTATGGAACTTTCATTATAATGATGATTATAATTGTGGAGGCTTAACATTATGAAAATAAACAATAAATATGAGTCACATAATTCTCAACTAAATGAAGTTTGTGAGGATTAGCGAGGTGGGGGACGCATAATTTTCATTTGAGGATTGACGGTGATGAAATTTATGAAACGAACTAGTGAATTTTTATGAGATGACAATTATAGAATTGGTGTTATTTGAAAAACATGATGTACTTGGTTTGACATGGTTAAATTTTCAAGGGAGACGTAAGGGGAAAAGGATGTTGCACCTTGTGAAACTAGTAATAGGTATGAGGCAGAGCTTTGGCGTTACTAAATGACTGAGGTGTAATAAGTAAATGATATACTAGGGCTTGCGTGATATCGTTGTCGTGTTGCACCAATTCACAACCATGTCGGTGTTATAATCAACCAAATGTAGGCCACATGATTTAGTCCATAGAGCAAGTTTTGACAATGCCTACAAATATTCCCTTTCGACCAAAACCGAATCATTTTCCCAATCCATTGTACCATAGGAAATGGTACCAAGAGCAAAGTGATCTCACCATATGTTAGTCTCCACACACTCCCCTATACAAAATTTAGAAACATGGAAAGGTTGATGGGCAAGGTTTGGGTTAGATTAATCCTCAAGGACCTTAGGAAAAGGGCAGGAAATAAAAAGGTCAACCTTCTAGAGGGAATCCTTGAAGTAATGAACAAGTTGAATGTTGCATGAATTTGTTGAAACCCTATTTCTTAATTTTTAGTGTTTAGGAAAGGGGCTTCACTTGGTTGACCAATATCATATCATGTTCATTCTCATGTATAGGGGGATGTAGACTATGTGGATTGATAGGTAGTAGGGTATTAAAAAAAGTGTCTAATTAAAATAGGGATTTTTTAATGACACTCAACAAAAATATTTGGATAACTACTTATCAATATGTAATGAAATTAAAAATATGGTTTAATATACCGCTATTAAATATGTAATGAAATTAAAAATATTGTTTAATATCCCACTAATAAACATTCTATGGAATATGTGTGTGTGTCTAATGGTTATAATTCAATTTTAGCATCTTATAAAATTAGAAATATTATTTAACTATGCCAATAGGCGTTTATAACTTAGAATTTTGGGTGGACTACCATCTATGTTTTTTCATCTATGGACGAGAACGAGACAAGTGTACTATCGATATTGACTCTATGGTCTTAGGTCAAAATTCATAATTAATAATATCGAAAAAAATAAAAAATAACTTAGTTAACATGTGCTAAGCACAGTTCGTGATAATTGAAAAAAATAAACTTCAACTTCAACCTGATAATTAAAAGTCCAATCACGATGACACAACTATTCCATTAATAGATACAACTATTAGATTAACCTCAATGATGATGCAAACAACTTTAGATTAACTTCAATTCCAATCATGACTTTTACTTGAATTTCAATAGTTTATATATTAACTTTTAAATTAACTATTAGAGACAAATGTTAGCTTAAATCCACTGATTCTACAACTATTAACTTCACTTCAACTCTAATCACGGTTATATTGGATAACTATTAGATATAACTATTAGCTTAGCTCCAATAACTCTACAACTATTAGCTTAACTTCAACTCTAATCGTAGTTATATTGGATAACTATTAGATTAATTATTAGGTTAATTCCAATCATGATACAACAATTAAATTAAATTTAGATGAACTGGTAGTTAAAGCGTGGTAATAAAAAAACCATAAGATGAACGTGTAGTTGTAATCCAATGACTCCATGTCTTATCCTAAGAAGTCAAACTTCAATATATTGAAACCAGGCGTTACCCAATAAGATTTCCATTTGGCAGCATAACATCATGAGAACAATCGGTTAGGTAATGTGCTCTGAGGGTGATAGGCTCAATGCAAAATATAAATATGAATAAGAAGGGGTCAGAGTTTTCAAAAGTGTTTATTTTTCATTCAACCTTATATCTCACTCAAGTGGAATCCAAAACTGGTGGGGTTGCGGTACAAACGCTGAACGAAAAACTGGTGTAGAATTTTGTTGAGTGGAAGCGAAATGAAATACTAGTAACTCTTCCATCCATACACCACCTTGGTCTTTGTGTATTTTGTTTTGATATATCCCAAAAATATGACACATGTTGTTATCAGATTCAATTTTAAAAGTGCTAATATTGGTGTGGTGTAGGTGTATAGCAAAATATTTGTTGCAAAAAAGCAAATGAAATATTAGAGTCCAAATTTCGCCATATGCAACATTAAAAAATCAGACTAGTTTACTTATGTAGTAATTTTTTGATCTTGGAATTCCATTGTATGCAAAGTTCAGGTTTTCCTTGTTCTCTAAGAATTTGAATTAGTTTTTGACAATATGGTTGATCTTCACATATTTCAATTATTTTTTGAGTAGTGGTTTGATCAAGAATTGGATGACAGTCTAATGACATGTTACATTTTGAATTTTTCTCCGACAAAACTGTAGAAACATTTACATCCTGCAACAAAGATGAATGATAATTTTTAGATCCAATTTTATTCTTCTCTTCAAAATCTAGAAAAATTGGTCTCTCAATCGCTTAATATATACTTTGGAATAGAATAACAGTGGAAAAAATATTATTTTCTTCTCTATTAATTCATGGTTTCCAGTTCATAGATGTGATGCGCTCTCTAATCGACGAAGGCCTAAGGCCTAGGAGAATTTGTTAACTCATTGATTGTTGGAATGGGCATGATTTGGTTGTTGCTTTGCGTATGAATACTGAGAGTTTTCATGTGTAGTTATTTTTAACTGTCTATTGAACAACAACAATATCTCATTGGCTAACAAGTCTTTTATGTAAATTGATGGTTGAATTATTAATAGGGGACATAATTGCAATAATATTTAGCACAAAAATATTGTAGGATATATGTGCATTTTCTCTAATCTCTCAATTCGAAAGGCCCTCAAGCCATACCATTGTTAGCATATATGTCCAACATATTGAACGCATTGATAATGTCTATCTAAAGAAGAGCTTGCATTGGGTTTTCAGAGCAATGGAGGATTGCATATCAAGATTGGCAGCCATTTGTGCAATGGTGATTCCCATGTTAGCGATGATTATATTACTCGCAAGTGTTAGAGCCGTTTTAATACTCCAAAAATTCGTAAAAATTGAAAATTTTTCATATGACATAAAATGTTTGCAGTCATCACTATTGAGGAACAATTAACTATTAACGGTTAACCTAAACTATTTTAAACTAGAACTTATTCTTTTGTTAATCTCTAGTTCTGCATACTTATTTGTTTGTTTTCATAATTCATTGTTCAAGATTTGATTTAGTAGTTTATGATTTGGAACAACAGGAAATGAAACATCTGTTTAATTACTAGTGCTAAGTTTGTTTTACTGTTTTGTGAAAATATGAAGGAACTTTAGCTGAGATTGAGGCTTACTTAGCATTTTAGCTAATCCAGTGAAGTGATGCTTCTTTTACAGGTCTTTTACAGGTAAGACGTTTTGTCACCAGTTTCTAGAACGAGATTATTATCTCAACTAGCATAAAATATAATGTTAGTAAATTTATTTATTTTATAGCTTTGGTCAATAAATGAGGTATCATTGATTTGTATACTTATGTTCTAAATAATTTCTGGTAAACATAAGTGTAGTAAAATGAACATAGTCCAGCTGCTATTCCATTTTTCTATATTTATAACTTGTTCATTTAATTTCATCAACATTCAAATTAGGTAAACTTCGAAAACCTAAATCTAGATATAGTCATAAATATCATGGTTGTCACTTCACACTTGGAAATAAAACCTAGTGCATAGACAGTTTGCTAACGGTTCTAGTACTTACTAACTAGAAATGTAATAACACAAATTTTATATCTTTAAACTATAGTATTTATGCTTTCTATGTAAGAATAAAAGGATTATTTTATATAAAAACTATCCAACTTAACCCTTGTATTACCTCCATTTCACTAGGGGGTAAACAAATCTAAGTTTTAATACCTAGACTGCCAAGCTTTACATCTTCCTATGTTTGCAAACTCACATACATAAAGGATTAAGTCTTTTATGAGTTCTTTTTACAATTCTATGATTTCTCACAAAGTGTTATTGTTATGCTATCCAATAATAAAGAAATCGTTACGCAAGTGTTTATCCATTTCCAAATATTATAAGACATGAGTTAAACCCTAGTGTGTATAATTATCACCTCCATACATTATTCTTTAGGGTCATAATAATGAACATTTATAATGTCACGATATTGTGAGTTAAGACAAAGGTTTTTAACCATAGTTTTGTTATAAAATGCTATTTTATGTAGGTTGCTCCAAAGAGATCTTGAACTATAATACAAACCCACATTTCTAAAATAATTTAGCTGTCACGTCGTCGAAGCTCGATGCTTGAGTTTGTTGACTTAAGGTTCAGTATAAAACTATCCTAAAACCCTAAAATTCACATTTTGTCTTGTCTCTGCTATGGAGTGGAAATGCTGTAGGTTCATGGCCGTAAGGATTGTCTTCATTCCTTAATCCGTTCAAGTACAGGACTTCCGTATGCCATTTTGAGTTCTTCTGCAAGTAGGGTCTTACGTGGCCACCATTTTCTTCTGTGTAGGAGCTATCCATCGCAATTACCATAACTCTGTATGTGCTACCCTTTGTTGTTACCTTGCCTCTGCAAGTGTATGCTTCAAGCACCGGTGCAGTGAATGTGAGCACGACTCTTAAGCTGTTGTAGTGTGGTTTTGACTGTCGATTTGAGTGTTCTGGTTGAGTGTAGGGTTTTACTGTCTTCACTACCTGATTTCTACTATGTGAGTTTTTACTCTATCTCATCGTGGTTTTGGTTTTCAACCTGGCACATTTTGTGTTGGGGTTTTCTTGGAAAACCTTCCATTGTTACTCGGTGTAATTTTTTCTGGTGGCTAGTGTCTGTTCTTGCTACCAGTAAGAGGCCAAGGTCAAATCCTTCAGGTGAGAAATTTTCTTTATAAATCATACTATTCTTCAATTGTTTATAAACTAATTCTCTTTGTCATTGTATAAATTTTCTCATTTAGAGTTTTATTAAACTTGTGCAGGTTTTTAAGTGAAAGCTTGGTGCTAGAATACGCCATAACAACTCCACTCAGAGAGTCTAGGCTTCATGTCTATCCTAGTAAGCCTCAGTCTCGCCTGAGGTTCTCCTACACTGGTTGTATGGTGTTTATGTTGATACTTCCTACTTGGTTCTTGGGTTCTGCTCGGCCGTGGTTACATGGTGATTTTTTTTGTTTTGAAAGGCCATGCGGTCGAGACCGTGATATGTGGTTTACGAAAACCTTGAAGCCCTAGAGGCTGTATTGTGATGGAATTATTTTGGGGCTTTCACGGTCATGACTTGAAAAGAAATTATGGGCCTTCTCAGTTGTAGTTTTTATTTTATTTTATTTTAGAGTATATTTTTGTTTTTACAGGCTTTTAAGCCATGACTTTGTTGTAAAAAGTCCATTAGGTTGTAACTAATATAGTTTCAGTAAAGGTTAGGGTTTAAATGCTATTTCTATTTTAATTAAGCTCGAACCTTATTGTTTTGTACTTATATACTTGATAATATTTAAAGTTAATGTGGTTTTAAGAAGATGATGGCAGGTTGTAGATTTAACTGTTTTGGTTTATTTTTCAATTCTTTTTAAATAATCCTAAACAGAAATATCGTTACCGTAATTGTTATTTGTTTGATTATGTTTTAAAAGAGAACGAAATATTTAGATAGTTGGTTTTTAGAACATAATTGATTTTACTGTCAGTAACAATTACTTCCGTAAATAGATAGAACAAAGGTTGATTATACCACCTAAGTCCTTACTGTATTTTTCTAGGTTAAAATAATTGAAAGGGCTTTATTTAATTTATCTCAGTTTATAATTACCATACAGTTTTAATACTTTTTCTTGTAGAAAATGTATTTAATTTTGGTAGATTTATCTATTAGATAATTAGGGTTATACAAATGAAGAAATGTATGCCTAAATCAGTTTATGGTTGAATTCATAAAAACCTTCTGATAGTCTGCTAGTAAAGAGAAGGTAATGATATTCATGATTTTGACAATTTATTTAATATAGGTTTTATTTGTAAAACCCTAATTAATTTTAAATTATTACATAGTTAGTATTTGATTATAATGTTATTCTAGTTTCGTTTTACTTAGGTTAATGATGAAATTATCTTAGTAAATTTCTAGCCATATTTACTGTTCCTTTATGTTAACCCTGCTTATTTACTTTCTGTTTTTACAATATCTTTTAATTCCTATAATAATAAATTCATAGTAAATAATCTATCTACTCTGTAAGTAAATACACAGACTAAGTATATATGTATTTTTAAATCTTCCCTAGATACAGGTTTGTTTATACTATGACATTGTACTTTGTCTAAGTAAAAAAATTGGAATAGAAAAGAATACATACTTATGATTAACTCTTATGAAATCTGTAAAAAGGTAATAAAACACATCCATGCATTCTTCATTCGATTCTCTATCTAAATTTAATCTAATCTACTGTACTAGAGTACTACCTTGAAAAAGGTGTGGAAAAATACAGTTAGGTATTTTTTAATCTATCAGTGAATCTAGAAATTCTTCTAATCATTTACCCTAATTTATATCTAAACCAGCATTTGAATATCTTTTGATAGTAAAATATTCCATTCACTAATCCTAACATCAATAGAATAGAAGCATAACACATTATTGCTTAAACTCACTCCTTCATATTGTAAATATGCAATTAGAAAACTAGATAAATCATGTAGAACCTGAAAATGTAGAAGAGGTGACAACAACTTATGGAACTTGTTCCTCCCAACCAACTCCTGGAGAAAGCTGAACTGCAAATCTTAGGACCCCTGAGCTTGTCTCCTGGTCCACCTAGTAGAAGTACTGGGTGAGAGATGTAGTTTAGTAATCCTTTGTAACTCTAGTGAGTGTTCAACAGTAAATCTATTCTGCATGCAGAACTCAACTTAGAATAGCTACACTAGTTCATATATTCATCACGTTTCAATCAAAACAAACTTCAGCTAGTCCCCTCCATCAAATTTTCTTGTGCACTTCATTCACTCAAAATGTTTACAAATCAAGAATGAGAAGCCTCAGCTGTCTTCAATGGGAAATTTTATTAGTATGCCTAGGTCTTTTGGGTCAGTTTTCACTTAATGAGCCACCTTCTCGTGTTCCACTTTCTTGGGGAACATGAACATAGAAATAGGGATGTTACCTCTTGCAACATCTAGAAGTATTTTTAGGATGCTTCCAAGTGTGAATCTTCTCTCAACCCAGACTACTCCACCAAGTGACCAGTAAAACACTCATTTAACAACTTCCTTAAGTTGTTGTCTCATCTTTCATTTATTAATTAATAAAATATTCAGTAATTACATTCAATTATCCTTGACCCCACTTGGTCATTAATTACAAACTTTATAATAAAATATAACATAATGTTTCTTAAAACATAAAATGTTTTGCAATTTGGGGCATGTGACATACACACCCCCTTAAATTATAATATCATCCTTGATGTTATTTATTTTTCATCCTCAGAATTTCCCTGGAACAGAATTGGATATACAACCCGCATACGATTCTTCAATTCTCAGGTGGATTCTTCTGGACTAAGGTGCTTCCATTGCACATTCACCTAAGTGTGATTCTAAAGCAAGATCTGCCTCCTTTCAAGGATACAATCCGGTTCCACCAAAAAATATCCTTCGGGTTCCACCTACATATCATTCCAGTTTATAACATGAGTAGCATCGTGTACATATTTTTTTAACACAGAAATATGAAAAACATTATGAACCTTCAAATTTGGCGGTAAAGCCAATTGATATGCCACCTGTCCTATTCTAGACAGTATCTCAAAAGTTCTGCAATATCAGGGTGCTAACTTAGAACAACTTTCTAATCTCAGAGAACTCTTTTTAGGCCTTACCTTAATAAATACATGTTCACCAACATGGAACTATTTTTGAGTTCATTTAAGGTATGTCTTGTGCAACTTTCAAGTTACCTTGCACCTGTTTTACAATTAACTCCATCTATTTTAGTAGTTTAGGTCCTAATACTAACCTGTCAACTGGGTTACTCCATGAGATGGGGGTATTGCACTTCCTACCATACAAAATTTCAAATGGACTATATCTTACTAAAGCTTGGTAGTGATTGTTGTAAGCAAACTCTACCATGTGTAAGTAATCTTCCCATTTACCTGGTTGTTCCTTAACATACATTCTAAGCATATCTTTTAACACTTGATTCACTATTTCAGTTTGTCCATCCGTCTGGGGATGAAAAGAAGTACTAAAATTTAAAGTAGTATTCGGTCCTTTAAACAAAGACTTCGAAAAATTGCCCGTAAACTTAGGGTCTTTGTATGAACTTATTACTTTCAGTATCCTATGTAAACAAAATATTTGCTTCATGAATATATCAGCAATATTAGCAGCTTTGTAAGTGGTTTTTACAGGTGTAAAATGAGCTGTTTTACTAATTTTATCAACAAATACCATTATCGAGTCATTCATTTCTAGGTAGACCTGTAATAAAATCAAGACTGATTATTTCCCACTTCCATCTAGGGATAGTTAATGGCTGAGGTAATCCGGATGGATGCTGGTGTTTAGTATTAACTTGTTGACATTCAAAACACTTGGCAATGTATTCTGCCATTTCATTCTTCATGTTTGGCCAAAAATAATCCTTCCGCAACATGGTTATAGTCTTCTGATAACCAAGATGTCCTGAGTAAGGAGTCTTATGAATTTCATATTAAATCAGTAGCTTAATCTTGAGTACATTAGGTATATACAACCTATCTTTATATAATAATAATCCCTTTTCGTTTAGACTATGCCCTGTACTTAACTTTCAGTTAAATTGTCTGTTACTTTTGCTTGTAATTTCTGATAGTTTTCATGCAATCTCACTCCTTCCTCTAGCTGTTCTTCTAAATCTGTTTTATAGGTGTTGATTGCTGCTACTTAGAGCATCAACAACCTTATTTTTTTTCCCTTAATATGTTGGATTTCAAAATCATACTCGCTAAGGAAAGCTAGCCACCTAGCTTGCCTTGCGTTTAAGTTAGGTTGATCCAACAAATATTTTAATCCTTTATTATCTGTCATTAATATAAATTTTCTTTCGATTAAGTGATGGCGCCACATCTTCAAGGCATGTATCATGGCAACCAACTCTAAATCGTAGGTTGCATAGTTTTTCTCATGAATCTTAAGCTTCCTAGAATCATATGCAATTACGTGTCCTTCTTGAGTTAAAACTCCACCTAGACCGTCTTTGCATGCATCAGTACATACTATAAAGTCTTTATTAGGATCATCAATTCTTAAGATTGGTGCAGTAGTTAGTAATGTTTTTAACTTTTTAAAACTATCTTTGCACTTTTGACTCCAGTCGAATTTATTCCCTTTCTTCTGTAAAGAAGTTATGGGATTTTCAATTCTTGAAAACCCTTCAATGAATCTTCAATAATAGCCAGTAATTCCCATGAATGACCCTACGTTAGTTACATCCTTTTGGACTGGCCATTCTTCGATTGTTTTTATTTTTTCTGGATCAACCGAGATCCCTTCTTTAGTTACTACATGACCCATGTATTATATTTTATCCTTAAAGAAATCACACTTACTAAATTTTGCATAAAGCTGATGTTTTTGCAATTCTTGTAAAACAAATTTTAAGTGCTCCTAATGTTCATCTTTAGACTTAGAATAAATTAGAATGTCGTCAATGAATACCACCACTAACTTATCAAGGTACTTATGCAATACATTATTCATTAGAAACATGAAGACAATTGAGGCATTAGTAAGCTCAAATGGCATAACAACAAACTCATAGTGACCATATTTGGTCCTAAAAGCTATTTGAAAAATGTCTTCATCTTTGATTCGGACCTGGTGATAACCAGATCGAAAATACAGTCGCTCAATGTAGATGATCAAACAGATCATCAATGCGGGGCAACACATATCTATTTTTAATGGTCATTTTATTAAATTGACGGTAATCTATACATAAACGTAGAGTACCGTTCTTCTTTTTAACGAAAATAACAGGTGCTCCCCAAGGAGACACACTGAGTCTGATAAAATTCTTATCAATAAGTTCTTTTAAATGTGATTTTAATTCATTTAAATCCAATATATTCATCCGATAAGGGGCTTTTCAACTAGGCACAGCACCAGGTACCAACTCAATAGTGAAGTATAACTCCCTCTTCGGAGGCAGTCCCAGAGTTTCTTCCAAAAATACATCTGAATACCCCCTCGGGATTGGAATGTCTTCCAGTTTTAATTTATCCTTGTTATTAGTATGTTCTTCTTTAATTGCAGTTACAGCAAAGGCTTTACAACCCTTCCAGACAACTCTCTTTAATTGCAAAGCAGAGATCTATCTGATCATTGTTTTCCTAGGGATTCCTCTTATGTTTAATGTTTCTCCTTCATTATTTATGCAAGTAAAAGTTTTATCGAAACAGTTCAGAATTACCCTATGATGTTCTAACCAGTCCATACCAATTAACATATCATAAGAACCTAAAGTAAGTACATTAAGCTTCACATAGGTTTCAAACTGATCCATGTTTACAGTACAATCCTTTACAAAACAAATCACTTTTATTTTTGCACTAGTATCCAGCTGAAGTAACCATGAATTTGCAAATTTTTCTACTAATAACTTGCATTTTTCTACTAAATCAGGAGAAATATAACTTAAGCTAGCCCCTGGGTCAATTAAAATAGATATAGGTGTTTGATTCAACTTACTTTCCACTTCCACCATGGAAGTTTGATAATCCGCCTACCTGTTTTCTAGTGCTGTGTTGATCCTGGGCATTGTCCTTGCTAGATCACCAACAGTCATCTCCTCTTGCACCGTATGTATGTTGATGACAATATTCTTCCGGTTGGGGCAAACTAATGCATAATGAGGACCATTACTTTCCCAAAATTTTACGGGTTCTTTTCATTCATTATTCTTGGTGTAATTACTGTGATTATTAACAGGTTCTTTATTTCTAGGACCATTTGGGTTTAAATATGAATTACCTTCATTCCATTGGAAATTCTTATTAGGAAAATTATGTTTGTTATTATTCCTAAAACTACGGTTAGGTACGAAACCTTTCTTCTTCTGTTCAAAATTAGTATATCTTTTAACCTTCCAGTTGTACATACTTTCCTTTTTGCAGTTCTACTCATAGAAAAAATTATCCTTTCGCATAGCCTCCTCTAAGGTTTTTGGATTATCGTATTCAATTTGTATTTTATGTGAAAAGGTAAACAACTTAGAAACCGTTGTACCTTAGGATTCTCATCCACAATGTAAGGCACATGTCGAAGCAGACTTAAAAATTTATTATTTAATTGTTTCATGTTCATTGTTCCCAGCTTTAATTCATAAAACTCCTTAGCTCGCTCTTCATAGTATTGTTCTGAAAAGAACTTATTTTTAAAATATTTCTTAAAGGTACTCCAGTTAATGTCATTTTCCCTAATACCTTTTACTCGTTTTAGGTCTTGCCACCAAATATCTGCCTTCCTAGTTAGGTTGTAAATGGCCATTCTTTCTTTTAGATGATTTGAGTAATTATAAATTTGAAAATACTTCTTCATGCTAGACAACCATGATTCAGCCTCTTCTCCTTTATCAGTTTCACCATGAAAAGTTGGTGGTTTTATTTTCTTAAATTCTCCTGAAATTTTTTCGTAAGGCTTAAATTTTGTTTTTCTTGAATGATGATTATATTCTCTACTATCACTATTATATTGATAATTCTTCCTATTTGGATCACCATAGATATCAGAGGACGAACTACTTTCGATTTTACACTATTTAGACTTTTTTCTTTTGTGTTGGTGGCACATATCTTCAAATCCTGTATGTTTCTCTTTTTTTTCATTCTAAAATTTTTTCATCAAGATCTGATTAAGATCCTCCTGAGCTCTCAAAATTATTTCATTTTCCTTTTTGATTGTTTCCATCTCAGTTCTAAAATATTTAACCATTTGTAATAATTCTGAAGATTTATTAGTTATTTCTTCCTAAACTAGTTCTCTTCTAGAATAACTTCGTTCATTAAATAGGGACTCTTCATCTGCATATTGCTCGAGTCTTTCCATACTTGCAGTTTAGCTCAGAAACATTTTCTGGAAATAACATTTCAAAAAGAAAATAATAATAATTAGTATGCATGCATTTAATCTACTGTTTATCTATATAGGTATAGCCTCATTCAAGCCTAGTGTTTGAACTTGTGCTCTGATACCACATGTAATACTCCAAAAATTTGTAAAAATTTAAAATTTTTCATATGACATAAAATGTTTGCAGTCGTCACTACTGAGGAACAATTAACTATGAATGGTTAACCTAAATAGTTTTAAACTAGAACTGATTCTTTTGTTAATCTCTAGTTCTACATACTTATTTGTTTGTTTTCATAATTCATTGTTAAGGATTTGATTTAGCAGGTTATGATTTGGAACAACAAGAATTGAAACATATGTTTAATTACTAGAACTAAGTTTGTTTTACTATTTTGTGAAAATATGAAGAAACTTAAGTTGAGATCGAGGCTTACTTAGCATTTTAGCTAATACAGTGAAGTGATGCTTCTTTTATAGGTCCTTTACAGGTAAGACGTTTTGTCACCAGTTTCGAGAACGGGATTATTATCTCAACAAGCATAAAATATAATGCTAGTAAATTTATTTATTTTAAAGATTTGAGCAATAAATGAGGTATTGTTGATTTGTATATCTATGTTCTAAATAGTTTCTGGTAAACATAAGTGTTAGTAAATTGAACATAGTCCAGATGCTCTTCCATTTCTCTATATTTATAAATTATTCATTTAATTTTTATCAACATTCAAATTACATAAACTTAGAAAACGTAAATATAGATATAGTCATAAATATCATGGTTGTCATTCACACCTGGAAATAAAACCTAGTGCATAGCCAGTTTGTTAACGGTTCTAGTACTTACTAACTAGAAATGTAATAACACAAATTTTATATCTTTAAACTATAGTATTATTTCTTTCCGTGTAAGAATAAAAGGATTATTTTTATAAAAAATTTCCAACTTAACCCTCGTATGTTCTCCATTCCACCAGGGGGTAAACAAATCTAAGTTTTAATACCTAGACTAACAAGCTTTACATCTTCCTATGTTTACACACTCACATACATAAAGGATTAAGTCTTTTATGAGTTCTTTTTACAATTCTATGATTTCTCACAAAGTGTTATTGTTATGCTAACCAATAATAAATAAATATTTACACAAGTGTTTACCCATTTCCAAAGATTATAAGACATGAGTTAAACCCTAGTGTGTATAATTATCACCTCCATACATTATTCTTTAGGGTTATAATAATGCACATTTAGAATGTCACTATATTGTGATTTAAGGCAAAGGTTTTGAACCATAGTTTTGTTATCAAATGCTATTTTATGCAGGCTGCTCCAAAGAGATCTTGAACTATAATACAAACCCACATTTCTCAAATAATTTAGCTTCCATGTGGTCGAAGATCGATGGTTGAGTTTGTTGACTTAAGGTTCATTATAAAACTATCCTAAAACCCTAAAATTTGCATTTTGTCTTGTTTCTGTTGTGGAGTGGAAATGTTGCAGGCTCATGGAGAAAGGCTTGTCTTCATTCCTTAATCCATTGGAGTACAGGCCTCTCCTATGCCATTCCGAGTTATTCTGGAAGGAGGGTCTTACGTGCCCACTGTTTTCTTCTGTGTAGGAGATATCCATTGCCATTACCATAACTCTGTAAGTGCTACCCTTCGTCGTTACCTTGCCTTTGCAAGTGTATCCTTCACGCACTAGTGAAGTGAATGTGAGCACGACTCTTGAGCTGTCATAGTGTGGTTTTGACTGTCGATTTGAGTGTTCTGGTTGAGTGTAGGGTTTTACTGTCTTCATCGCCCGATTTCTACTATGTGAGTTTTTACTCTGTCTCATTGTGGTTTTGGTTTTCGGCCTGGCACATTTCGTGTTGGGGTTTTCTTGATAGATCTTCCATCGTTGCTCGACGTAATGTTTTCTAGCGGCTAGGGTCTATTCTTGCTACCAGTAAGCAGCCGAGGTCAAATCCTTCATGTGAGAAATTTTCTTTATAAATCATACTATTCTTCAATTGTTTATAAACTAATTCTCTTTGTGATTGTATAATTTTTCTCATTTAGGGTTTTATTAAACTTGTGCAGGTTTTTAAGTGAAAGCTCGATGCTAGAATACGCCATAGCAACTCCACTCAGATATTCCAGGCTTCTTGTCTATCTTGGTAAGCCTCGGTCTCGCCTGAATTTCTCCTGCACTATTTGTATGGTGTTTATGTTGATACTTCCTACTTGGTTCTTGGGTTCTACTCAGCCGTGGTTACATGGTGATTTTTTTGTTTTGTTTTGGAAGGCCATGCGGCCAAGGCTATGATATGTGGTTTACGAAAACCTTGAAGCCCTAGAGGCTGTATTGTGATGGAATTCTTTTGGGGATTTCACGGTCGTGACTTGAAAATAAATTATGGTCCTTCTCAGTTGTAGTTTTTTTATTTTATTTTATTTCGGAGTATATTTTTGTTTTTATAGACTTTTAATCCACGACTTTGTTGGAAACAGGCCATTAGGTCGTAACTGATATAGTTTTAGTAAGGGTTAGGGTTTAAATGCTATTTCTATTTTAATTAAGCTCAAACCTTATTGTTTTGTACTTATATACTTGATAATATTTAAAGTTATTATGCTTTTAAGAAAGTGATGGCAGGTTGTAGATTTAACTGTTTTGGTTTATTTTTCAATTCTTTTTAAATAATCCTAAACAGAAATATTGTTACCGCAATTGTTATTTGTTTGATTATGTTTTAAAAGAGAACTAAATATTTAGATAGTTGGTTTTTAGAACAAAATTGATTTTACTGTCAGTAACAACTACTTCCGTAAATAGATAGAAGAAAGGTTGATTATACCACCTAAGTCCTTACTGTATTTTTCTGGGTTAAAATAATTGAAAGGGCTTTATTTAATTTATCTCAGTTTATAATTGCCATACAGTGTTAATACTTTTTCTTGTAGAAAATATATTTAATTTTGGTAGATTTATCTATTAGATAATTAGGGTTATACAAATGAAGAAATGTATGCCTAAATCAGTTTATGGTTGAATTCGTAAAATCCTTCTGCTAGTAAAAAGAAGGTAATGATATTCGTGATTTTGACATTTTATTTAATATAGGTTTTATTTATAAAACCTTAATTAATTTTAAATTATTACATAGTTAGTATTTGATTATAATGTTATTCTAGTTTTATTTTACTTAGGTTAATGATGAAATTATCTCAGTGAATTTCTAGCCATATGTATTGTTCCTTTGTGTTAACCCTGCTTATTTACTTTCTATTTTTATAATATATTTTAACTACTATAATAATAAACTCATAGTAAATAATATATCTACTCTGTAAGTAAATACAGAGACAGTATATATGTATTTTTAAATCTTCCCTAGATACAGGTTTGTTTATACTATGACACTGTACTTTGTCTAAGTAAAACATCTGGAATAGAAAAGAATACATACTTATGATTAACTCTTATGAAATATGTAAAAAGGTAATAAAACACATCCATGGGTTCTTCATTCGATTCTCTATCTAAATTTAATCTAACATACTGTACTAGAGTACTACCCTGAAAAATGTGTGGAAAAATACAGTTAGGTATTTTTTTAATTTATTAGTAAATCTGGAAATTCTTCTAATCATTTACCTTAATTTATATCTAAACCAGCATTTGACTATCTTTTCACAGTAAAATATTTCATTAACTAATCCTAACATCAGCAGAACAAAAGCATAACACATTATTGCTAATGCAATAATAGTTTATTAATTAACAAACATCCATGGTGTAAAGGTCTAACTGTCCATGTTTCGAATGGATCTAAACATTATATAAATTAACAACTCTAACTAGTCTAGATCCATCTAACAGTTCATACAACATTCCATAATTTCCAATTGATTTAAAATAGTATAACATATCACTTCTATTTGCAAGGATCCCTATCGTGCTTCATATTGCGGTGAAAGGTTTCTAATAGTGTTAGATTGCAGATAAAGAAATTATATTTAATCAATAAAATTATTTAAAGTTTGGGTCGGTCAAGGTTCGATCCACTCTAATACCACCAATTCTCTGGGAATTATTTTTGGAAAATGGGGGTGAACAAAACTTTCTCTTTTAATCAAGGAATATGTTAGTATTCATTTTAATTTATCATCGTGATTCAACATAGACTATTCCGCAATAAAAATGCACACAACCCATGCTCATGTCATATATTAAATTTATTCAATGTTTATAACATATTATCTATACAATATAAAAATATTAACAATTACACCATGAACAACAATTTAGTCGAACACGAGATAAACACATATTCTTGTGAAGAGACAATGATCAAAAGCTTAGCATGGATATGCAACTTATCTTAATAGAGGAGACGAGGCGATTAAGTAAATGATTTCGATGTTCTACCCAACCATCTCTCACTCTGTCTAGCATCCATTACATCCGTTGAAAGGCCACCTTCAAGCTGGAAGGAATCCATTAGGGCAAGGGATAAGGTTAACAAATAATTCACTAGGCAAATATGAACGGGAATTTCTGAGCTCCAAAGCTCGTTTGGGACCCTTCCCCCTTTTACAAGAAGATATCTTATTATCTTCATTTAGTTAACTTATTGCCTTGAGATAATTAATTTTTAACTTGTCTCAACTAATTAATTATTTTTTACTCATTATCTCTATATATTTATCTTAACTTAGCTCTAGCTAACCTAACTAGTTAGCTTTTCTTAGCTAACTTCACTTGGTTATCTTAACCTAATTTAACTTTAGCTTAGCTAACTTTAACTAGTTTAGCTTTATTTAATTTTAACTAATTTCAACATATTCACTTAAGATAAATATATAATCTCTAAGTGTAACTCAACTAATTAATTTATTTTTAATTTAACTCAAGATAATTACTTATCTTAGTCTTTAATCCAAGATAATTATTTATTTTAGTCTTTAACTCAAGATAATTACTTATCTTAACTTTAACTCAAGATAAGTACTTATCTTAATCTTTAACTCAAGATAATTAATGCTCTTAATTACGTCAATAGATGTTTTTATTTCAGATTTGGGGTGGACTACAACTTATGCTTTTTCATCTACGGACCAGGATGAGAAAAGTGTACTGTAGAGATTGATTCTATGGTAGTCTTTCAAAATTCGAAATAAGGCAATCTTTCAAAATTCGAAATAAAGAATTATAAAAAAATGAATATAAAAAATAACTAGTAGCTAGTTGATGAATGGATAAATGGTAGCAGTGCATGGATAACTCATAGTTGATGAAGGTCTAACCAACAGTTCATGGCATATAATTAGAAGAATGTGAGATAAAAAGAAAAAGAATATAAAAAATAATTGATAGTTGATAAATGGATAAAAGGAAGAATGTCGATGATAACATGTAACTAGACATGGATAACTCACACTTGAGCCCATTTAACTAGAAGAATATGAGGAGTAAAAAAAAAATCCACACAGTCTTCCATTTGATAACTATCTTTTAACCATTTCATCCCTATTGAGGTGATCCAACCACGAACTATGTGGATGTGCTAGTTTTAATTCAAGATTAGTTAAGCAGATAGGCGTATATATCTTAGAATTTTGGGGTGGAGTACCATCTATTCTTTTTCATCTACAAATGATAATGAGACAAGTATACTATCCAGATTGATTCTATGGATACAACTATCAGGTTAACTCCACTGATGATAACACTATTAGCTTAATATCAACTCCAATAATGACTTTTACTTGAACTCCAATTGTCGTTATATTAACTTTTAAATTTAACTATTAGATACAACTATTCTATTAATAGATACAACAATGAGCTTAAATCCATTCATGATACAACCATTAGCTTAACTTCAACTCCAATCATGACTTTTACTTGAAACGCAATTGCTGACATATTAACTTTTAAATTAACTATTATATACAACTATTAGCTTAACTCAAATGATTCTATAACTCTTATCATAAAACTTAAATTCTAATCACAGTTATATTAGATAACTATTAGCTAAATTTTAGATACAAATATTAGCTTAACTCCAATGACTTTACAACTATTAGTTTAACTTCAAGTGTAATCACTTAAGGATTACTCTAACTAATGTGCACTCGTGTAACAATCGAACTCCTAATAAAATCGTTTGGATTCCTAATAAACTCCTCTATAATAAACTCCTCTATTTGGGAATTATCTAGCTAATTATGGAAAAAGGTGTATATATCTTAGAATTTTGGGATGGAATACAATCTATGCTTTTTCAAAATTCATAATTAATCATTATAAAAAAAACTGAAAATAGCTCATGTGATAACTGCACTTTGTTGTAATTGGAAAAAAATAAATAAAAAATAAAAAATATCTCATTTGATAACTAAAATCAATGGCATGGAAATGTGTAGTCCATGTGATAGTAGAATTCCATCTAGCAGCTAGAAGTCGAGCTAATGTGCACAAGATTTATTCAAACTGCATTTTATAGTTGGGAGTTAAAGTAATTTGCAGTTCGTGTGGCAGACGAAATCCTAATAAACTCCTCTAAACTCCCAATAAATTCTTCTGAAGTCATGTGATAACTGCACTTAGTGGCATGGTAATGTGCACCTCATTTGATAGTGTTCTGATAGTCTAACTCCATCTAGCAATCAGGAGTAGAGTTAATGTGCATAAGGATTACTCGAACTCCATTTGGAAGCTACAAGTCGAGATAACTTGTAGTTGTTATATTAATTGCAATAGCTTTATATTAACTTTTAAATTAAATGTTAGATGCAACTATTAGCTTAACTTCAATGATGATTCAACTATGAGCTTAACTTCAACTATGAGTGTAACAACCACAAATTAAGTGTTTGTCATATTAGATTAACTATTAGATACAAGTAACCGACACATTATTTAGGAAAAAACATTATCAATGTGTCAAATATATACCACTGGGCGTATTTCGAACATATTAATCTTATTAATATGGTTGTTTCTAGTTACCTATCTTAATCTTTATCTCATGATCATTACGCATCTTAACTTTAACTCAAGATAATTTATCTTAGATTTAACTTTAGCTAATTTGACTAATTGTCTTAATTAGTATATTCTCGGTCTCTCTTGCCAAGACTAGGATATCAATGGCATCTCGACTAATTTCTTGACCTTTTTTATAAGCTTTTAGTACTAATTAGACTCCTTCTAATTGTTAAGTGTTAAGTCTTAGGTATTTGTTTGTGCCTTGCAACGACTATTTGTTTATTCGTGCCCCCACCTAGGACTCACCTTTAATCATTAAATTATGCATCACTTATAAACTTAAGTGTTGTCTCAGTTATTTTTATTGTTAAGTTATCATGGCATCAAGATGACACTCATCATCTACTCATGGCCACTTAACCATTCAACCTCTCCCCCTAGTGGATTCCACGCCCCTATCATTTTAGTTGAGTCAAGTCTTCAGTCTTCTTCAAGTCTATAATTCACAATACAACTTAGCAATTTACATTTATAGTTATAGAGTTTTACCTATGGAGCCTCCGCTTTCTCCCTTGAGTGAGTAGAGTACAAAATTTTACTTTCGGTTACAAATATAGGGGCATAGAGGAGGGATATTACATAAAATAGAAAATAATATTGATAAACATAAAGCTACAATATTACCCCTAAATAATGGAGTAGTTGCAAAAAATCATCCTTAAACATTGTACTTTAACATAAGCAATAATTAATAAAATTGACATACATGCAAGGTCCTCAATTTGATGAAGGTTGCAATATGAAAACTGCTCACGACAAAGAAAAGAGTCATGCATACCTTAAAACAACTCGAAAATAATTCTAAGTAGGTGAGCATGTATTTGTCAAGGTAAACCCAAAAAGAGCTCCTTTAAGTTGGGGAGTTGTGCTAAATTAGCACCCAGGTATTGTGGACCATTCAAAATATTGGCAAGAGTTGGACCAATGGCATATCAGTTATCTTTTCCACCTAATCTTAGAATACATAATGTATTTCATATTTCCATATTGAAAAGTATGTTCACAATGCTAGTCACGTGATAGACTGGATTATTATTCAGGTAGAACCCGAAGGATATTTTCAGGTGGAACCATACTATATTATCGGCATGAGGGAAATGTTTCTCTAGTATCACACCATTGGATAGGTAAAGGTGCAATGGAAGCACCTCAGTCCAGATGAAGCAACTTGAGAATTGGACAGTCATAAGCGGGATGCATATCCAACTCTGTTTTAGGAAGACTCTAAATAAACTTAAGCAACATCGACTACGCTGTTGAACTAAAGGGGGGGTGTTTGTAACCCACCTAAAACTAGAAAATAAATATTTTTATTTATTTTAATAAAACATTATGTTAAAAGTTATTGTAAGTTTTTATGACCAAGTTGGTCAAGGATAACTATAATTGAATATTTATTTATTTAAATAATTAAATGGAGAGACAACTATCCAAAGGAGACTGTTGAAAGAGTGTTAAATGACCCACTAGGAAGAATGAGCAGTTGTAGAAGGATAAATGACAAGTGGAAGCACCAGCATTTCACTTTCTAGCTATTGTAGGAAGCAAAATCCCTAAAATTGTAGTCATGTTCACTTAGAGGAGGAACTGAGTAGGTTGGCTCATTTAATTTTAAAGCTGGCCAAAAGACCTAGGAAATATTATAAATACCATCGAATTGAGTAGGAGGTTCATTACATTCTATTCCAAGTGAATGAACCTTGTGACTGCTGCAAATTGAAAAGTCAGGCACACAAGGAATTCGATGAGGGGATAGCTAAAGTAAAATTGATGAGAGTTAAGTCTATGATTGAATGCTAAGTTGCAAATATTTTATGTGTGGGATGTTACAGAGCATCTTCGTCCTAGTGGTTCAGTGAACAGGCTCGAGAGTCCTAAAGCAAGTGATCTTGGCTACTTTCAGGAGACGGTTGGGAGGAATGGTCTCCTTTGGGTGTTTTTCCCCCTTCTGCAATTATCCAGGTTCTAAGATATTTTATCTATTATGTGTAATTTTATTTTATATCTATATTTGGAAGGTTATGAATGTTGATGGATTCTATAGCTAGTAACTGTTTTTAACTTAGAACAAGTTGAAGGAATTAAAGTTCTGTATATTGTCTTATGATGAATGCTATACTCTCTACAAAGTTTAATGGTAAATGTACCATAATGTATTTGCTCTATAAAAGAAAATATGTGGTTATTTTCTTATAATATTAAAATCAATTTTTTGAGTTCAGTATACTAAATTTTTCCTTAAGGTTCATTTGTTTACAGCCATAGGTTAGGATAACCTTGTTAACTAAAACAATACATTTATTTCATCCAATTCTTACTTAATATATTTCTAAAATCTTTAATTAAATTATTAAGCTGCTAACGTGAGTTTGAAAATTTATTTTGTTTTAAATATCACTTATCACTTAATATAAATAGGCTCACATAGGTAGAATAATATTATTTCTTCTTTCCAGCTCTCTGTCCGTCTAATAGACCTTAGAATCAGAGTTAAAGGAATCTTCCTATTCAGTTTGAAAAGTCTAGATTCACACAGAATTTAAACTATAGCTTAAAGGATTCAAACACACTTAAACAAGAATCAATTTAAAGCTCTATAGAGAATAAATATATATATATATATCTGAGTGTTAATTATTACATAAACATTATCTTCCATATATATATCTATCTGAGTGTTAATTATTACATAAACATTATCTTCCATATTTTAATTCATAAGTATAACTAACTAGAATTCCATTATTAAACCAGTTACAGGATAGAGGAAGTTGCACATAAATTATAACTTCTAAGTTAAAGAAAAAACGAGTCCATGGTTCAAACCCTGTAACTCATCGACAGACAAAGGGCATGTATACTACAATTAGGGTTTAAAAATATTAACGTTGAACGATAATAAAACATAGGATTTCTTTAACAAAGCCTTACAACTCAAACTATATTAGTTATATAAATAACAAACAAAACTTAAACGATGGCAAAGCTTCATTAACGAGCTTTACACAGTGGCCTCATGGCCCTAAAATCTTCATTGACAATCAGAGTAATAATCCAAAGAAGAAACCTTAACACCATTTTCCAGAATGCTATTGAAAAGTCGTTACATGTTGTAAGTCATTTTAGTTTTTCTACTGCAATATCCATTTTCAATTCTAACATTAGTACAACCATTGAGGAGAAAATGTAATAATGCGCACAACTCTATTCCACAAACACTGGCCTTACAACTTCATCACTTCACCCAAACAGTGAAATGATAATTCATATTTGAACATAGTGGTATCTACGTAAACAATTATCGATATGGTAGTGGCCTCACGACCCTAATTTCATCATTTTATAAAAATAATTGAAAACGGAGCAATGGCCTCATGGCCCTAACAATACACTTATCATCTACTTCAATAACTGAGTGCAGGAGAATACAAACGACCTTTCGGCCTTAAAAAGTTTTTACTAGCAAAACGAAACTACGGAGTCAAAAATCGAGACAACATTCAGGAATCAAATTGAGTGTGTAAATACAACAATAAATCCTTACGGGAGTTTCTTATAAAAATAAACATTTATAAGTTTCGGAGTGATAGTCCAACAATTGCTCAAACACTCCACAAAATAAGAACTTTGTCTTTTAAATCCATAGCAAGCTAAGTAAATACATTACAGTCCTTCAACTTCACGGTCAAGGAATACCTTTTACAAACCATTATTAAATGCCACAAGGTAGAACCAAGAAGGTTAAACCCCTAGGGTTTATGAGTTCACAAGCGCAGTGATCAACAATTGGAGTACGTGAACCATCATGTGGGCATTTAATGCCACTTGGTGTGATTTTTCAACCAAATCCTATAGTTCCAAGACCATCCCATATTCATTTTTCAATGCCATAACATTTTATGTTTTATGCTTGTAATATCGTATGATAAGAGCAATCTTTGTTCCTTTTGTTAAGTGCTTAGGCTCTTGCTTAGGAGTGGTTATGTATACTTAGCTTAGGATTTTGTTTTAGCTAGGTTGGTGTAACTTCTTGATAGTCAACACCTGCACAAAGGATACATAGAGTTTGCATTAGCCATAAATGCTAAGTAAGACCTGTAACCTATCTCCCTAGCATCTAACCAGGGTCAAGTATCATAAAAAAAAACACAACCAGCAAGCACAACAACTCTAATTGACGGAAAATAAACATGTCATTATTTCATAACTTGACGACAAGTAAAGTGGTGTCGTCATGACGACAAGTCGCATCATAATGTTGTCATAATATATCATTTATGTTCAATGGATAAAAGACTAAACACAAGTTAAGGATTGTATGGATTTATTTATCTTTCATATTATATAATTAGATCTTTATTTAATTTTTTTTATTTACGAATTTTGGAGATGTTACAATTGAATCGCTTGAGATTTGTATATGTACACGTTAGTTTTCTCTTACAAAAATGAATAATAATTTGAGGATGACGAGTTCTCAATAGTTGTTTGTTCCCAGATCCATTTGAAGCTGGAAGGAGTGATTTGTTCGCAAAGTAGGGTTGTTGACCGTTGGATCTTGAGCTGCTCGATATCCAACGATCATCAAGCCTGCTGCAGCCGCATTAGATGCTCTACAACATGTTAAATATTGCTTGCCTTTTTAGATGTTGAGCTGCTCGAGATCCAACGATTATCAAGCATGCTAAATATTGCTTGCCTTTGTCTATGAAGCCCTCTACACATGGGACTATTTTGACTTTCCAATATGAAATCAGGTGAATTTTATATGCTAAATCTGCACTAACTAATTTTTTTTTCTTTTGGAAGTAAGATTAATAATGGTAAGCTATCTACTCGACCATTTGCATTGGGGCCCATCTGACGCCGTCTGGTGATAGCTTACTCCGTTATCTTTCTGTGAAACCAAGAACAACAGATTTCAACACCTATTTTCACACCACCTGTGCTCCCTAATTCATCCATCCATAAATTTAGCCATGAAAAATCTTTTTTTTTAAGTGCAAGTTTGAAATTGTAAGTTTTGATTGGAACTTTTATGAAAATTACAAATGTATGTTTAGAACTGTATAATTTTAGTCAACTCCATAAAAATGAGTGGAAAGATCTAAAACATGGAACATTTTTACCAACTTATGTATCATTCATGATCACGGAGGTTAAAGTTTTAAACTAGCATACACACAGAACATTGGCGTTATCAAATCCATAACAATTGAATTTCAAATTACAAGTTTTTAGAACACAATTTCAGATTACCTTTAGATCGGTTCACTCTGTAGATTCAATTTGATTTGGTAAATTAGTATGCTTCATTATTGCATTTTACAGGAGTGTAATAATAATTTGAGTGTAATAATAGTTTGTTGTGGAATTAATTTACAAAAGATAACGAAGTAATTTATTACCCAACAGAGTCAAGTGGACACCGTGCAAATGATCGGGTAGATAGCTTACTCCATTACTAATATCCCATTAATAAACATACTACGAACATATAAATGTATAACACGTGTGTATTATATATATATATATATATATATATATATAATGCTTATCAATTCAGTTTTGATCACTCGCTCCAGCGAAGTCCAAGATTTGGCCATATTCGACTACCTCTTCCATCTCGAAGGCCATATCACCTCATGCTGGGTCCTCTTTTTTTTTTCAATTATGACAACTTCCTACCACTCACGTGGACTTGTATGAAAATGCCCATTAAATAAATCGGCGAATAACGGTTGTGCATATCCACTCGTCATCGAATCTGTCCAACTTGACTTACTCGGTATCTTTTTCTTTGCTTCACAATAATGGACATGTGAATTCCACCGAATTGTTTCAACTTCATTCTAGAATTAGGCTGAGCGCACTTTATATCAGTGTTGACCTCCAGGTCTTTGCCTGCACATGGCATACTTCATCTATAAATTCCATTCTGAGCCTCTCTGCATTAAGCAATATTCATAGATATACCTTGTCTGCTAATATGGAAGGCATGATAAGATGGTGCTGGTCTTCGATGCTCTTATTGTTCGTTGGCCTGCACCTCAATGTACTATCGATTTCCGGTGTCAATGGCGATCCTGATACGTTCATTTACGGTCTCTGCAACGTACACAAATACAACAATGGCAGTGATTATGAGAGCAACGTCAACACAGTACTCAAATATCTTGTGAACGCCGCTGCCCCGAGCGGCGGATTCGCCATATATTCATATGGCCAAGTCAACGGCCTTCTGCAATGCCGCGGCGACGTGTCTGAGCAGGACTGCAAGAAGTGTTCAGCTGCAGCCTCACGGATGGCTTATCAAGACTGCCCCAACGCCATTGGAGCGAGGATTCAGTTGGAATTCTGCTTCATTCGGTATGAGAATTACACGTTTGCCTCTGTTCTCGATACCAATGTCATCTTTGCTCTTGTGAATGTGAAGAGCAATGGTGGTATCCGAGCTTTCAATGAGACTCTCGGGAATCTGATGGAGAGTCTTGCAGGCAAAGCTCCCATAAAAGTGAATAGATTCGCCACTGGGTCATCGGTGGTGAACTCTTCCGTGACCATTTATGGATTGGAAATGTGCCAGAGAAGTCTTGCCGGCTCTGACTGTGGTGTTTGTTTGAAACAAGCAATTACTGCTATGAATAATTGTTGCTCTTCACAAGTTGGAGCTCAGGTGTATCTGGGCAGTTGCACTGTTCGCTTCGAGATATATCCCTTTTATACCGAAACCAACTACCTGCCATGAGAGAGAGAGACGGCCTCCCTGACTGACTGCTTCATCTTGAAATAAATAAAGGACGCAAAAGACTCTTACTGTACTGTCGTTGCAGAGCTTTTCATGCTCCTATGGTGAAGTTCAACGGTAAAGATATATCTATTATGAAAATATATCAAGGCAATCTGTGATCCCAAGTCTCGGTAAATTTGATGTTGTTTGCTCATAAATTTGATTACGTTTTTCTTATAATTTATGAAGACATTCCTAAAATATCTAGGAAAATACAAATTCAAATGAGATTTGGCTCAGAAAATGGGAGTAAGAACAAGATTATAGAACAGTCATTAACCTCTTTGATAGTTTATGTTGAAAGACAAACCTAAAATATGTAGGAAAATTTTAAATTCAAATGGGATTTCGCTCAAATCATATGATTGTATGAACAAGATTGAGTTTGTAACTCCAAATTCATCACTATATAGAGTAAATATGTTTATTTTGAAACTTTATAAGTTTCCTTAAATGATAAATTACTATCAAAATTCAACTTAATTTAATCATTTAATATATCAATTCAAGTACTTAGAATCCCAGTATACTCAGAGTTTATTCAAACATAGATTTATTTTCATATAAAGAAACAAATAAATAATTAAATATTTTGTTCTCTTTGAATTATAACCAATATAGATCTAAATCTTAGGTTCTATCAAGCTTCGAGAGGGATCAAATTTTTGGAGGTGTAAACCTCTTCTCAAGTATTGAGCTCAACTACAAGCCTGCTTTGATTCATATTTTTATTCAAGGTTGACATATAATATTTTTATTATTAATATTTAATACAATTTATGACATAATATTTTTTATTAATTTTTATTTTGTTAGGAAAGAACATTACAACATCTTCCTCATACATGGTTTTAAAACCATGTGCAAGGCCCTCCTAAAACAGTGGGCAAGGTCTTGCACATGGTACCATGGGTTGTTTACGAGGCCTTGCACATGGTTTTAAAACAATGTGCACCAGCAACATATTTTTGTGGATAATTCAATTTTTTATTTTTTATTATTTTGTTAAGTATGAGTATAACAACATATTCTCTATATTTGTGTTGTTTTTATGATTGACATTCTTTTTGGCTTATAATTAATTAATTATTTTTTTTTATTTTTTTTTGTTAGGTAGGAACATTACAATATCTACCCCATATAAAGTTTGTTTTTATGGCTGACATTTACATTTACATGAGTAAGGTTACATAAAGTTACAAAATCTCCCCCATACTAGGCTATAAAGTACCTCTCAACACAATGAATCGTATTGTGCATGGGTAATTCTGTTTAGCATTGTCATTCATTATTTTACAATTACATATATAGTGTATTACACAACTATACATACTTTCACAGAGGATAATGGAATTCAATCTCTATTTCTATTAAGCCAGTAGTTAATTCTTTCTATTAAGCCAATAGTTAATGAAGTAATTGTCATTTGATAGACATATTTCCCACCACCTCTATTACTAAGATTAATATGTTTGAAATAAGCCGAGAAGTATATATTTGACATATTGATTATGTTTTTTTACTGAAGAATGTGTCAATTACTTGAATCTAATAGTTAAGTTAATATAACAACCACTTAATTTATGGTTGTTAAGCTCATACTGATATCATCATTGAAGTTAAGCTAATAGTTGTATCTAATACTTAATTTAAAAGTGAATAAAAAGATTAGACTAAGCCTATTGCACATTAGCTCTACTCCCAAGTGCCAGATGGAATTCAATTGTCACATAAGTTGCACACTGGACATTACCTAACATAAGTGATTGTTCAATTGTCACATAAGTTGCACACTGCACATTAACTAACCTAAGTGATTGTTCTTGGTGCATGGTTTCATTGCAATCAAGGTAAACTTCTCATGCTAAGAGATAGAGTTCATCTAAATTTAATTTAATAGTTGTATGACTATTCGAATAATCGAATAGTTATCCAATATAACTATGATTAGAGTTGAAGTTAAGCTAATAGTTGTAAAATAATTGGAGTTAATCTAGAATATTTATCCAATATAACAATGATTAAAGTTGAAGTTAAACTAATAATTGTAAAACCATTGAAGTTAAGCTAATAGTTATATCTAATGGTTAATTTAAAAGTTAATATATTGGTAATTGCAATTCAAGTAAAAGTCATGATTGAAGTTGAAGTTAAGCTAATAGTTGTATCATCAATGTATTTAAGCTAATAAATGAATAGTTGTATCTAATAATCATATGTTAACTAATTTATTACTTTTTTTTTTAAATTGTTAATTATGAGTTAGACTAACATTTTTTAAAAAGAATTGAAAACTTAATTATATCTATATGGAAAACCTAAACATGTAATAAGAACTCTATATTAGCTAGATGCCCAACTACTAGATGCAGGAGTTTATTAGGACTTTGGAGGAGTTTATTACGAGTTTCAACTATTTTATTAGGAATTCGACTCTTACATGACTGCATTAGCTAGTCTCCTAAATGTCAAATGCACTTGGACTAAGCCTTAAGTTATTAGAGTCGAAGTTAAGCTAATAGTTGTATCTAATAGTTAAGCTAATAGTTATCCAATCTAACTGTGATTAGAGTTGAAGTTAAGATAGTGATTTTAAAATCATTGGATTTAAACTAATAGTTGTATCTAATATTCCATGGAGTTAAGCTGATAGTAGTATCTAATTTAATCCAATAGTTGAAGATTAATTTTAGTTGAAGATTAATTTTAATTCTTACAACTATCACTAACTGTACTTATCACATGTTAATTAAGCTATTTTTTTAATCTATTATTATTAATTTTTTAAACAATTAATTATTAATTTTGGCAGACACTTACGTTAGCTAGACTCCTAGATGCTAAATGCAGTTGGAATAGCCTTAAGTGATTAGAGTTGAAGTTAAGCTAATAGTTATATAATCATTGGAATTAAAGTAATCGTGTATCTAATAGTTAAGCTAATATTTATCCAATATAACTGTGATTAGAGTTAAAGTTAAGCTAATAGTTCTAGAATCATTGGAGTTAAGCTAATAGTTGTATCTAATAATCGATGGAGTTGAGCTTGTAGTTGTATCTAATAATAAAATAGTTGATTATTAATTTTAATTTTTACAACTATCACTAACTGTACTTATCACATGTTAATTAAGTTATTTTTCTTTTTTTTTTAAATTATTAATGATTAATTTTAAATGACAGCCATAGAATCAATCTAGATAGTACACTTGTCCCATTCTCGTTTAATCTTGCATGATGCCCATAGAATCAATCTAGACAGTACAGTTGTCTCACTGTCGTCCGTAAATGAAAAAGCATAGATGGTAGTCCACCCCAAAATTCTAACATATATAAATGGTATTCCACCCTAAAATTCTAACATATATAATCCCATCGATCACATGAAAATAAATCAAAGGCTGTTTAACCAAATCTTTATCCAAAAAAAAATGCATATGGGTTATGTCCAAGTAAATATCCACATAATCTGACTTGCTAAATTCAATCCCATCAATCAATTGAAGATAAATCAAAGGTCGTTTAACCAAATCTTTATCAAATAAATGCATATGGGTTATGTCCAAATATAGTAAAGTATGAATGGGAATGCACAACTTAAGAATTATTCATGTATCAATTATCAATTTTTTTTTATATTTTTCTCCAAAATAATATTTTTAATCTTGCTATTGATATAATAACCAATGATGAAATGGAATCCAGTTATTGATATAATAACCAATGATGAAATGGAGTTGGATGAAATTTGACATAAAAACTTATGAAAGGGCTAGTGCAAGCTAATGCTGGTCACTTCTTACACATTAGTTGCAATGGACTTTTGGAAAAATAAAGATATTAACCTAAAAAATCAATATTAGAGGTACCTACACAACTTTTTGGAATATGGTGTAAGAATATGAAACGTGGAAAATCAAATTACCTTCCAAAATATATAACTTTTATTTATGGAAACTAAGTATAAATCCCAAAAAACAAGGTTCTTCTAAGGTTGGCATGTTATTTTTTCCCTAAAAAATAATGAATATGTTTGCGTTGGTCCACTCGTTTGGTATGCAAATGGTGGAATTTTGTGAAAAAAATCATATAGAGCTATAGATAACAGGTGTGTCTAGTGGAGCGTTATTTTTCCATATTTATTTATGTTATATTTTTTATTTTTCAAATTAAGGAAGTCAGTGATGCCCTAAAATGACAAGGTCAAGCATTGGTCCACCACATCTTGGTCTTAAGATAGTCAATGAACGATATTTTTTTTTAGGATGTAGTTCTTTGTGTCTTCTTATGTGGGTTCTTTTCCGTTTTCTAAATAGGCGAGCCAATCAAAAGTTATAGCCAAAGCAAGTGGGCCTACCTTTTGTGGTAGATTGACGTTAGTCCATTTAAAATTAAATAAAAAATAGAAAAAAATAATAGATTTAAATAAAAATTACATATTTAGAATCTAGATACATAGTTACACAAGTGTGTGAATTTTCATTAGCAGTGGACAAGTGTGGCATATGCAAAATAATGCACGAAATAGGAGAAGTGGTACAAAACATGTTTTATGTCATAAGACAGTCCAAACCACTTGGTTTGGCAACCCAAACCTAAAACCAAACCAGCCAAATCATCCACCACATAGATTGGAAAAAAGGTGCACACTAAAATATCATGCATGTGCATAGTTTTAAATGTAACACGCATGCACTAGAAGTGCGCTCGCGCTTCTAAGTGCGTACGCATTCAAGATGCGTGCGCGCATCTGTTATGTTAAAACTTTGTTTTGATTTTATTTTCAATCATTTGTAATGGAATGATGACGAGGAGGAGGAGGCTGACAATGATGATGATGATGATGATGACTATGATGATGATGATGATGATGGCGATGACGATGATGATGAATAATGATGATGATGATGATGATGATGATTACGATGACTATGAATATGATGGTGATGATTATGATGATGATGATGATTACGATGATGAGGATGATAAAGGATGATGATGTTGATGGTGACGATGATGATGATGATGATGACCATGACGATGATGATGACTATGATGATGATGATGATGATGATGATGATGGCGATGATAATGACGATGATGACGATGATGATGATGATGATCACGAATAGTATGACTATGATGAAGATGATTATGATGATGATTACGATGATGAGGATGATGATGACTATGATAGTGATGATAATGATGATGATTATGATGATGACGATGACAATGACAATGATGATGATGATGACAATGATGATGATGACTATGATGATGAGGATGAGGATGATGGGGAGGAGGAGGAGGAGGATGATGACTATGATGATGATGATGAGGATGAGGATGAGGATGAGAATGATGAGGATGAGGATGATGATAAGGGTGATGATGATGATGACAATAACTATGACCATGAACAATGATGGTGATGATGATGATGAGGATGGTGATAATGATGATGATGAGGATGAGGATGACGATGATGACGATGACGATAATGATGACGATGGTGATGATGATGATGTTGAGGATAATGATAATGACAATGATAATGAGGAACAATAGTGCTGATGATAATGATGATGATAGGTTTAGTTGAAACTTTGCTTTGATATCATTTTCAAGCATTTTCAATGGAATGATGATGATGACCATGGCGATGATAATGACCAATGATGATGAGGACGAGGAGGATGATGACAATGATGATGAGGATGATGACTATAATGATGATGATGATGATGATGATGATGATGATGAACAATGATGGTGATGATGATGATGAGGATGATGACAATGATGATGATGAGGATGATGACTATGATGATGATGAGGATGAGGATGAGGACGAGGATGATGATGATGATGACGATGATGACGATGATGGTGATGATGATGATGATAATGATGAGGATGATGATGATGATGAAGATAATGAGGAACAATGATAATGATGATGATAGGTTTAGTTGAAACTTTTCTTTGATTTTATTTTCAAGCATTTTCAATGGAATGATGATGATGACAATGACGATGATGATGAACGATGAGGAGGAGGAGGAAGAGGATGATGACAATGATGATGATGAGGATGTTGACTATGATGATGATGATGATGATGATGATGATGACAATGACAATGATGATGAACAATGATGGTGATGATGATGATGAGGATGATGACAATGATGATGATGAGGATGATGACTATGATGATGATTACGAGGATGAGGAGGATGATGATGATGATGATGATGATGACGATGATGAAAATGATGATGAAAAATAATGGTGATGATGATGATGATGATGATGACGATGATGATGATGATGATAAGTTTAGTTGAAAATTTGCTTTGATTTTATTTTCAAGTATTTGCAATGGAATGATGATGATGAGGAGGAGGAGGAGGATGACAATGATGTTGATGAGGATGATGATGAATATGATGGTTGTCACGTCCCCACCCCTCATACCAATGATGGAGAGGACGCAACCAATACAATGTTGCTGTCAAATTGGGCAATCTATCCCCATGATCATAAACATAAAAATAAAATGCATTAATATAAAACACACACATAATAAAAATGCAATCTATAGCAGAAGAAAACACATTTATTTCATTCATGCATTCATCATGTTCATTTTCATTCATAAACAATTCATTGAAGAGACTAAATACACAAGAATACTTATCTGGAAAAGAAGTTGGCCCGTAACTAGTTATGTTGTTGCAACGTTCCACCCAACCATAGGCCAGTGTGCTCATCAATCCCTCAGCATCACTTCCACCCCTGAGCTGGGAATGATTCCACAAGGCACTAGGGAAATGATAGGCTCACACATATCCCAAAACCAAAACATCCACGATCAAGCCAACACACTGTTGGGTTTCACGGACTGTCCAACCAAGCCAATAAGAAATTGGGTTTTACAGGCTGCTAAGGAAACTAACCAGCAACACATGGGTTCCTTGTACTTATCCATCCAATCCACACTTGCATCAAACACAAAGTCAACCCATTTAATCAAAGACAATCATACACAACTATTGGATATGAACAAAACATTCTTGGTAACAAAAACCAAGATGGCAATTGGGGCAAACAACCCAGCATGACAAAATACATTTTCAGGAAACGTCCTTGGGATTCACAGAGGTAAAAACGACCTCATCAAACCCTCAGATTGCGAATCTATTCTCCCATCCACTGGCATTACCAAAAACGAGATTTGCAATTACAACCAGCACAATAAAATGGGGAAAATGCCCTCTGACAGAAATTTGATTTTCCAGAGTCATTTATGGCTTTTACGTGGCCAAAGCAAACTCAACAAAACCCAAAATTCATGGCTCTCTCTCCCACTCGTTGGCAACCCAAAAACGAGTTTCCCATCTTGGAGAAAATAGGAAAAATGCAGGAAAATGTGGAGAAGTCCCAACTTTCTCACAGGGGCAAAAACGACCTCCTCAAACCCAAAAATTGTGGCCCCTTCCTTCCCATTCACCCCAGCAACACCCAAAATGCATTCTGAGTATGGAGAAGAGAAGGAAATGACAACCAAACCATGGAGGAGAGAGCTCAGTCTCTTCCTGTTACGTGAGGGAGCCAAAACTCCATGAGGATGGGTGAGAAATGAAAGTCATGGGTGCATAATGGCTTGGGCATGCCTTCCCAAGATTTTTCTTTCCCCACAAGTCAAAAGCACACTTTTTAAAAATGGGTGACCTCCCAAATTCGAATTTGACCTCCATGCCTTTCCCATCCCAAGGAGATAACTTCGTCAACCACTTTTAGATGATTGGGCACAAAATGACAAAAAGGGTAGTTGAAAACTTTATGGGTTTTACCTTAGACATTTGGATTTTCCCCATAGACTCAAGGTTTATGAATGATTCCCCCTCCCTATTCCTTATGAAATCATACCCCCGTCTCTTTAACGTTGTGGCGCATAGCTAGTTGTGCTATTTTTAAGTTAATTTGCATTTTACATGATGTCTCAAAACACATTGTGCCTGGCTAGCACATAAAACATCGACATCGATTTTAATTGTCGAAACATCAAACACTAAACCCATGGTGGGGCCTTTGCCTTGAGCTCCACACCATGATTTAATACAATATTTACATCATATGCAATTTAATACCATGGGGTCAAGACTGGGGTGTTACAATGGCAATGGCGATAATGATAAACAACGATGGTGATGATGAGGAGGAGGAGGAGGAGGAGGATGATGATGAGGAGGAGGAGGATGAGGATGATGATGATGATGATGATGATCACAATGACTATGATGACGATGACGATGATTATGATGATTACGATGATGAGGATGATGATGTTGATGATGAGGACGATGATGATGATAAGGATGATGATGACTATGATGATGAACAATGATGGTGATGATGATGATGATGAGGATGATGATGATGATGCCGAACAATGATGATGATGATGATGGTGGTGGTGATGATAAGGATGATGACAATGATGATGATAAGGATGATGACAATGATGATGATGATGACGACGATGATGATGAACAATGATGGTGATGATGATGATGAGGATGATTACAATGATGATGATGAGGATGATGACTATGATGATGATGATGATGACGAGGATGATGATTATGATGATGAGGATGAGGATGATCATGATGACAATCACGATGACTATGACTATGATGACAATTATTATGATGATTATGATGATGAGGATGATAATGTTGATGACGGCGATGATGAGGATGATGATGTTGATGACGACGATGATGAGGATGATGATGACTATGATATTGAACAATGATGGTGATGATGATGATGATTATGATGAGGATGATGATGATGACGACGACGATGATAATGATGATGGTGATGATGATGATGATGGTGATGATGATGATAAGGATGATGATGATGATGATGAAGATGATGGCAATGAAGATGATAGGAACAATGATGGTGATGATGATGATGAGGATGATGACAATGATGATGATGAAGATAATGACTATGATGATGATGATGATGATGATGATGATGATGATGATAATGATGATGAACAATGATGGTGATGATGATGATGATGATGAGGACTATGATGACGATGATGATGAGGACCAATGATGACAATAGGTTTAGTTGAAACTTTGCTTTGATTTTATTTTCAAGCATTTGCAATGGAATGATGATGATGAATAATGATGAGGAGGAGGAGGAATATGATGACAATGATGATGATAATGATGATGATGATGATGATGATGATGATGATGCTGAACAATGATGGTGATGATGATGAAGAGGATGATGAAAATTATTATGATGAGGATGATGATTACGATGATGACGATGAGGATGACTATGATGATGATGATTATGATGAAATTTGAGCCTGATCTTAGTGCAGTAGCTCATCCTCCTTTTAGAATGCATTTTTGGCACTTGTTTTGATATGATGGAAAATATACTTCATCTCAAATTAGTTATCACTTGAGTTCCTCGTGGGATAAGTAGTCTCAGTTCATATTGTTCTCTCTTTATTCTTGTCTGATGTGCTAGGGGGTAAGATGTTGATCAGTTGAGATTTTGTTCTTAAACATAGTGAATTTATAATATAAATGATGTCAAAAGGGTGTTTTCAAAGTAATGGGGGTGATTAAAATTCCAATATTGTAGTGGTCATGACTCGTGAGTTGCTTTTCATGTGACGAATGTTCATTGATGTCTGCAAATGTATGGTCCATAGAATATAATAGATCATCTGGTACCAGAGATATTCAAACAAGTGTGTGGCCATCAGTGTAATGAGTGTTTATATGTGTATTAAATATTTCGATGGTTTTCAAGATTTGGTAATGAGATTTCTCCTGTTTTCAATATTTAGTAATCATTATTTATATTAAGCCATTTGATACTCCATACAGCGTGGCCCTTCCGACATCACATCTATATAATTTGAAAGATGAAGGATTTTGTAGAGTCCACAGAGGCTGATGCTTTCTTCTTTCTTGATAGTAGCTGCCAGTTTCAGTTACTCATGGAACTCGCATCCAGGATTTTGACGTGTCAACTCGCACAAGCAATCTATGCATTTTTCTCAGTACATAATTGACGACTTATTAATAGAGCTTTATCTAAATTCCGTTATTTATATACAACAAGAAACCATTCCAAGTTTGATTCGAGGATAATGAAAATGATGACGATGAGGATTATGACTATGATGATGATGATGACGATGATGATGATTATGATGGTGATGATGGTCAGTGTTGGATGTCTCCCTTACCCTCCACTAGCCATAGGTAAGGAGCTTAAGACCTCATAAGGGAATCCATGGGCCTAAGAAGAAAGTAGTGGTGAATACTATATTGTAAAAATAATTATACATGTGTGAATAACAACATGTTGTTGAAGAACGTTAGTTATTAAATGGGACAAACATTAGTGAGTAAATGTTGTATATGTTAGGTAGGAGTGTGTGGGTCTCGTTGTGCGTATGCATTAATGAGTGCATGCCCTCTTATACACATGTGCGGTTGCTCCAATACACGTGTGTGCACCTATTACTAGTTTAAAAAAAATAGAGATATGGATTCCTGGGATTGCTACCAATTTTCACGGGTTTTCTACAACTGTTTGTGTGTTTTGTGCTCCTGAAATCTGCAATTTGGCTCACACTCAATCATCACTCTTTGATCTATTGGATAGAACATGACTCTTGGAATATAACAAACATATTCAGTGGTCTTGGAAGTTAGTGGATACATTCAAACTACAAGTTTTCATTGCAAGAAGAGATCATTTTGAATAGGTATGGTGAATTGTAAATGATTGTTTTCATTCACAAGCTTTCAGATCATTTCATTGATTTATGTTTTATCATTTTCCTACAATAATATCTCTCTCATAGACAACATTTAATTTCACATAAATAATTCCCAACTTCACATCTAAACAAGTCTCATATTCTCCCAACAAGATGAAGTATGCAATGTTAACAAATTTACATTTTTTAGATTTGGACATGAATATATTTTGATTTCACACAATGATGGCATAGATGAAGTTATATCTTGAGACTCTTCAATTAAAAAAAAAAACTTTGAAGTAATCATGGGAGAGGGTCCATATTGAATAGTTCACCAAGTTGTCCATATTCTTTATACAAGATGAAGTATGCAATGTAGACCAATAATCATTTGCACATGAATATATTTTGATTTCCCACAAGGATGGCATAGATGAGGTTCTCTATTGAGACTCTTCAATTTGTATAAAAACCTTGGAAGCAATCATGGGAGAGGGTCCATATTGAATAGTTCACCAAATTGTCCATGCTTTCCTCTTGATGCTAGATTTATCATAACATACCATTGAGCATGACAGGGATGCCTCTACCTCAATGATTTCTCCTTTTTTAGGGGGATTTGTAACCTCCTCATTGTGTAATTAGTCAATATGTTCTCCTAATAGTTAAATTGTAACTTAATGAGTGTAATTTATTCAATTTATTCCAAAGACATTCAAACACCAACTTGTGTCTTCCCTCACAACTAATGTGGCATATTACGTGTAATGTCATCTCATCCAAAGGTGTTGGAAATGAAGAATATTTCACTCATATTCTTTTCACTTCCAATACTTTTTGAAAACAAAGGAAGTCATAATCCTATAGCTGTAATACCTAGAAAATCGAATGTCTTTACTTGACTCAAATAGAGTACAAAAATGAAACTTTAGTTCAAACATAAAGAGAAACATTTAATTAGCGTTTATGAATCAATGCCAATAATTACCATGCTAACATATCTATAATTTAGTTAATTATGTTTGAACGTGTCATGTTTCTTATATAATGGAACTAATACCTTATTTGTTGCTTCTTATGCAGGGGTGGACCTCATAGTTTTGATAAAGAAGCTCTTGGAGATGGGAAACTCACGTAATAGAGCAAGAAAAACTAGAAGGAATATTCCTATTTAAAAGGAAAATGAGGTAAGAGAAAAGGCCAGGTTGGAAATGGAGAGAGTGAGTCATGGGCCAGACATTTCCACTGATACTACGATCGATCCTAATAGAGTTGACGACATAACAACCTCTACTTCGGAACCACAGGTGAAGCGGTTATGTCCAACAGACCCAACTCAAATTCCAACATCAACACAGTCTCCAACCAACGATCCATCAATGAGCCATGTTGAATCTCTTGAAGACATAGGTATATTGAGAGACGCTGAGTATCAAGCGTTGGACCTATGAGGAATGATTAATGTGAAATCTCTCCAAGAAGACCAAAACCATGTCGAGCATGCTCTCAATATCGACAAACATGTGAATGAAGCACCAAAACAAACACAGGGACTTCACTTGCTGACCAATATCCTATCACATTAGTTCATATTGTGGGTTTTAAAATTATAAAAATTGAACCAATATATTGCAAGTATTGGGGGGATGAGGGGTTTAAAGTGGGGGTCGGTAGGGTGGTTTATAAATATTGAGGTATGAAAAGGGGTGGGGAGGAGGTTTGAAGTATTGGGAGGGGGTTTCAACAAAAAGAGTTTGGGTCAATATCTCTATAAATTAAGGGTATTCTTTAATATCCCACGATCGTACGTGCTATGTGAGAGGTTCACTAAGTGAAGTCCCCATGACAACAAAGAAGCCCTGGGATTCGTAGATCATGTCCACCTTCCCTACCTCGACTGTTTATTGCAAGAAAAAGGACTCCTAGATGTATCCATGTGGATGAAATTTGTCTATCAGGCCTTGAAGGTAAGTTTCCCAAACGCACTATTGATTAGCAATGTAGCAAATTAATGAAGGAATATTTTGAATCCAAAGGCGATGCAGGTAAATGTCAATTATTACTATGTTTGTTAAAGTCAAATTGTTTAGTTGTTGTTAGAAGAATTCTGGGCATAAATATGGTTAGAAGTTCAGAGGCTAACAATCATACTACCAAAAATATCCAATCTACTTTTAATGTGATTGGGAAGATGTCTTGTAATAAAGATCTTTGTGTGGCTCGTTGTGTGTTATCAGAATCATTAGTAAGCAATTCCACACAGAAACGTTACCTCCTTTCACACACTTCTCACATATTTAAATTAAATATAAAAACTTTTAAGAAGTACTCTGTTATAAGATAAAATCTTCAGAGTCTAGGTGGAAAAGATTGTTGGGCTTTTGTCGGCAGGTTGCCTCGTCGAGATATGAAGCTAATTGATGTTGCTAAGTACTTGGTACAAAATTTCTAGCATGATCATACTAGAACATCATCTAACCAAAGAGATGTGCTAAATTTGAGAAAATGTTCTACTAAACGTGAAGCCCACGTCAAACACGTCCTTGCCACAACACAGACTAAACTCTATGAGAGATTCAGGAATGAGCACACACAATTGAACCTAGGCCAAAGGTCCTTTGATAAATGTAAACCATGGTACGTTCATATATGCATTGATCGAAACACATGCTATTGTAGATACCATGTAGAACATGAATATTTTTATGACACGTATAAACATATATTTTTTTATTTGCATACTAACCTTGATCAAGGCTGTAATGAATCTGTAATACCATCGAATGCATCGAGATATTTTATCGTCACCATCATGTGTCTAAGGAATTAAGGACAAAAATACTATGAAAATCATGTCTATATGGGAATTGTTCTACGTACAGTGGGTTTGCTCTTTTGAACCGTTGCATTCATGGAAGTGATGAGCATCAATTTGGAAATATGAGCATGGATATGCAGAGCTTCAAGTACATAGCCTATCAATCAGATAGTGCGAAGGAAAGTAAAAGATTTCATTGGTGAAGTCACAGTTGCAAATGATTATTGCATGTTTTTCCTCTTACATGTTCAGTTTCTACATATACATTCTTTAAAGGCCACATTCTAATATGACCCTTGTTTTAATTGAAACAGGTATGGGTATGTGATTTTTTGACAGATTTCTACAAGAAAATCGAGCAGTATGTTCAACATGTGCATGTAGTGCGATGGCAGGATGAGCAGTACAGAAAATGCAGGGACAAATTTCCCATTGGGACCATATTGTCAATTGTGGATTTTGCAGAAAACTACACCCTTCATCCACAAAATGAAATTCAGAGTCAATACTACCATTCCGACCAAGTCAACATCATGGTACATATTACGTATAGGCATGCCCCTGAGAGTAGCATTAACAATAGGATAATATAGAAGGGGACAAACTTTTACATAACTGATGACAGATACCATGATCTGCATTATGTGCAACATTGTTTTCTAATTTTCTATGATCAGCTAAAGGAGGGAGATATACAGATGGATCAACATTTGATTAGGTCATATCGTTTTGCAAGCCAGTTCGAAAATTTTTGAGTCTTCCAATGGATGAGTAGGTTACATAAGACTTATAATGTGCTGCAAATATGGAACTACTATGAGACCGGGCATGACAAAGGTGAGCATGATGGATTCGGTTCATGCATCAAGACCGCACTACTAAGGGAGGAGGTTTACTAGAAACCCCCATATAAAAGATGCAAAATCCATAGTTCAACGGCACTTTGAAACAATGTTAGACCGAACTAAAGTGAAACATACATCAACAGGGGTAGGAAGGCCAGTTAAGAATTTTTGGCATGTTGTTGACATAGATGGATATTGTTCCTATAGTTGTGGCACAGTATAAGGAACACGTGGATTTCATTTGGTTTGAAGCTCAAACAACCCCCTATTTGAAATATGGACACAGAAACTTTCTTTCTTTTGTGGCCCTTGTAGTAGTGGTGAATGGGATGAATGTGAATGCATGGATTGGGTTGATGATTGGGATCGTTTGTCACTTGCAGTAGACCCACATGTAGCCTGTGAAACAACCCATTTAGAGGAGGGTCACTCAACTATTTCGACAGACTACGACCATATCTAAGATCTTATAGAACCATGACACATATATGCAGTTGTTTCCCCGAAAGATAATGAACGGGGAATGAATTATTGGTTGGCATGATGCATTCGAAGTAAGAAAATCTTGAACAAATCATTGATTGATGATGAAGGAAATGAATTTCCTATTATCTCAATGGTGGTTGAGGGTGAATATCTTACACTATATGGGAAATCAAGAAGAACTAGTGGGCATGTTTTCGTGGATTACAGACCACGTTCTGTGGTCTATCAATTCACAAAATTAATTGTTAGAACGAACATCCATCTCCAGACAATGTCAAACAAGAAATCAACCAAAGTACGTTACTTCTTGCCTCATTCAGAGCATGAGAGATTGATGGAGGCAATTAGCAACAAAGAGGATCCAGATGGCTATATTGAATGAGATTGGGTACTTGCATTTACACTCCACTTGGGAGAAACCCTAGTTTTCATAATCAAGTCAGGAGGCATGGCTAGGTCATGAAAATTCAGCAGGGAGGCCACCCTGGCGATAATCCTGTTCCACGAACACAGCCGAACCAATGTTTCATCCATCGAATCCCTGGTCAACATTCTATGGCGAGTTATACTAGGCTTGCAAAAGCCATTCAGGGACACCTAGTCCAACTCAAGGTCAGGGTCCACATACCAAACCGGCCAATGATTTCCAAATATGTTGGCTCCTGTAGGTGTCTTTGGGAATGGTATCCATGGGGTCATCATTGCAAGGGTTGCATGGACCCCACTGGGGCGAAACCCTAGTTTTCAAAATCTGTCTCGAAGGCTTGCCTGGGATGTGCAGAGTCAATTGGGAGGCCTCCCTCACCATAATCCCATGCCACGATCCCAATGACACTGATGGTTTGTCCATAGGATCATGAGCCATTGTTTTATGACGAGTTGTAGTAGGCCTCCAAAAGTCGTTTAGGGATGCCTCACCAATTCAAGTTTAGGTCCAAAAACCAAACGAGGAGGCAATTTTCGATTTTGTTGGCTCCTGTAGGTTTGTTTGGAATGGCTGCCATGGGAAAGCCACCATTGGCCACCTGAAACAGGGTTTTGCGGGGATAGTGCACCATTGCCAGGGTTGCATGGACCTCATTTTCATGTGACTTTCAACTCGACATAACTCGACAACCAGAGGTCGGATCGACAAGCTGTCAAATCCATTGGTCTCCTAAAACTCCATTACCTCTAGTGGGCCCTCTCTAGTGTGTTTTCATGGAACAGTGAGTTCATTGTGCATTAGTTTCATAAACTAGGGTTTTTCTTAGTTTCCTTCAATGCAACTCTCGCATTGGTGGGTCAAATATGGAAAACCCTCCACTGTGCCATTATTGGTAGTGTTTCCATATAGGTATTGTCCATACACACTTGTCGAAGCCAATGACATGAAATCTTACTGCTATGTATGGTTTTTTGCTCCCAGACCAAGAGTGACCAAGGTTCCCTGGACCCGATTTTCATGCGATTGTCAACTCGACACAACTCGACAACCGAAGGTCGGATCAACAAGCCATTGAATCCACTGGTCTCCTAGCATGCCATTACCTCTAGTGGGCCCTCTCCACCATGTTTTCATGGACCAAAGAGTTTATTGTGCATCAGTTTTGTTAACTAGGGTTATGCTCAGTTTCCTTCAATGTAACTCTCGCATTGGTGGTTCAACTCTGCAAAACCCTCCACTGTGCCATCCTTGGTAGTGTTTCCATATCAGAATTGGCCATACACACTTGTCGGAGCCAATGGCATGCAATATCACTATTGCGTTTGTTTTTTCTCTCCCGGATCGAGAGTGACCAAGTGTCCCTGAACGACATTTTCATGCAACTTTCAACTCGACATAACTCAACAACAAAAGGTTGGATCTACAATTTGTCAACTCTGTTGGTCTCCTGGAATGTCATTACCTCTAGTGGGTCCTCTTCACCACGTTTGCATGGCCTAGTGAGTTCATTATGCATCGGTTTCATAAACTAAGGTTTTTCTCAGTTTCGATCAATGCAACTCTTGCATTGGTGGGTCAACTCTACAAAACCCTCCACCGTGCAATTCTTGGTAGTGTTTTCATCAACATTGGCCATACACACTTGTCGGAGCCAACTACATGTAATCTTGCTGCTCCATTTGATTTTTCACTCCTGGACCAAGAGTGACCAAGTGTCCCTGAACAACATTTTCATGCGACTCTCAACTCGACATAACTCGAAAAACAGAGGTAGGATCGACGAGTCGTTGACTCTGTTGGTCTCATGGCATGCCATTACCTCTACGGGGTCCTTTTCACATCCCCGGTTTTGACCCCATTTGTATGATGTATATAATGTAATTAATCGTGGGGAGGAGCTAAAGGCAAAAGCCCCACCATCGATTTGGTTGTGTGTGTGTTTCGGCAATGGGATAGTTGTCGATGGTTTATCATGCCATTTGGCACATTATAATTTGGCATCATGTAAATACGCACATCAATTAAAATAAACCACAACCATCTACAACAGTGCAACGTTGAATGAAAAGGGCATGGTTCCAAAGGATAAGGGGTGGGGGATGTCAAACCTTGGTTATGGGGAAAAAAAAAACCCATGTGTTCTACCACCTTGTTGAATTGTCACCTTTTGTCTCATCCAACCTTGTCAACCTCTTTAATGCTTCAACTGGTGGTTGAGGAGTTATGGCTGCTGGTGGTTGAGGTAGTTATTTCCTTTGGGAGTGGGGTGGCAGGACTGTCAGTCCCTTTCCCACACCCACACTCCACCCACGACTCCATTCTCGCCTGCCTATTTGTCCTCCTCACGCGGAGCGGTGGTCTGTTCATCTCCTCACACAGAGGTCTGTTCATCCTCCTAATGGCCTATTGATTCGCGCGCAGAGGTGAGGATGTTTCCCCTCACGCGCAGGATGGAATCCTCATGCAGAAATCGGGTATGTTTTTCCCATGTATTTTGCTGTTGGGTGCAAGCTTTTCCTCACGCACAGACCGTTGGGGTCGATTTCCCATGTGAGAGTCGTGCTCACTGTCTTTGTTTTGGGGCTGTTGTCTTCCCCACGTTTTCCATTGGCTGTGGTGTCCAATTACGTTTGGGCCGCTATGCATTCGGATTGAGTCGTTTTCTACAGTGGTCCGCGTCTGAGTTTCCCTGCTCTTTGGGACTGTGTATAGCTGCCATCGCTGGCATTGTGAGTTGTGGCTGTTGATTGCCACAGTCATTGGCTGAGTCTCCCATGGTTATGCTGGGAGTGTTGTTTCCTGTTCACTCTGGGCTGTGAATTGTTGCCATTATTCACTGGTTGATTGGGCTGCGGTTGTTTCCCTGATTTGGGGTGTTGTTGCTGAGTTGTTTTGGCCATGTTAGGGCCAAGAACAACTCCGTGTTGTCTGTTGGACTTAAGCTGTGTTCATCCGCGGTTTGGGGCTGTCCCCAGTTGTTTTGCTTCTTCACAGAGCTGTGAAGGGATTGTTTGGCTACTGGTATGTAGTGGTTGAACCTTGGACTGTGCTGGCTTGGCTGATCTGTTGATGGCCTGATAGACACAGCAACGTTGGTTTGGCTGTTTTGTGTCCCCTTGGCCATGTGCAAGCCTGCAACTGACCCTTATTCCGGAGGAATCATGCCCATCTCGGGGGTGGCAGCGTTGATGAGAGATTGATGAGCACGTTGGCCTATGGTTGGGTGGAACGTTGCAGCGACGTAGCTGGTTGCGGGAATTCTTCATTGAAAGATAAGTGCTGCTGGTTACTTCATCTCTGTAAATTATGTTGATGACAAATGAATTATAACGAACATGATTAATGCTGGAATGTATGTTTGTTTCCACTGTATAATTAGAGGATTATGCATCTGTGCATTCTTGTATGTTTGGCATTCCTGTTATGATGCCTGTTTAAGCTCCCAATTTCAGCATTTGATTTATGTTTTTGTTCATGGGCTGTTTTCCCGGTCGTGTTTGATGTTCATCGTGTCCTCTTCACCGGTCTGAGGGATGGGGACGTGACAGAATGGTATCAGAGCTCAAGGTTGCAACAGTGGGCCTCTATGGGCCATGAAGGATGCAGTGACAGAAGGTGGAATTACCTTCTATGCTCGACAGAACAGCAGCAAGTTTCAAAATCCTTCTAAGTATTTGAACAGTGCTTCATCGGAGCACTAAGTGGAAGGACTTCCACTGTGGCAGAATAGACTTCCGCTGTGGCGGAAGGATTCGGCGTTTGACAGCCCGCAGTTGTGGCTATGAAAAGGGTTAGACCGCCGACGTAGCAATGGGTCCGATTGCCGACGAAAAGAATTTTTGAAAAATTTGCCTAAGTATTGGGGCAGTCGGAAGAGCTTGTGAAGTAGACGTCCACCGTTGCGGAAGCCAAAGTCATTTGGATTCCGATGTGGAAATGCTTCCGACGTCCGTCGTTGCGGAAGAGGAAAGGGTTTCGACGTCCGCCGTTGTGGGTGAAGAAGCAATAAGGCTTCCAATGGGAAATTCTTCCGATTTTCGATTAGAAAGACTGCCGATGCCGGTCAATTAGTTCATCGATCAGAAGAGAAAGTGATTGAGCGTCCGTCGTTGCAGAAGCGAAAACGCTAAGGCTTCCGATGCAGAAAGTGTTCCGACAGCCGACGCGGTAAAAGAAAAATAGAAAAATATTGGCCACCGGAAGAAGAAAGGGAATGGGCATCCATCGTTGCGGAAGCCAAAGTCATTTGGCTTTCGATGTGGAAAAGCTTCCGACAGCCGATGAGAGACGCCGTTGCGGAAGGGGAAAGCCTTTCGAGAGCCGATTCAGCGGAAGGAACAATGGTTCCGAGAGCCGAGTCAGCGGAAGGGATAACTGTTTGACAGCCGATACATCGGAAGGTTGGGTGGAATGAGATCCGATTTGGCACAAAGGCATTTTGGGATTTTTCAGTGGGATTTCCATCCAAATTTGACTGCCCTCTAGCAAGGTTTTCAAGCAGTTTTTCAGTGAATTTTCATGGGCTAGAAAATGAGAAAATGGCAGTGATCTAATGCGCCAGATTGCGCGAAAGACATAGATTTACAAAAAAAACAAGGGGGCAAGCCCCCTTGACCCCCGTCGTTCCCGAAGACAGTCATTCTTGTGGAAAGAATATTCTATGTTTTAGGAAAATTAGTAAAACCCAAAATTCATAAAAGATGAATGGTGCACCGGAAGTGAGGTGGCTAAAGTTAACATTCTGGACCAAAAATACAGTGGTGTGTTTTGCCTGAGATTTGGTAAAAATCTTCATTCTTGGAAGTGGTGTGGTTTTCACATTCGAGGTCAGAATGATGCATGTGAATAGGCGTTGGAAATCTTATCCAGCAAGGAACAAGGATAAGTGATCGGAATCTGAGCATGAATTAGCAAAGTGCTAATGATGGCTGCTGTTATCAAATGGGAAAATTATGGACAATTGCATGCCCAGGGGCAGCAAGGACTATGGAGTCAACCCACTGCTATGTGAAAAGGGAGTTCCATGCAAGTATGAAAGGCTTGAAAAGGGAAGTTTTCCTTAAAACCCTATCTTGCTGACTTTAATTACATTTCCTAAGCTTATGCTTCAATTGCATGGGGATATGTATTGCATGCATAGGATATTGCATGATTGATAAGAACATTGGAAATTATATATATATGTATAATGAACCACTAATGATAATCATTGTTTTGATGTTGGCATTAGTGGAAAAACCAACGATGACATGGACCCGGATGAATATGTTGCTGATGCTGATGAATGAGACCAGCAACCCTATGGAGAAAGGGGTAAGGCAACAAGTCCAGGGTGAAAGTTGGTGAGCAAATGCTGCAATCTCCTGCAAGGACCAACCAAATTGGTCATGGAAAGGGTGTAAGTACGACCCATGCAGGTAAGAGTTTGCTTATGATAGATTCCATGGATTGGTCCAGGTAAGAGACCTCATACCATGTGAATATTGGAATGTAGAAAGGTGTCATGCCTATACATGTTAATGGTATTGATTATAGTAATGCATCCTATATGAGGTAGTCATGGTTAGGCCATGGTATGGTTGAATGCATAGTATTCCTGAATCAATGCAAGGTAGCATTGAATGGACATGCATTAAGAAGATTTTATGAATCTTGTTGTTATGCATTGAATGTATGCATATGAAGGGTGTGAGTGACTGATTGCCTAAGTAAAGGTGCAAATGTTGGGATGCATTGCATGAATGCATTGAGATGAATGCATGTGATATTATGGAGAACTAATGGCTGAAATGATGAATTGATGACAATTCAGGAACCATTTCAGAGGTTTCTATGAATGCAGGATAGTCATGATCAATTGGCTGCCAGAAATGCTCTATTGAAGAGCAAGGTGGTATGAATGATACGCTTGTGAAGTAAGGAGTATATAACCACTTGATTTAATTGCATGAGTGATATGACTATACCTTGCAATGTTAGCATGATAATGATTGCACGAATTAAATGGGTTTTGGTATATATTGATGTGACTAACAGTGGGAAGTATTTGAATTTTATAAAATTCTGGAAATGCTTCGGTGATGGTTGTAGCAATGAAATTGTTATATGCATCCAGACTTACCAAGTGTTTGGTTGATTGAAGCTCATGTTTTAGGTAGATTATTTCGAGCATGGAAGTGAGAGGTAAGACCCTGACCAGTGCCAGAATCTACCATGTGAAAAAAGCTTATTAAATTTGAATTGTGAATTTCAAATTTAAGAAATTGCTGACAACTACTAGTCACTACTGGCTTGCACAAGCTTGTGTTTGGATGTTTGAAGCTTATGTTTCAGGTAGATTATTTCGAGCATGGCAGTGAGAGGTAATATCCTGACCAATGCTAGAATCTACCATATGATATGCATAATAGGTTGTTAAAATTCGAATTGTGAATTTCGGATTTGAAAAATTGCTGACAACCACTAGCCATTGTTGGCTTGCATAAGATTGTGTTTGGTTGATTGAAACTCATGTTTCAGGTATATTATTCCGAGCATGGCAGTGAGAGGTAAGACCCTGACCAATGCCAGAATCTACCATTTATGAGAAGAAGTCTCATGGTTGTGAAAGTAGTTGATATACATAATGGGTTGTTAAATTTGAATTATGGATTTCAGATTTAAGAAAGTGCTAACGACTACTAATCATTGTTGGCTTGTGTGAGATTGTGTCAGGAGGGACACATGGTAAGTGGGTATTCATGTTATGATAGTAAGCATAAGATTATAATGGGCATAGTAATGCTGCTTACAAGAGACCCACAATTGAGCAAGTCAATTTCTGTAGTAGATAGAATTGCAAATTCTTATTGAATTTGATTGCTAATGTCATTGCTTTGTTATGGAACAATCAATTTGGATTGTAGTATCAGGTAATGATTGACTGTTTGGCTATTTGATGAATGTGTCAGGGGTACACACTGCAGGAAGACCATGTGTGATGGCCTGTAGAAGCCAAACTTCATGGGAAGGTTTTTCCTTATCTTGGAAATGGGTTTCGGGTGAAACTCCATTGGACATTTTGAAAATGTCTCATCTGCACTGCATGTTTGGTGATAACATGAGTGAGATGGTATGGGTTATGTCGGTAAGACATGTGTGGATACGAACTGCGTCGGGAGCAGGGATGGGGGCTTGGTTTGCTTGTGAAACCTGGTGTGTTTGGAAACCACATAGACAGAGCTAGAGGGATGGCTTTCTTCTCCACAACCCCGGGGTAGCACTGGAAGGGAATGCGGGGGCCTGCGGGACTGTGTAGCAGAGAAGGGACTGATTCCTTGTGCTGGGTGTGTGTGGGTGTCTTAGAAGTTAGGCTAGTTCTGGTGTAGGTATTCCTAGCTCGGCGATGAGCTCACCAGCTTAGCATTTAGCCTTTCCCAACTCCTGGACGGTCTGATAAATCCAACTAAAGGCATACTACGACGGCAAATGGATAAGTGTTCTGTAACCCTTGTCATGAATATGCATGTTTAATTATTAAATTCTATATGTAGAACATGTTTTGATTTAGTATCCATTATGACCGAATAATATGAAATGTGATTATATTTTTTGAGCAATAATGCTGATGAGTTTGCTTGTATTGCTTGTGTTGCTTGTGTGGACAGGCTAAAGGTAAAATGGTAAATGGTTGTTGTGAGGGGTTGCGGACTAAGGGTTATTGTTGATATAAGTGTATGTTGGTATAAGTGTATGTGTTATTGTTGACATAAGTGTATGATCGGCTGTGATATGCCTAAGGATCCATAGTAGATCCTCGACCTGGAAATGGTCATGATAAAGTTCCAAGCCCAGTTGACATGGTTATGTATTGGCTGGACATTAATTATTCGATGTTGAGGAGAAGCCTGCATGCTGACCTAACATCTAATTCCATAGGCGATCCCAAGGCTTGCATAGCGAAGCAGGATCTTGTGGACGAACGAGGAAACGCACAATACAGATAAGTATTGGATTATTTTGCTTATGAATATACATGTGTATATGATTGGGTTATGATGTTTTAAGCTCTTGTTCTGGAGGTAAAAATTGGTAAGAATAAACTAAACATGTGAATTATTCAATGTTTGGATATAGGTATCGCTGGGAGCGAGGACTATGAGAGCATCCTAGGGGTGCATGTGGACATGTGACTGTCCTGGAAAGCTCGGGATGAGCGGTAATGAAAAGGTGCTAGTAGGACGGGGGAGTCCTAGCAGCCGAGACAAACCATGTGGAGAGACTCAATGGTTTGGAGGTCTGGAATAGACCAAAGACACTAAGTTTCATGACCAAGAAGGATTGGTCCAGCATTCACAGTGAAGTGAAAGAGGCTGAGAGCATGAAAATCCACTGCGATGGCATGGGTTCCAGGATGGAACAAAATAAAGAGGGGAAAAACTCTTACTGCTCTCTCTTGCCTTTTTATTATATATATATATGTTTACGCATTGTGAAAACAAAGGATTGTTTAATGCATGTATGATTGAAATGAAATGTGTGTATTTGCTTAAAGTAAATTGTGAATGCTGGAATGGTTAATTCCCTACCCAGGAATGGACATGAATGAGCTCATGTGCTTGTTGGGGAGGCATGAAAAATATGAAAGTCTCCTTGATGAGGCTTGGACTGTCATGCCAATTGGGTAATTAACTAATTGATTTTGATGCCTATATCATGCTTGGTATGATAGAATTTTAATGGTGCATTTCACAGGTGAGAAAAGTGAAACCAAGTGGTGCACATTGATCATGGCAGCAGATCAAAAGTTGCTGGACTTGGCTGGAAGTCTCCTTCAAATGATTGCCAAGACCCAAGAGAATCTTGGGGAGATGCTCAAGATACAGAGAAGGTAGGTTGAAATGAACCACCAGATTTTGCAAGACTCTATTGGTTTGCAAAGGGAGGTGAAAAGCCTTCTGGGAGCAATTGGCAAAGGAAAGGAAGGTGGATCAGCAATGGGACAATTGTCCAAGTGACCCAATAAGAAACGGTCTAGGCATGAAGACTCAAAGGAGATTGAGCAGGTAAAGATGAAGCAACTAGTGAGATGCTGGAGATGCGGAGGACATCATTTACGCCGGGACTGTCCAATGAGGGAACATGATGAAGGCAATAGCCACAAAGTTCCTAGACTTCGGGATCAGCAGGAAGTTGTAAACCAGCAGGAAGAAGTCCATGGAAGCCGAGAGGCTTGGTCTTGAACGTTCAAATTAAATGATTGAACGTGGGGTAGATCTGCAATTTTGAAATTTTGATGTGCAACTGTATATGTATTGTGTATATGTAGTGGAACACTGAGGACGGTGTTATTCTAAGGGGGAGGGGAATGTCACATCCCCGGTTTTGACCCCGTTTGCATGATGTATATAATGTAATTAATCATGGTGAGGAGCTAAAGGCAAAAGACCCACCATCAATTTGGTTGTGTGTGTGTTGCGGCAATGGGATAGTTGTCGATGGTTTATCATGCCATTTGGCACATTATAATTCAGCATCATGTAAATACGCACATCAATTAAAATAAACCACAACCAGCTACAGCAGTGCAACGTTGAATGAAAAGGGCATGGTTCCAAAGGATAAGGGGTGGGGGATGTCAAACCTTGGTTATGGGGAAAAAAAAAACCCATGTGTTCTACCACCTTGTTGAATTGTCACCTTTTGTCTCATCCAACTTTGTCAACCTCTTTAATGCTTCAGCTGGTGGTTGAGGAGTTATGGCTACTGGTGGTTGAGGTAGTTATTGCCTTTGGGAGTGGGGTGGCAAGACTGTCAGTCCCTTTCCCACACCCACACTCCACCCACAACTCCATTCTCGCCTGCCTATTCGTCCTCCTCACGCAGAGTGGTGGTCTGTTCATCTCCTCACGCAGAGGTCTGTTCATCCTCCCGATGGCCTGTTAATTCGCGCGCAGAGGTGAGGCTGTTTCCCGTCACGTGTAGGCTGGAATCCTCACGCAGAAATCGGGTATGTTTTTCCCGTGTATTTTGCTATTGGGTGCAAGATTTTCCTCACGCATAGACCATTGGGGTCGATTTCCCATGTGAGAGCCGTGCTCACTGTCTTTGTTTTGGGGCTGTTGTCTTCCCCACGTTTTTGGTTGGCTGTGGTGTCCAATTACGTTTGGGCCGCTATGCATTCGGATTGAGTCGTTTTCTACAGTGGTCCGCGTCTGATTTTTCCTGCTTGTTGGGAATGTGTATAGCTACCATCGCTGGCATTGTGAGTTGTGGCTGTTGATTGCCACAGTCATTGGCTGAGTCTCCCGTGGTTATGCTGGGAGTGTTGTTTCCTGTTCACTATGGGCTGTGAATTGTTGCCATTATTCACTGGTTGATTGGGCTGCGGTTGTTTCCCTGGTTTGGGGTGTTGTTGCTGAGTTGTTTTGGCCACGTTAGGGCCAAGAAAAACTCTGTGTTGTCCGTTGGACTTGAGCTGTGTTCATCCGCAGTTTGGGGCTGTCCCCAGTTGTTTTGCTTCTTCACAGAGCTGTGAAGGGATTGTTTGGCTGCTGGTATGCAGTGGTTGAACCTTGGACTATGCTGGCTTGGCCGATCTGTTGATGGCCTGATAAACACAGCAACGTTGGTTTGGCTATTTTGTGTCCCCTTGGCCATGTGCAAGCCTGCAACTGACCCTTATTCCGGAGGAATCATGCCCAGCTCGGGGGTGGTAGCGTTGCTGATAGATTGATGAGCACGTTGTCCTATGGTTGGGTGGAACGTTGCAATGACGTAGCTGGTTGTGGGAATTATTCATTGAAAGATAAGTGCTGCTGGTTACTTCATCTCTGCAAATTATGTTGATGACAAATGAATTATAATGAACATGATTAATGCTAGGATGTATGTTAGTTTCCGCTGTATAATTAGAGGATTATGCATCTGTGCATTCTTCTATGTTTGGCATTCATGTTATGATGCCTATTTAAGCTCCCAATTTCAGCATTTGATTTCTGTTTTTGTTCATGGGGCTGTTTTCCCGGTCGTGTTTGATGTTCGTCACGTCCTCTTCACCGGTCTGAGGGATGGGGACGTGACAGTCCTCTCAACTATGTTTTCATGGCCTAGTGAGTTCATTGTGCATTGGTTTCATAAACTTGGGTTTTGATCAGTTTCCTTCAATGCAACTCTCGCATTGGTGGGTCAACTCTGCAAAACCATGCACTGTACCAGTCTTGGTGGTGTTTCCATATCTACATTAGCCATACACACTTTTTGCATGCAATGACATGTAATCTTTCTGCTCCGTTTGGTTTTTCGCTCCCAGACCAAGACTAACCAAGTGTCCATGAACGACATTTTCATACGACTTTCAACTCGACATAACTCGACAACCATAGGTCGGATTGAAGAGTCGTCAACTTCCTTGGTCTCCTGGAATGCCATTATCTCTGGTGGGCTCTCTCCACTTTGTTTTCATGGCCCAGTGAGTTCATTGTGCATCAGTTTCACAAACTAGGGTTTTGCTCAATTTCCTTCAATGCAACTCTCGCATTGGTTGGTCAAATCTACAAAACCCTCCACCATTCTAGTATTGGTAGCATTTCCATATCAGTATTGGCCATACACACTTGTTAGAGCCAACGACATGCAATCTTGCTACATCATTTCATTTTTCTCTCCTGGACTGAGAGTGACCAAGTGTCCCTGAATGACATTTTCATGTGAATTTCAACTCGACATAACTCGACAACCAGAATTTAGATCGATGAGCCTTCAAATCCATTGGTCTCCTTGAATTCCATTACCTCTAGTGGGTCCTCTCCACCATGTTTGCATGTCCCAGTGAGTTCATTGTGCATCGGTTTTGTAAACTAGGGTTTTTCTCAGTTTCCTTCAATGTTGTCCAAATATTGTGTACTTGCATATTTGAATTTCAACTTATATTATCTTCATGATTGGGTATATTCTAGCATTGGTTATGAATTCTAATTTGGAAAAAAATTGGGTTGAATTTGTTAAGTGATTTAACACATATCTTGAAAATAATTTTCTTAACATATATCTTGAAAATAAAACAGTAGATTTATTAATGTTGTAATTTGTTGTAAAAAGAGATTCTGGATATGTTATATGGTTAGAAATAGTGCCCTAAGGGATGTATCTTCATGGTGTTAAGGTACACTTGGACTGGGGTTTATTTTGTTGGGTTTCCTTGTGATATTAGGATGAAGATAAGTGAAATATTGGACCATAGTGACCACCCTCACACACAGGTTGAGGAAAAGAAAATGAGCATAGTAACCACCTTGGCACACATATTGAGGATAAGCATTGGAGCATTGTAACGACCTCTGACACATATGTCGAGGAGCATTGGAAACAAGAAGATGTTGTACACAACTAGAGGAGGAATGCATTACATGAGGAAACTTGGATATGCATGAGGACACTAGGTTTTATATATGTAAGTAAACCTTGGAGAAGGAGATATAATACTAGAGGAATTGATGGTTGTATTGCAGACTCCGTCGCTCTTGTTGTGAAGTCAAAGGAGGTAGAATTAGGGTTCCAACCCTATAGAAGATACAAAGAAAAGAGATAATGTATTTGGTGATATTGCAGTCCTATTCTTGTGTGATACATGGAGGTTAGGGAAATACCATGGAAAACTTAACTTGATAAGTCTCGAGCTTCTTTTGATGCCTTTCTTATAAGAAGATTTTTTTAAGTTTAGTTGATTTTCCATGGAGTTCTTAGTTCTTGTGTTGATGCAATAGTCAAAGACCTAGGGTTTGAGGAATCATCCTAGGATAGACATGTTGACATCGAAACTAGTGCTAGACTTCTCTGAAAGGCCATGTGCTTCTATGATGAAATATGATCATGGTTTATAAACCCTAACAAGGAAAACAATTATAATGTGGATACCTTAATGACAACAATGATAGTTTGGGGCTAGCATTGCTTATGGTTTCCAAATATATATACATACATTTATATAAGAACGGTTTCAATTTTCCAAATATTGTGTACTTAGAGATTTGAAATTTAGCTTATATTATCTTTATGATTGGGTAGATTCTAGCATTGGTTAGGCATGTTAATTTGAGATAATTTTGGGTTGAATTTGTTAAGTAAACTTTAATGGTGTTTATTTTGTTAGCTATCCTAAGTGAAAACCTTTGGATAGGTCATCATGCACTTGTGTAGGCCATTAAGATGATGACTAAGGAAAATCCTCTGAAATAAAAGGAAATTGCTAGCCAAAACGACCCTTCAAACCATGATTGTACACCCAAAGAGAACATGTCTCTACAAAATGAAGGATCAATAGGGATGATGTGTCTTTTATAGAAGAAACATGTTCATGAACTTGTTTCATTTTTTATTTGTCAAGGAAGAACAATTTTTATGTCTTGGACCTCCTCACACGTGCTTTTTCTTCTGTGATATTTTAGCTTCTCTTATGCAGAACCACTTAGACCATATACCTAAACTACAAGAGAAAATAGAAAAAAAACTAGGGTTTCACAAATTACAAACCATAAACCTAAAAACTAGGGTTTATAAATTTACACATATAACTACAAACTAGGGTTTTAAAAAGTAGAAATTCACATACATAGAGATCATGTGCTATGTTAGTATTACTTATGTAGAAATACTTAAACAACCTACCTAAGCTACATGCATAAATATAAAAAAAAACTAGGGTTTCATGAACTACAAACCACAAACCTAAAAAATAAGGATTACAAATACCTAGAGAATATACCTAATCTATAAGAAAAAATGTCAAGAAAGCTAGGGTTTCTTGAACTAGAAACCACAAACTTAAAATCTAGGGTTCACATATTTAGACATAGAACTACAAACTCGGGTTTATGAACTCATTAGATTTATATCATTAGATTTATTAGTCTCACTTAACTGGAAACTAGTAGAACCATATACCTAGAAGATATATACCTGCACTACAACATAGCTAGGATTTAATGAACTACATTGGATGTAATTTTCCTTACAATTATGCATGTGGTTAACACATGTTAGTGGTGTTGATGGGATGTTATCATCATATCGTACAAAGTCAAACTAAGAATGATTTCCATCCAAGTCAAAATGATTATGACAGTCCAAAACACTAATTTCCAGCCTACCAAAATGAGTGTACAATCCCAAATGCAAGTACTAATGATAAATAAGGGTTGAAATGGAAATTTGAATTAGTGAAAAGTATAGTCAAAACAAAAGTATTTCTAGCAAAGCATTTAGCATTATGACAGTCCTATATTTCACTTTTTAGCTTGTCAAGACAAAGGTACAATCTTTTAAGTAAACATCAGTGATAGACAATTTTATAAGTGCCAAGTTAACAAGCCAATGTGACTCTTAATCCAAATCAACTTTTCAGTCAAGTAAAATGTCTTATGCTAGTCCAAGTTGTAATTTCCTATCAAGTAGGAATGATAACAAGTATATTCACTTGGCTTTTGATGACACAATTACTTGCAAGCAATTCAAGGCCTTTTCCTGTATTTTTCCAAGCTATGGATGTTTATATACCACTGTCAAATTTGTTTAAGTATGGCTGGGAATGATTTTTTAGATACAGTCCCTTTAAGGTGTCTTTGTGCCACTTTAAATTGGGTTATGGACAAATTTGAGGTGAGGCATTAGTGAGTGGGTAAGATAGGAAGGAAAGGAAGTGACCTTAGGTTATAATAGGTGGGTAAGAAGGATATTAGGGCTGCCCTATATAGGATATTACAGTCAAGAAGTTAGGGTAGCTTAAAATGAGTTAGTGGTGTTCTAGGGCTGTCCAAAATGGATATTACAGTTAGAGATATTATAGAGCCTCTTTCTCCCATAATTTTTTAATGTATGAGTTGTGGAATATGATCTATGTTTTACTTATTTCACTATGGTTTATAAAAGGAGTGCTCATGAAGCTCTAACCCGAGCTTATGTGAAGTAATCCATGCTTAAGCTTTGAAGTATTTCATTTGATTAGTCTATAAAGAATATGTGACATATGATTACAATCCTAGGCACACTAATATACAAACAAAAACGTACTTTATAAAAGGCCACAAGAGATGGTTAGGTAGGGTTGTTGTTAGGGTTTCCCTCCTAGGTTTAGGGTTTCATCATTGATTATAAACCCTAGGTTATGCATGCTAACCCCAAAACACCATTTGGGTCAAGGTTTCCTCATTGATTATAATCCTAGGTTATGCATGCTAACCTTTAAAATTCAGTTAGGGTTAGGGTTTCATCATTGATTATAAACCCTAGGTTATGCATACTAGCCTTTAAATCATTAAAATTTCAAGAAGTACAATAGATCATTAAAATTGCAAGTGCTCAACAATAGCATAACAAATATGTATGTATTCAATGAGAGTAAGAAATGTCAACTTCATCTTCAAATGATATGAATTTCCAAATTTGTCAAAATCAATGTTTGCCAAGTAGATGTAACAAATGCAAGCCAACAACAGTCATGTTCAATATGATTCTCAGCTCATCAATACTATGAAATTTCTAGCCAATCAAATGGTAAGAGAATATCATTCCAATATCAATTTCTATCTTGAAAAATGAGACAATAATTACTATGTAAATACCAAAGGAAAACAAGTGCTTTCTATTGCAATTAGGACAATGAATAAGACTCTAGGTGTTAGTATGTTGGTTCAATATGAGTTAGGATTCGTCAACAATAAGTATTGCAAGCGCATCAATTGTAAACTACTATTGAATTCGACATAATGTATGAAAATCTGTAATAAAAGAAAAAGTAATATAAAAAAGTGGAAAATGATATATTAATATACACAAATTTCCAATCATATGCAGTACAAGTAAAAAATGGAACATCGTTCCCAATGTCTATGCAATGGAAACTCGTGCCATATACAAAATATGGCAACTCGTGCCAAAATGCCACATCATGGCTAGTGTACATAGGAGGGTCTGTCAATCCTCTTGCCCACCCTTGGAGCTCCTAGGTTCACCTCTAAAATTGATCTTCCTCTTCTTCGAGCTAGAGGAAGCTCGGTTCTTCTGGACACTTTGAACACCTCCCCTTAGGATCTGAAACGAAAACAATCAAATGTCAACTCCTATAGGCAATTATATGAGTATAAAACACAATTCAAAAATAAAAATTACGTTTTCAAATCTTAAATAGCTCACCTCAGACGAGACTGTAATTGGTGAGCAAGCTACCCTCCTTCATGATCCAAGTCTCTCAGCAATTCCACCCTACAACATTTAAATAGTAATATAACTCATACAATTTACTGCCTATGTTAATTTTCGTTAATATTGCACGATATTTTCATAAACTAATCAATCTCACCGTGAACACAACAGGCTGGTCCTGAGGGCTGGCAGGTGGATAAATCAGCTGGTCTTTAGGGGTGGCAGGTGGAGCAGTAGGCAGGACAACCTGCTCTGATGCTAGGGTGGATGGCATAGTGGAGGATGTAGCCACATCGACGTTGGCTACAAAACTAGGGGAAACGATGGAAGAGAGCATGGATTGGAGTGGAAGAAGTGGTGATGTATGATAATAAACCCCAACTGGATGTAGATTGGAACAGGACACCCTGGAAGAGGAAACGAGGGTGGTGGGGCAATATGGGGGAGGGGACTGAGGTCTAGGATTGGGTGGAGGGATGGGTGAATGTGGATGGATGGTGTATCATGGTCGGAGGGGGGAGGGTGGAAACATGAGAAATTGCAAGGGAGGGGATGGGTGGGGGGGG